>CM059432.1:90134298-90566798 GCA_030390025.1 Squalus acanthias
ATTCCTTCTCAGGATGTAGGCATTTCTGGCAAGGCTGACATTTATTGCCCATTTCTAGTTTCCCTGAGAAGATGGTGATGAGCCGTCTTTTTGAACTGTTATTCTTTGTAGTGGTTTGATACAACGGAGTGGCTTGCTAGTCAACCACGTTAGTGTTGGACTGGAATTACATACAGGCCAGACCGGGTATGGGCGTCAGGTTTCCATCCCCAAAAGGTCATTAGTTGGGTTTTTACAAGAATCTGATTGCTTAATAGTCACTTTTACTAATACCAGCTATTTCCAGATTTTTTAAAAACTTAATTCAAATTAACACAGTGGGATTTGAACATGCTCTCTGGATTACTAGTCCAGTAACATAGGCCGGAATTTTCCAGGGTGTCAAGCGGGCGGGATTGGTGGTGGGTTGGGTGGAAAAGTGTTTTTTTTGACAGCGGGTCAGGAACCCACTGTCAACCCGCCACAACGCACCTTTCCCAATGTCGGGTCTGTCAGCGCTGAGCAGACCCGACAGGCAGCGGCGGGCGACCCAATTAAACTAATTATAATGTACTTACCAGACCCTTAACAGGCTTTTTTACCTTACTTTTTAACTTTAACTTCATGGCCACAGGAACCACGCTGTCCGGTGACCGCGTCTGTCAACCTGAGGTGGGAGTTCAGTGGCCATTGCTCGAGCTGATACCTTGACACCTTCAAATGTATAGTAAAAGCTCCCACCTGACAGAGATCACTTTCCTTAGCCACAAGCTGTTCCTCACTGCATTTCCAGCACAGATTCTGCAGGCTGCAAGTCTTTCCACAAGTTTCCATCCCGTCTCACCTCATTACATCTCTCACCATTGACAGATCGCTTCTGTCATCTGTACTTCACCTGCCATCTATTCCATCAGCATGGGTGCCGTTTATACTGTCTCACCTTTGTCCTCAGAATCGGACCATGATGAGCCCCAACACCAGCAGCACCAGGCACATCAGCAGCACCAACAACACCACCAACCTTCTCCACAATCACCTGATGCTGCACAGGACAGAGGGCACCAGCACCTGAGCACATTGCTGCCAGGGATGGCTTCATCATGGCCAGATTTACTTCACTTGACGCTGTACACCCTGGCTGCCACATGATGCACCAGGTTGGCACCACCCCACACCAACACCATAAAGCATCCCTACAATGCCCAAGCCATTCTTTTCACACTCATCACCATTGCGGGGGGTACCATTATGTCTCACCATTCACTGCAACTCACTAAGCCACTTCCAAAGGTGCACATTAGATAAAACACCCAAGTGGCTACCCTTGTGTGTTGTTAGTTGGTATGATTGCACTAGGATGAGGGTGAGTGTGAGGGGTGGCTAGTGAGATGGGGATGTGATAATGTAGATAGAGATGGGTGGAGGTGCAAGGTAAGTTGGTGTGAGTAAGGATGTGCAGGAGTAGGGTAGGGAAGGCTGAGTGATGGGGATGTGATGAGAGGCACAGCAGCATGAGGTTGAGTGTGGCTTTGTACTACTGTTTCGTGATCTACTGAGATCATTGAAAGGTTTGCGCCACTGCACCCATGTCCTCCTGACCACATCCCTGCTTGTGCCCTCCTGTGCAATGTGCAACCAGGCTGTTATGGTCTCCTGGGGAGGTGTCTTCCGCCCATCAGAAGGGAAGAGGACCTCCCTGCGTGCACTGACTCCATAAGCATATGAAGGGAGTCATGGGAGAACCTGGGTGCATCTCTCTGCCTCTGTGCAGTCATTGTCAGTTTTTGCAGCACTTCAATACTGCAGAACACTGACAGCACAAAGTCAAAAGAAAGTTGGCCATGGTCCCTTTGAGGAAATCGACTGATGACGCGTCATGAATGATGTCACCAGACCCGCTTCCTCTAATTGGGCCGGGAAACGCACTGGGTGGGCTTAAAAAGGCCTATCAACATAAATTCATTTTAGACCGTGGGATGGAGCCAGCAGCGGAGTCGCAACCCACCACCGACATAGCCCGCCCCGGACCCACCGAGGTCAGCAAAATCCCGGCCATTGCCACTGCACTACACTACCGTACCCAATAACCCCCTTTGTGCTTCAGTTGAAATGTCTTCATGTTGGGGAAGATGAGTATTTATGACAGCAATTCAAGACATTCTGTTACTAATAGTGGAGGAAAATGACTGCAAATCTGTCATGATGTTTTCAGTATCCCAAATTTTAAGAAACTACAGTATATAGAACCTTCTGTGTATTGGATAATACAGAGGAATTTGTTTCTCCCTTGCAAGGCAGATATTCTGATGATAATGATCCTTGAAATATATTTCTTCACCCAGTCATCTTTCAGTAATTCATTCAGATATGATTACATATTTGTTATTGATGATTATGCAGTTTCTGAGTAGAATTAAAACACATACTTTGGACAAATAATAACATTTGAAAATAGACAATCCATTCTGTTAGCTACAAATTTAAAATGTTACTATTTCAATCATAATTTGCAATTGAGTGGATAATAAAAAAACTATAACCTAGCGATTACTGTTTGTGATATTATCGAACAAAAACTTAATGCATTTGTATGATATTCCACTGTTTTAACAAAGATGTTAATCTACTTATTTTAAATAGGTTAATAACAACATTAAGGAGACAGAGGAATGTGATACAAATGTTTTAAATGTCCAAGCGCTAATATCACATACAGTGATTTCATATTTGTTAAGGAAACATTGTGACAATACAAGTTAGGAACGATTATCACTTCGCTGGATAGTTTTTGTAGACTCACTTCTTTGAACATCCAGGAATGAACATGCTGTGAAAATTAGTTGAAACACTACCATGATGTCTTCTCGGGAATGCTATATCTGAAATTTTCACTTTCTTATGTTAGTTTTTATTTCCTATTTCATAAATTAAAAAAGAAAATCTGTGCTATATTTACATATTCCTCTCCCATCACCAATTATGTACTCGATTTATTGTGCTGGCAACAACTGATGATAATGCCCTTTTAAATGATGCCAGACTCCCAATGCAAAATAATTGAAATGGACAAGCAAAATTGATTTGACAATGGTCTTGTATATTTCTGATGGATGGGTTGGAAGGGCTATCGTGATTTGTAATAAACAGTATTATAGGGTTAAATAATCAAAGGCTTTTGGACAATAAATTGCAGTATGATAATGAGCCACACAGTAGATTTTGAGTTATTTAACAGTGATTTATATTTACAAAATCAAACTCCTGCAGTAAGCAGTTTATATGTATCTTCCATTTTTGTGTAGGAAACAGTTAAAGAATTAAATTTTACTGTAAAAATTCTTACATTTTTTTAATTTTACACTAAAAGAAAAAAACTATGGCCTACAGTAATTCTAAAGTAGTTTCAGCATAGTCCTGTGAAAGGTATAACTGACTCCTGGGACTATCACACATAAGCCCCAGTTTTGAAGCCCCAGAATGACTGGCTGATTGATCCATAGAGCCATATAAGTTAACAGCACAGAAGGAAGCCATGGACCCAATTATGACTGTGCTAACTCATTGCTCGAGCGATCTAAAACAAATCCCACTGCCCTACTCTCTCCCCAGAGCCCTGTATCTTATTTTGCTTCAAATACTTTCCAATTTTATTTTAAAAGATGCAATTGTCTATGCCTCAACTGTTCTCTTTTAGAACAGCATTCCTTGCTCCAAAAACAACCCTTTTCATCAGGAAATTTCTCCTATTCTCTCCTTTGTTACCAACAATTTTAAATTTATGACCCTGCATCACTGACTTCTCATCCAGAGAAAATATTCTTTCCCTATTCACTTTATCAAAACCCTATGTCATTTTAAAAACCGCTATTAAATCTTCTCAGCCCACCAATGTTTTGTAAAAATTTATCATTACTTCTTTACTCTTGTGTTCTATGCCCCTATTTATAGAATCTGAAATGCTGTTGACCTTTCCCTATGGCTTTATCGCGTGGGGTGGGGAGGGGGGTTCCTGATCGCCCAGGGGTCTCCTGATCGCGGGTGGGGCGGGGGGGTGTTCTGACCGTGCAAGTGCCCCGATCAAAGGGGTACTGATCGCTGGGGGGTGTCCCGATCGTGGGAGGGGTACTGATGGTGGTCAGGTGTGTCCGATGGTGGTCGGGGGTATCCGATGGTGGTCGGGGGGATCCAATGCTGGTCGGGGGGGGTCTGATGGTGGTCGGGGGGGAGGGTCCGATGGTGGTCGGGGGGGTCCGATGGTGGTCGGAGGGGGTCCAATGGTGGTCGAGGGGGGGGGTCCGATGGTGGTCGGGGGGGGTGGTCCGATGGTGTTTGGGAGGGGATCCGATGGTGGTCGGGGTGGGTCCGATTCGGGGGGTTCCGATGGTGGTCGGAGGGGGTCCGATGGTGGTCAGAGGGGGTCCGATGGTGGTCGGGGGGGTTCCGATGGTGGTCAGGGGGGATTTCGATGGTGGTCAGGGGGGGGTCCGATGGTGGTCGGTGGGGGTCCGATGGTGGTCAGGGGGGATCCGATGGTGGTCAGGGGGGATTTCGATGGTGGTCGGGGGGGGGGTGTCCGATGGTGGTCGGGGGGGTCCGATGGTGGTCGGGTGGGTCCGATGGTGGTCAGGGGGGATTTTGATGGTGGTCAGGGGGGGGTCCGATGGTGGTCGGTGGGGGTCCGATGGTGGTCGGGGGTCCGATGGTGGTTGGGGGGTCCGATGATGGTCGGGGGGTCTGATGGTGGTCGGGGGGTCCGTTGGTGGTCGGGGGGGTCCGATGGTGGTCGGGGGGGGGGGGGTCCGATGGTTGTCAGTGGGGATTTCGATGGTGGTCGGGGGAGTCCGATGGTGGTCGGGGGGGGGGGGTCCGATGGTGGTCGGGGGGGTTCCGATGGTGGCCAGGGGGGATTTTGATGGTGGTCAGGGGGGGGTCCGATGGTGGTCGGTGGGGGTCCGATGGTGGCCAGGGGGGATTTTGATGGTGGTCGGGGGGGTCCGATGGTGGTCGGGGGTGTCCGATGGTGGTTGGGGGGTCCGATGATGGTCGGGGGGTCCGATGGTGGTCGGGGGGGGTTCCGATGGTGGTCGGGGGGTCCGATGGTGGTCAGGGGGGGTTCTGATGGTGGTCGGGGGGGGTCCGATGGTGGTTGGGGGGTCCGATGGTGGTCGGGGGGTCCGATGGTGGTCGGGGGGGTTCCGATGGTGGTCAGGGGGGATTTCGATGGTGGTCAGGGGGGGTCCGATGGTGGTCGGTGGGGGTCCGATGGTGGTCAGGGGGGATCCGATGGTGGTCAGGGGGGATTTCGATGGTGGTCTGGGGGGGGGTGTCCGATGGTGGTCGGGGGGGTTCCGATGGTGGTCGAGTGGGTCCGATGGTTGTCGGGGGGGGTCCAATGGTGGTCGGTGGGGGTCCGATGGTGGTCGGGGGTCCGATGGGTGGGGTCGTGGGGGGGTCCGATGATGGTCGGGGGGTCCGATGGTGGTCGGGGGGGTCCGATGGTGGTCGGGGGGGTTCCGATGGTGGCCAGGGGGGATTTTGATGGTGGTCAGGGGGGGGTCCGATGGTGGCCAGGGGGGATTTTGATGGTGGTCGGGGGGGTCCGATGGTGGTTGGGGGTGTCCGATGGTGGTTGGGGGGTCCGATGATGGTCGGGGGGTCCGATGGTGGTCGGGGGGGGTTCTGATGGTGGTCGGGGGGGGGTCCGATGGTGGTTGGGGGGTCCGATGGTGGTCGGGGGGTCCGATGGTGGTCGGGGGGGTTCTGATGTTGGTCAGGGGGGATTTCGATGGTGGTCAGGGGGGGTCCGATGGTGGTCGGTGGGGGACCGATGTTGGTCAGGGGGGATCCGATGGCGGTCAGGGGGGATTTCGATGGTGGTCTGGGGGGGGGTGTCCGATGGTGGTCGGGGGGGTTCCGATGGTGGTCGAGTGGGTCCGATGGTTGTCGGGGGGGGTCCAATGGTGGTCGGTGGGGGTCCGATGGTGGTCGGGAGTCCGATGGTGGTTGGGGGGTCCGATGATGGTCGGGGGGTCCGATGGTTGTCGGGGGGGGTCCAATGGTGGTCGGTGGGGGTCCGATGGTGGTCGGGAGTCCGATGGTGGTTGGGGGGTCCGATGATGGTCGGGGGGTCTGATGTTGGTCGGGGGGTCCGATGGTGGTCGGGGGGGTCCGATGGTGGTCGGGGGGTCCGATGGTGGTCGGGGGGTCCGATGGTGGTCGGGGGGTCCGATGGTGGTCGGGGGGGTCCGATGGTGGTCGGGGGGGTTCCGATGGTGGCCAGGGGGGATTTTGATGGTGGTCAGGGGGGGGTCCGATGGTGGCCAGGGGGGATTTTGATGGTGGTCGGGGGGGTCCGATGGTGGTTGGGGGTGTCCGATGGTGGTTGGGGGGTCCGATGGTGGTCGGGGGGTCCGATGGTGGTCGGGGGGGTTCTGATGGTGGTCAGGGGGGATTTCGATGGTGGTCAGGGGGGGTCCGATGGTGGTCGGTGGGGGTCCGATGTTGGTCAGGGGGGATCCGATGGTGGTCAGGGGGGATTTCGATGGTGGTCTGGGGGGGGGTGTCCGATGGTGGTCGGGGGGGTTCCGATGGTGGTCGAGTGGGTCCGATGGTTGTCGGGGGGGGGTCCAATGGTGGTCGGTGGGGGTCCGATGGTGGTCGGGAGTCCGATGGTGGTTGGGGGGTCCGATGATGGTCGGGGGGGTCCGATGGTTGTCGGGGGGGGGGTCCAATGGTGGTCGGTGGGGGTCCGATGGTGGTCGGGAGTCCGATGGTGGTTGGGGGGTCCGATGATGGTCGGGGGGTCCGATGGTGGTCGGGGGGTCCGATGGTGGTCGGGGGGGTCCGATGGTGGTCGGGGGGTCCGATGATGGTCGGGGGGTCCGATGGTGGTCGGGGGGTCCGATGGTGGTCGGGGGGGTCCGATGGTGGTCGGGGGGGTTCCGATGGTGGCCAGGGGGGATTTTGATGGTGGTCAGGGGGGGGTCCGATGGTGGCCAGGGGGGATTTTGATGGTGGACGGGGGGGTCTGATGGTGGTTGGGGGTGTCCGATGGTGGTTGGGGGGTCCGATGATGGTCGGGGGGTCCGATGGTGGTCGGGGGGGGGTCCGATGGTGGTTGGGGGGTCCGATGGTGGTCGGGGGGTCCGATGGTGGTCGGGGGGGTTCTGATGGTGGTCAGGGGGGATTTCGATGGTGGTCAGGGGGGGTCCGATGGTGGTCGGTGGGGGTCCGATGTTGGTCAGGGGGGATCCGATGGTGGTCAGGGGGGATTTCGATGGTGGTCTGGGGGGGGGTGTCCGATGGTGGTCGGGGGGGTTCCGATGGTGGTCGAGTGGGTCCGATGGTTGTCGGGGGGGGGTCCAATGGTGGTCGGTGGGGGTCCGATGGTGGTCGGGAGTCCGATGGTGGTTCGGGGGTCCGATGATGGTCGGGGGGTCCGATGGTGGTCGGGGGGTCCGATGGTGGTCGGGGGGGTCCGATGGTGGTCGGGGGGTCCGATGGTGATCAGGGGGTTCCGATGGTGGTCGGGGGAGGGTCCGATGGTGGTCGGGGGGGGGGGTCCGATGGTGGCGAGGGGAGCAGACAGATCGTGGGGGCAAGAGGGTTCACAAGATAAGCTTGTTGGGCCTGGAGGAAACACTTCTCCTCCTGGCCTACAAGCAGTGCTGTAAAGGCACTTACCTTCTTTCTCCTGACCGGTTTCCCAGGGCCTGGGAAACCCAGCCGACCTGAAATAAAAATAGAATGACGATGAAAGTGAAGGCAGGCAGCCTCATTATAATATTTAAATGACAACCTGCCTGCCACAAGCGGATTGGTCGCCCACCCCTTGTTCCGCCTCCATTAAAACTGAAGATGGGTTGGTTCAAGACGGGTTGGGTTCCTGTTTCAGATTTTTGGAATTTTTACCTCTCACACGACCCCAACCCATCCGTTTTTCGGAGTTAAGATTCAGCCCTATGCTCAAGTCCACATCATCTATATATACTAAGAACAAAAGTGGATCCAGCACTGACCCTGGGGTACACGACTTCCAACCCTTCTCCAATCCATGTAACACTGTCTTTTAACCAACTTTCAATCCATGCTGCTCCATTTCCTCTTATATTATACACCTGAATTTTTGTAAGAAACCTCTTGTGAGACACTTTTATCAAACGCCATCTGAAAATCCATGCTATATCTACTCCATTCCCTTTATCCATCCAGTCACTTCTTTAGAAAACGATTAAATTTCACAAGATCATTTAAGATAAGCAAGGCCATTCAGCTCACATTAGTTCATCCATCCAGTTCATACATTCCAATATCTAATTGTTTCTGAAATTATTCCATGTTGATTACTCCTTGTGTAAAGCAATACTCCCTGATATCAGTCTTAAAATTATCATCTACTAGTTTGAACCTGTGTCCCTTTGTCCCACTATTGTAATAAATAAAAAGGAAGTATTAGAGAAGTTATTAAGCTAAAAGACACATAGAATCATAGATACGTTACAACACAGAAGGCGACCATTTGGCCCGTCGAGACCGTGCTGGCTCACTGCAAGAGCACTTCAGCTAGTCCCACTCCCCCGCCCTTTCCCCGTAGCCCTGCAAATTATTTTCCTTCAGGTACTTATCCAACTCCCTTTTGAAAGCCACGATTGAGTCTGCCTCCACCATCCTTTCAGGCAGTGCATGCCAGATCCTAACCACTCGCTGCATAAAAAAGTTTTTCCTCATGTCGCCTTTGGTTCTTTTGCCAATCACCTTAAATCTGTGTCCTCTGGTTCTCGACCCTTCCGCCAATGGGAACAGTTTCTCTCTACTCTTTCTAGACCTCTCATGATTTTGAATACCTCTAGCAAATCTCCTCTCAACTCTCTCTGCTGAGGAGAACAACCCCAGCTTCTCCAGTCTATCCACGTAACTGAAGTCCCTCACCCCTGGAATCATTCTCGTAAATCTTTTCTGCACCCTCTCTCAGGCCTTCACATCCTTCCTAAAGTGCGGTGCTCAGAATTGGACACAATACTCCAGTTGAGGCCGAACCAGTGTTTTATAAACCATCCAAGGATACTGACAGAAACTGAGGAAGAAATAGTGAAGGTTCTATTGACAGTGGATCTATTCCAGAGGACTGCAGAGTGCCAATTGTAATATTCATTTTTCAAAAAGGGAGACAGAGCTAACCCAGGTAATTACAGGTCAGCTAGTTTAACATCGCTGATGTTAGAAAATAGGGAAATAGTAGGGAAAAGCTTACTACATATCTAGATGAAGAAAAAATAATTAGAATCAGAAAACCCAGATATCTGAAAAGAAGATTGCGTTTGAAAAAACTGATTGAGTTTTTTAAGGAGGTGACATAAATGGTGGATAGAGGAAATGCAGTGGATGTGGTGTACATGGACTTGCAGAATGCCTTGGAAGGTACCACATTGGAGAAAATTAAGGGTATAGAATTAGGGGAGGGTAGCAAATTGGATTAAAAATTGGTTAGAAGAGAGGAAACAATAAGAGTTAAGGGCAGTTGTTGGAATTTGGTAGCAGGGTCCCACAAAGTTCTATTCTGGGACCACTTCTGTTCACTGTACATCAATGATTTGGATATAGGGTTAGAAGGAGTGGTGCCCACATTGGAGATGATACTAAAATAGGAAGCAGAGTCAACGGAGGCAATTTTAACCCTGCCTGCCAGGTGGAAACTGGATAGGTGGGCAGCTAAAATCGGCTGAGTTACTTACCCACCCTGGAGTTGACAGGTTTCGATATTCACCTTCTCTCCTGAATAGCCGGAAAGGACACTTGCCCAAAGCCAGGGGGGTCCTTTTCGACATACGCAAGTTGGGGCCTAGTGACATCATAAGGATCTAACTGCAATTTTAACTCGAGGGGCCTGAATGGGCAGCCCAGTGGAGAGTATCGGGGCCAGAAAAGACCCAAAAAGGAGATTTAAATGTATTTTTTTTTACTTCCCTTGTGGGCCCGGCATGAGCAGGAATGCTCCTCCAGGCTCACAAGAAAAGCTTAGATGTACCTGGCCAACCCTTTATTCTGAGACTGTGACCCCTGATTCTAGACTCTCCAGCCAGGGAAAACATCCTCCCAGTAACTACCCTGTCAAGCCCCTTAAGAATTTTATATGTTTCAATGAGATCACCTCTCAATCTTCTAAACTCTAGGGAATATAGGCCTAGTCTACTTAATCTCTCCTCATAGGACAATCCCCCCCCCCCCCCCCCCACCCCCAATCCCAGGAATCAGTCTAGTAAACCTTTGTTGCACTCCCTCTGGGGCAAGTATATCCTTCCTTAGGTAAGGAGACCAAAACTGCACACAATACTCCAGGTGTGGTCTCACCAAAGCCCTAGATAATTGTAGTAAAACTTATTGGGCTAGAAATTCCGCAGCAGCCCGGTTGGGGCGCTAACTTTTGAAAAGTAGAAAAAGTAGCGCCAGGCACTAATGATTCTCTCCTGCCAGGAAATTCAGCTTTAGCGCTCCAAGAGGGAAGTAGAGTGCTAAATCAAGCACTAACCACTTCTCTTAGGGTGCTAAAGTCCGAGGCAGTAGCGGCAGAGCACTGAACAAGTTGGAGCGCATTGCTAATGGCATCAGAGGCTGCTTTCCTCGCTTAAAGGGAAGGACCAATGATGGCACACAACCTAGTTGTCGGCAGTTCTACGTTGCTAGGTGACCTGCGCAACTGCCATTACAGCCCCAAACACACTCACAAAGTGGAGGACTTAGACATCTTGCAGCAATGAAACATCAAAAACTTTGAGCAGGCACCAGACTAGAGCAAATAATAAAGGTTGGTCTACCTGAAAACTATTCGCTTTAATTAACGCTCCCCAAGCAGCCTGCCAAGTTGACAATGCCTCCTCTTCCTGTCGTCGTTCATGCCCGTCGATACAGCAGGGGGCGGGAGGCAATTTCACATCTGGGGCGATAACGGGGCGCTGCGCACTTTATGACATCACGATCTGTGAGGCGCTAGAGGTCCAGGTGGTACCAGCACTGAAGTTCATGGCTGTCGCTACATTCACCGCGCCCAGTTGTTAACCACTTAGCGCCCCGTTAGCACCACCCCCCCCCCAGCCACTAACAGGAGGCGCTAACCAACCAAATTTCTCCCCCCTTTACTCTTATACTTCAGTCCCTTTGTAATAAAGGCTAACATAACATTTGATTTCCACATCCTTGCTGTACCTACATGTTAAAATTCTGTGATTTGTGTACAAGAATGCCCAGGTCCCTCTGAATACCAACAGTTTCTAGTAACTCACCTTTCAAAAAATATTCTGCTTTTCTATTTTTCCTGCCAAAGTAGATAACTTCACATTTCTTCACATTATATTCCATCTGCCACATTCTTTCCCACTCAGTTAAACTGTCTATATCCCTTTGCAGTCTCTTTGCATCCTCCTCACGGCTTACTTTCCCACCTAGCTTTGTATCATCAGCAAACTTGGATACATTGCACTAGGTCCCTTCATCTAAGTCATTGATATAGATTGTAAATAGCTGAGGGCCAACTACTGATCCCTATGGTACCCCACTAGTTACAGCCGGCCAACCTGAAAATGACCCGTTTATTCCTACTCTCAGTTTTCTGTCCATTAACCAATCCTCAATCCATGCTAATATATTACCCCCAATCCTATGAGCCCTAATTTTGTGTAATAACCTCTTGTGTGGCACCTTATCGGATGCTTTTTGAAAATCCAAATACATTACGTCCACTGGTTCCCCCTTATCTATCCTGCTAGTTACAACCTCAAAAAACTCTCAACGGATTTGTCAAACATGATTTCCCTTTTATAAATGTGTGTTGACTCTGCCCAATCATATTATGATTTTCTAAGTGCCCTGTTACCATGTCCTTAATAATAGTTTCTAGCATTTGCCCTAATATTGATTTCAGGCTAACTGGCAAATATTTCCTTGTTTTCTCTCTTCTTTCTTGAATAGCAGAATTATGTTTGCTACCTTCCAATCCATGCAAACCATTCTAAAATCTAGGGAATTCTGGAAGATCAAAACCAATGCATCCACTATCTCTGCAGCCATCTCTTTTTAATCCCTAGGATGGAGGCCATCAGGTCCAGGAGATTTGTCGGCTTTTAGGCCGATTAATTTCTCTAGTACTATTTCTGTACTAATACTAATTTCTTTAAGTTCCTCATTCTCACTGGACCCTTGGTTCCCCACTATTTGTGAAATATTTTTGTGTCTTCTATCATGAAGACAGATACAAAATATTTGTTTAATGTCTCTGCCATTTCCTTATTCCCTATTATAATTTATCCTGTCACTGCCTGTAAGGGACCCGCATTTACTTTCGCTAATCTCTTCTTTTTTTACATACCTACAGAAGCTTTTACAATCTGTTTTGATGTCTCTTGCTAGTTTACTCTCATATTCTTTTTTCTCTCTATTTATCAATTTCTCAGTCATCTTTTGCTGAATTCTAAAATCCTCCCAATCCTCAAGCTTAGTACTCTTTTTTGTCACATTATAAGCCTCTGCCTTTAACCTAATATTATCTTTAACTTCTCCGGTAAGCCACAGTTGGACCACTTTTCCCCTGAGGTTTTTATTCCTTAAGGGAATGCATATTAATTGTGAATTATGAATTATTTCTTTAATTGTTTGCCATTGCTTAACGACCATATTTTTAATTTAGTTTCCCAATCTACCTTAGCCAATTTGCCCCTCATACCTACATTGTTTGCTCTGTTCAGATTTAAGACCCTAGTTTCAGACTTAACAAAACTCACTCTCAAACTCAATATAAGATTTTATCATGTTATGATCACTCTTCCCCAGAGGCATCTTTACTACAAGGAGGAATTTCTGGGTCAGTAAATTTGATTCTGAAGTAACAATGGATGCTTACATGACACATGAGGTACAGTCACAGTTGCATTTCTGTCCCCTCAAGAATTGCTTCTGGTCCAAATCTGGGAACACGCGAAGAAATTCCCATCCTGTCTTGAACAGTTGCCGCAAAAGTTGTTGCAAGTGAAATAGCAACTGGAAGCATGCTAGTTGTAAGAAATTGATTTCAAAATAAGTCTTGAGATGCAAAAAATTAGACCTAAATGGCAATCAAAATAAATACAGAAATAAAATTGCAGAAATGATAATATGGTGAACAAAACAAAATGGGCTAGAAATTCGGTTCTTTTGTGCCTGCCTTTATTGCCTCCTGGGGGCGCTAACGGGGCGCAAAGGGCTTATCGCTCGGAAGGGGCAAAAAAAGTGCCTGCCGAGAAATTTGGCGGGACGTTGCTGAAGCACTACCCAATAGCACCGCGCAACAGTCAGTAGCGCCCTGGGCCGCTGCACCATCGGTGATGACATCATCACCATGTGCCGCAGCCCCTTACAGCCCTGCAACATAAATTCGACTGCGCCCTGCAAGGCTGACGCGGGCGGTGCCAGCATCAGCCTCGCAGGTCGCGAGCCAGGCCGACCTCCGCTCACGGGGCAGTATTTAAATGGGCAGTGTGGCCGCGACCCGCGCCACCATTTTCTTATTTTGGCTGACCTTCAGGTTGGCCCTCCATGGAGTGCCATGGCGTGGTCCTGGCCGCCATCGCGCAGCCCGGCTCGTGTCTCGGGGCCGGGCTGCAGCCGCGGCATCACGCCACCCTGGTGGCCTAGTGTGGGCCATCGGAGGCCCTGCAGAGTGCGCAGTAGCCCCTCCCCTTTAACTGAAGGGGAGGGGCATTGAAATGCGGCAGTGCTCCGCGGATGCTGCCGATCGCGCCCCGATATGGCCTCGGTTACCGCCCCACCGAGAAGTGGAGCGCCCAAGATTGTGCTCTACTTCCTGTGCAGGGCGGTAAGCTGAATTTAGCGGCCGGGGTTGTACTTCTGCCTTAACTTGGCTACTGCCCAAACAGGGCGTAACTGAATTTCGCACCCAATAACTTCCAAACTAAAAAGTAAAAAGTGATTCTAACTCCTGCAGGCCAGACCATGTACATGCTGTTGGTCCAGTTTTAAATGGGTGAGCAGAGCTGCTCGTGGGAAAGCATTGAGATAGACACAAGTTGCAGTGTGGGACTCATGAAATATTTTTACCTGTAATGAGGCCTGCACAGGCTATCAGTGAAGCCTCAAAATTGGCAGCACTTTTCTTCATTGGAAAATGTGACCCATTGTGAATCGTGCACACTGGACTGCTTGTCCAAATTTAAGTAAGGCTTAGAGAATCGACAATAATATGGTATATTGGAAATATTGGGCCAGCATTTGTGGTGGGTATGATGGCATACTCTCAGAGCATGCCATCATACCGCCTTTGAAATGCACCGCAAGTTTGGGATTTCCTATTGCAAGTTACGACTTGACAGATCATCCGCTCTGCCTTGGAAATCCAAATTGCTGGTGCAGAGTTGGGCCAATTGCCCACCAACTGTCCAGCAATTACGTATGAAAATTTTATGGCTGATGCAAGCAGGCACAGGGCCTGTTTGCATCAGCGTAAGGGGATACCTCAAAAGATCCAAAGCTTGATTCAGCATGTATTTAGCTTATTTAGCTCACATAAAAGTAAAATTTGTTTTGTCTACACATTTTATTGAAATCCTGATGTTGAAGCTTGGTGCTGTCATATCGCCAGTTCTTTTGTGTGGGGCAATCTGAATTCAACCAACACTAAATCCCAAATAAAGAACAAAATGTTAAACCTAACTATATATTTATATCCTATTTCCTGACATTAAAGCATTTAAAGTCACCGTACAGTGCTGTTGTCATTGACCGTGCCCATTCTGTGAGTGGATTCACTGGTTCAGGTGCCAGTCTGTACCCTTCTTTCTCCTCTGTCGCCTTATTCTGTAACTTTATTCCACTGTGTACCAGTTATCATATCCCATTGAACAATTAACTGTAAAAGCCTGATGCTGGTTCCCACATAGCTGTCAAGAGGAAACTCGGCGCTTCCACTGATTGGAGCACCAGGCCCACATGTTCCCAGGTACGCTTCCGCACATGCTGCGCCCCTGGGATCTGTGGGCCATTCACTGCCCTTGAGTATGCAGCATCAGAGAGCAAGTTCGCGAAGGAGGGTCCCCATCAGGTAAGTTCATATTCTATTCAGATGCCGGTGGCGTACTCCATAGGTACGCCACCAACTGCAAAATCTGCCCCATTACTTATTCAATTTTGTTATTGTTTACAAGTATAATCTGCACACTCTGAGTCTTTGGGCGCTTCCTGGTGAGGCGTTAACCGAGGCTATGTCAGAGCACGATCGGCAACGTTCCGCTGAAGCACCGCGGAGCGCTGCCGCGTTTCAACGCCCCTCCCCTTCAGTTAAAGGGAGGGCCGCTGCGCACTCTGCAGGGCCTCTGATGGCCCACACTAAGCCACCAGGGTGGCATGGTCCTGTGGCCGCAGCCCGGCGCCAAGACCTGGAGGTCGGCCAAAGAAAGAAAATGGCGGCGTGGTTCGTGGCCGCACCTCCCCTTTAAATACTGCCTCGGCTTGCGACCTGCGAGGCTGGCGCTGACACCGCCCGCGGCAGCCTCACAGGGTGCAACCGAATTTCTGCCACATGGCATTAAGGGGTCGCAGTGCATGGCAGCATGGCTACTGCCAGGGGCACAGCGCTATCGGGTAGTGCCTCAGCAACGCCCCGCCGAATGTCTCGGGAGGCATGTTTTTCACCGCACCCCGGGCAATAGGCCTTTGTGCCCCGTTAGCACCCCTGGAGGCGCTAATGGCAGGCGCAAAGAAGCTGAATTTCTTGCCCTGAAGGTTTAATGCAAATGCGCTGTTTTGTGTAATATCCCATTTAGCCCAGTAGATTTTAGACACAACCAAGATGAAGAATGTATTTGAATAGTTTTGATTACATAAGTACAGTTACAGATTGATCTCTGAAACTAAGTTTATTCCTGAAATGCCACTCTACAAAAATAAGAGAATATTCAAAGGACAAGTATTCCAAATGTATATACACACAATAGACTTGCACTGCCTCCAGTTGCACTGGAATTAATCCACTAAGGAATATAGTGCACTATTAAATGCATCCTTTTCCCCAGTTTACCTAATTAAGGTTGCCTAATTTGTTTCTAATATACGGTGTAAACAGAATATATAATGACTACCCATGGAATATGACTTACATCCCACTCATTGTCCTGATCATGACTGCTCTTGAGTTGTTTGGTCATATCTCATGGGTGTTCATAATGGTCCTCTACATATGGTACTTTGGGTGATGATGCTATTGCAGTTGTTTGGTAAGAAATTTACATAGAATTCATGTTATGTTTGGTTAATGAATTTATGCCTCAACTAGTCTAGTATTTTTCTTTGAATAAGAGCATTATTGTTTAATGTCTTTCTTGTGTCAATTTTTATGAGGGCATATTTTTCAGCCTGCATACTTAGTCCTCCTGGCATGGAACATGCAAGTGGGGGCCAAAAGATCAGACAAGAAATCACTTTCATGAAATCCCAGCCCAATTCACATCATGAACAATCTTCTGCCTTCAAATATAATAGGCTTAAAAGGAAGCTATATGTGCAATGGAATTCATAAAGAGGAAGATGCTCTTCTTTATAGAAATGTTACTTTTCATTTTCCAGTACCTTTTTCATGCTATCATATTTTTACATTGTTTCCAGTTTTAAAAAAAGTTAATGTATTTTTAGACTTTTTTATAGCATGTAGGGAATGTTTATGTTGAAACAAAACATATCAAATATTGTCAGCAAATCACTAGAAAGTTGATTGAAATTGAATCATGCCACAGCAGGAAGAGCTTAAATATGGAGGAATCAAATCAAGGAGCTCGTACAATACCAACTTCCAGGGCAGCTCTACAAGTGACACAGCATCTAAATGCAAGCTGTAACGCCCTGTGGCATGACCAAGTCAAGATAAAATTAAAGATGGGGTTTGGTTTTAAAGCACCCCAGATATAGTATTTCATATTTGAAGTAGTACAAGATTTTAAAAAAAGGGGATCAGCAGATACCAGAGCCAGACTGCCTACATCTGCCATTATGCCAGGCCCTGGCACACCTCCCTGATAATGACCAGGGGTCAGCAGAGCTGTACTATCCACTGCAAGGATACTTGCAATAGGGGCAGCACTGCCACTGGCAATAAAGCTCACCACTACCCACTAACAGAGTTCTGACGAAAGGTCATCGATCTGAAACTTTAGCTCTGTTTCTCTCTCTGCAGATGCTGCCTGACCTGCTGAGTATTTCCAGCATTTTCTGTTTTTACACAATTGATTGGATGCTCAATCACTGTCAAAGAAGACAAACAGCAATCAAAATACGTGTAGGTTCTTAGACTTAACACCAATTTCTTGGTTTGCAAATAATCTTTATTGAGTTCAACCTAGTCTTGACACACTCAATTTCTTAAGCAACAGTCATACAGAGAAATAAACGATATTACCCACTTTCTCTCTTGGTAGAGACGTAACAATCGTCGATTCTTTCGTTCTTGTCTCTCTCTACGAATTGTAAAGGAAAGCTTACAATCTTTATAGAGCTCTGGTCAGTACACCCATCCTTTGTAATCTTTATGATTCATTATGGCGTGATAAGAGTTGTTTTTCAGTTTAGTTGTTTTTCAGTTTTCCTAACTAATCTGTTGATTATTGTTTTGTTTCTTTGTGATAAAGGCTACCCTCTATCTGAAAGACCTTTGACCCCTGATTCATCATTGCTTGTTAACAAAAAAACTCTCAATGCTGATAAAAGCTTTTTCCTGCTAAAGGTCATCCATACCCTGAAGCATTCTGGGAATAAGCAAATTGACTATTTTATTATTTCTAGCTACAGTATAAGTCTGCAAGCTATACGTGATAAGAAAACAAAAACTTTAATCATATGAGATTAAACCAAATCCTAACCCAACATATATATGTATACAAGAATAGCGTATCTTACCCTATAGAGTATAAGTACCACATGTTCTGGAATTCAAAGCTCCTAAGATCAGTTTATGCACTCGATTCTACTCATCTGTCCAGCACTATGAGTACCGTTGCAAGAAATATATATTTTTGCAACTCTGACGATAAAATGAAGGAAACACTGGAGCTCTGCAGATCACCTGTGTGAGTTCAGCCCCTCTTAGAAATAGATCAAATGTATTTAGGAGGGAGCATCCATGGTCTAAAGGTACAGTTATGACACTGCAATAAAATGCTTCAAACTTGGAAATTCTAAGTGCAATATTCAGTCTGCCACTCCAAGAAACTTCTGTCTACTAAAATGCTGGAAACACTCAGCAAGTCAGGTAGCATCTGTGGAGAAAGGAAAATAGTTGACATTTCAGGTCTGTATGATACTTCATCAGAGTTCTGATGAAGGGTTATGTGGATCTGAAATGTAAACTTTTTTCCTTTTTAGCTTTTTGGTGGAAGAAAAGAGCACCAACAGAGGAATTTCAGGCAGGGCAGGCTGGATCAGAGGGGCTCTGAGCTCACCCAATGTTACCCTTGCAATTGATTTTACAAACACAGACCTTACCTTGTATTGTCAGAGGATTAATGCATGCAGAGGCGTAAATTCCCAAGGGAGGCTGTGGCAGCAAAGCTAACAACAAGAATGCAATATGCAAATGGCTGAATAACCTTAATGCTGGAAGATTTTTCAGTAGCACCTCAATCACAGTATTTCATGTTTTAAATGGTACTAGATGAAAAATGACATGCTAGGGAGATCAGCAGCCAGCAGAGCCTGGTTTGCCACACCTGCTACCAACCATAGCGAAAATGCTAACATCAATTGCGCTGGTTTTGAATGAGGAATTAGAAAATCCCAAAAGTAGGACTTGAGCCTTTTCTGAATCAGGGTCAAACAGCCTGGTTTTATACAGCCAGACTGTGCTGGGATCACTGGAGGTTCTCACTTAGGATGCACTAGAATCCCATTAAGACTTCAAATATTATTTAAATTCAGCCAGCCACAATTTCCCCAAATTTGCCCAGGAAATAAAATGATTGCTTTTGAGCTTTTCTCTCTTAATGCTGCGTTGTACTCATTCAGTCTAGTTTCAAAGATAATTGCAAATTTTGTGTTTTGGGTTCTTTTTTGCATTTTATTTGGTGCATTTATTTATTCTTTAGCTTTTGGCTTTTTTTGCACTTTATTTGCTTTTTCTGTGTTGTGTTTTCTAATAGAACCGCTTCAGTGCCCATAATCATTACAAAGAGCGTTCTTCTAAATATTTCTTTGTACTCAAGGGACTTGAGGATAAGCAGAAGTTGCAGAGGAATGATCAGAGAAAGGCCATCTGCCTTTGAGGCAGCCAGCATGGGCCCACTGTTACCCAAGTACGCAGGTCTATAGACCCCACCAGAGCTACTTGGGCATTTCAAGGAAGATAAGATTTTGCCACCTACGCTTCACCAGGGAGACCTTTCTCCAGGTCAGGATTGGGCCATGTATTTATGTGGGTAATTTTCCAACTTTGCACTCCTGGCGGGAAGCCCTACCTGCTAAGAACACATATCAAAAGTTCAAATTTTCTCAAAATGATGAGAAAACCCAAATTTCCAATTTGTTCTCCTAGTGATTAATGCTCCCCACTGGGAGCATCAAGTCAGAAAATGACCCCTTATGTGCCACCTTGTTGTAAAAGCTGAAATATTCTTGACTCTTCTGTTGGCACCAGAGGCCATGTTACACTGCGGCAAGCGTTGCAGCCATTTTTGTCCCCCAACCCCAAATGAGGCAGATGCCTGAGCAGTACTGTAAATGGCCAAGCATCTGCCCTAATTATGTAAATCAACTGTGGTTAAATAGGCAGCGATCAGGGGCGTAGACAAGGGGCAAGTCGAAGTCTCACCCTGTTGAGGCTGCCGCGAAACACGAATGGAGGCTGAATCCATATGTGGAAAACAAGAAAACTTTAATTCACTGCATGGCACACAAAATGGCTGAGAGAGCTGCTCCCAGAATTCTCTGGAAAAACTCCCAGAATTCTCTGGGTAAAACCTGAGGCCCCGCCCCCATCTGCCTTAAAGGTAATGTGCCTTAAAGGGAAGGTGCTGGAAATTTGTCCACAGACGGAAGAGTGGATTATGCCTGTTTTAGGTGGCGATCCGCCACAACCCCACCAACGATCTACCACCATTGTTACAAAAATGAATATCAGCCCCACAATGAATCAGAACCAACAAAAGAGGAAAATGGAGTAAATACATACATGCATATATAACTTATTGGGTCATGTTCAGAAGAAAAATGATTCTATTTACCATATGGGAGCTTGTGTGCCTTCTCTTGTTACAAGAGGTTTGCCAAGTACAGATGTTTGGCACTCAAACTGCCACAAGTTGAGACAGGCTGCCTTCTTCCCTGAACATGGCTACAATGGTGTCTTTCCATTCAGCTGCGATTATCTAAATCAAAATTTATAGTTGTGCA
Organism: Squalus acanthias; assembly: GCA_030390025.1. Taxonomy (NCBI): domain Eukaryota; kingdom Metazoa; phylum Chordata; class Chondrichthyes; order Squaliformes; family Squalidae; genus Squalus; species Squalus acanthias. The sequence continues at coordinate 90,154,690 of CM059432.1, forward strand.
ATCTCTGCTGCCAATTTTTGAAAGTAAAGATTATAGTCCAGAAATTACCATCGGTGATAATAGTTACGCCCGTAGCAAAAGTGCGATAGTGGTCAGTAAAGCCAGAGTGTGAATTTCCACACATTTCCTCCCCAATTTCCACCTGTGGTAAAATTACTCTGAAGGTGTTGGGGCTGCCATGCATTAATAATTAATTGTGCTTGTTGTTTCTCGCATAATTGGTCATTGAGGTGGAAATGTACCAAATTACAGGCTTCACAGATCACACTTGCAACATATTCCTATTGCCCATGTGAATTGTGCTTTGCAGCTGAGCTATGTTCTGGTTAGTTGCGATTGTAAAGGAAACTGATGTTTCACTGTACTTTAACTGACAAAGTTTGCTATAAATGGGATTAATTTTAGTGCTTCCTGTCACAACGTAGTTGAGGATATTGAGCTGGTACACAGAAGGAGCCAAAGATATCTGGTGATACCAAAGACATAGGGGGTGAAATTCGATAAGGCCGGAAAATAGGTGCAGGCACCACGATGCAAGATATGCCTGCGCCCGTTCAGAAAGCACAGGCAGCAGGCTGTCAGCAGGGGGCCGAAGTTCGCATCGTTGGAGTGAGGCTAGCTTTACTTAAAGCTAGCCTGCTCCTCTTCAAGGCAGTCTACACATTCCTCTGCTCATAAAGTTGAATTGCCTTCTGAAAAAAAAATTACAATCCTTCAGCACTAGGCAGTCAGCAACTCTAAAATATGAGCTAACTTCGGCACGTAAAGTTTTTTAAAGTCCTTCAGAACTAGGCAGTCTTCAGCACTTGAAGCTAAACTGCCTTCTGCAAGTAAAAAATGCTAAAAGTGCTTCAGCAATAATACAAATGGTTCAACAGGCAAGGAAAAGGACACCCAGGGTCTCGCACGCAGCACTCCAGCTTAATGCAGGGGGTCAACACTGGAAGAGAGGTCCTCTACCCACAGGGGGCCAGCAAGCCCTCTAGAAAGAAGGATGTGGGACCAGATCACTGAGGTCGTCACTGCCAGCAGTGTCACCCCCCAGGACCTGGCTCCAGTGCCCAAAGAAGTTGCATGGCCTCAGACGAGTGGTCAAGGTCAGTGAATGCATCTTCAAAAGCCGTCTCCTACAAACTGCACCACTAGCCTCACACACTGCTCATTGCACAACCCCCGCGCCCCATCAGTCACCTACCAACAGCCTCTTCCAAACACGAGGCACACCTCTCATTCCTAGCTTCACCTCACCCTCTTGGAGGAGACGGTGCAGGCCATTCTTGGCAGGGGCATGGCTGAGCCCTTGGTCAGCGGCGGGGCTGAAAGAATACAAGATGCTAGTATCCCACCTCCCCTTCATCGCACAATCCCTATTAGTTTATAAGCTGCACATGGTGTAAGCATGCACCTCTTGCTTTACCCGCCTCCCCTCTCCAGAACCCTGCCCTTGTGCCTTCCTCATTTCAGACACCCAAGAAATCCAGCCTGCCCAGACATTGTTTAACCAAGAAGAGGGAGAGAAGAGGGAAGAAGAAGAAGAAACACAGTCACACTATTTCACATTCCCAGCCACCGGCCCCTCGAGGTCATCCTGCAAGGCCATCTGCAGTGTCCCCCACTGAAAGTCAGCAGCCTTCCACCAGCCATGCAGCAGCCACTGGGGTAGCACTGCGTAGGAGCACTAGGATAGGCAAATGAACACGAAAGACAAACACTAAAAGAATGCACAAGGGTAATTAGTTGATTATTTGATGTCATATTGGATGTATATATGGATGAAGTTGGATTGGAAAGTTTGCTTCGTGGTGGCTTTTATTTCAGCAATGCGGCCAAGATGATGCTGTGATGGTCAGTAACAGAGGGAAGGTAAGGTGTGGGACAAATGTTGAAAGGGGAATTGGGGTTGTGGTCACTGGTACCGCAGGCGGATGATTCGATCCCGGATATCCCGAGCCAGAAAGGGGCTGTCTGCGTTGCCTCCTTCCTTCTGCTTTTTCCTCTTCTGCTTCCTCCTCCTTCTATAAATATGTGATGCTGCAGCCCAAGGGGGACTGCAACTAGAACCCCCAGGATTGCGAGCAAGTGATCTTCTCAGAGGCCTTCCTTTAACAGCCAAAGCCTGGCAATCATCCAGCAGCACGCCCTGCACACTTTAACAATTTTTTTAATGTATTGAACCAAGCCATTACTCCAATAAAATGTAAACAAAAAAGCCCATATGCAAAAATCGAAACTTATCTGAAATTTGTGTGTATCCCTTTAAGAAGCACTGGCAGCGTTTCTATTGTATTGCTGCACACACGTTCTTCCATGCGTGGTTTAGAGAGGGCGGTATCAAGAGCGGCGACATCGAAAATCACAGATCGTGCGTCAATCGTTGCACGCCAATTGACCTCACGATCTGCATCATTTAAATGTGGGCAGTGAGCCCAGGCAACGGCAGCGCTGCCGACCTGCCCAAAATGTTGGCCACCGCGTTCCGCGCCGGTAGTGGGCGGAAGTGAGGCGGCCGCCATTTTTTCTGCAAAACCAGCCTTAACCGCCACACTAAAACTCCCAATTTCGTGGCCATACAGTCCAGATCTGCTACTTTCCTACCCATTAGGTATACCAGCCCAGGTACAGCTAGCTAGCAATAACTAAAGGACACTGCCTCTGGAGGCTTAGACGGAAAGCAGTTACAGAACTGTGCCTTCTGCTTCAGAAAGACCTGCAACCAAGCTCGAATGGCACTGCAGCCATCAATATGACCAAGTCCCTTATTTTTTTATGCCTCTGGCTCCTTCCTGGCTAGCACAGGGTACATCTGCAGTAGGAGCCAATTTGCTGTCCATAGGTACATCAAACAGTTGACTGATGCTTTGTACAGGAGGGCCAACACCTACATCTCCTTTCCCATGAAAACAGCAGCATAACGAGGCTGCTCAATTCCACCAGACTGTTGGCTCTTCGAAAGTACAGGGCTGATTGCACCCATGTAGCCATCTGGAGGGCCGCCTCCACACTATCAAAAAGGTAAGTCAAAAATGTTTTTATTTAGATGTGAAGTCAGGAGGAGCAGGAGTGCTTTTCCAGGCTCTACAGCACACCTGAGGCCCACTGCGGGACTGCGATCAAACCCCCCACCCCCGCCCCCTCCCCTCGCCCCGCCCCCTCCCCTCGCCCCGCCCCTCCCCTCCCCCCGCCCCTCCCCCTCCCCCCGCCCCCTCCCCTCGCCCCGCCCCCTCCCCTCGCCCCGCCCCCTCCCCTCGCCCCGCCCCCTCCCTCCACCCCGCCCCTCCCCCTCCCTCCGCCCCGCCCCCTCCCTCCGCCCCGCCCCCTCCCCTCGCCCCGCCCCTCCCTCCGCCCCGCCCCCTCCCTCCGCCCCGCCCCTCCCTCCGCCCCGCCCCTCCCCCCGCCCCTCCCCCTCCCCCCGCCCTGCCCCGCCCCACCCCCCCGCCCCTCCCCTCCCCCCGCCCCCCTCCCCCCGCCCCCTCCCTCCGCCCCGCCCCTCCCCCTCCCCCCGCCCTGCCCCGCCCCCCCCCCCGCCCCTCCCCTCCCCCCGCCCCCTCCCCTCCCCCCGCCCCCTCCCTCCGCCCCGCCCTCCCCCTCCCCCCGCCCCTCCCCCGCCCCCTCCCCTCGCCCCGCCCCCTCCCTCCGCCCCGCCCCTCCCTCCGCCCCGCCCCACCCCCGCCCCCTCCCCTCGCCCCGCCCCTCCCCCCCCCCCCCCCCCCCCTCCCCTCCCCCGCCCCCTCCCCTCACCCCGCCCCCTCCCCTCGCCCCGCCCCCTCCCTCCGCCCCGCCCCTCCCCCTCCCCCCCGCCCCTCCCTCCGCCCCCTCCCCCCCCCCCCCCTCCCTCCGCCCCCTCCCCTCGCCCCGCCCCCTCCCCTCGCCCCGCCCCCTCCCTCCGCCCCGCCCCCTCCCTCCGCCCCGCCCCACCCCCGCCCCCTCCCCTCGCCCCGCCCCTCCCCCTCCCCCCGCCCCCTCCCCTCGCCCCGCCCCCTCCCTCCGCCCCGCCCCTCCCCCTCCCCCCGCCCCTCCCTCCGCCCCCTCCCCTCGCCCCGCCCCCTCCCTCCGCCCCGCCCCTCCCCTCCCCTCCCCCCGCCCCTCCCCCTCCCCCCGCCCTGCCCCGCCCCACCCCCCCATCATCCCGCCCACCCCCCCCATAACTATTGGCAGATTTCTAGCAGTAAAATCACATTTCTGTTTCTGTTGCCAACATGCATAGGCTATCTTAGGATGTTAACAGTAAATCTGTCATAAATTTTCAGTTAATTTCATAGAAATAACAAGAAGGTGTAGATAGTGTCTTGCTGCAATTACTCCTTCTTCATTTTCTTTCAGTACTTTTGTTATTTTATAATGAAAAATGCCAATGAGCTAGTAAAAAGTTCAGCTTGATTTCTTTGCAAATAATGTAATAATTATTTGACTGGAGTGTGCATTAAACCATTTGCAGCATTTCTACTTGCAGCAGGGTTTCTGAAATTTTATGAGCTGCCACATTGTATATATCTTGCTGACCTGAGGAAAATTAATATTTAAAAAAAATCAATCTTTAGGACCTGGATCTAGTCACTGAACCACCAGGGAACACTGATGACAGTTTTCATTGCTTTTCAGCCAAAATATATTTTTCTATTCTGTGCCAATTCATACGGTTGGTTTACTACTGAAATAAGGAAACTGGCGCAGACATAAGACACATCCAATAACATTTTACAAATAGATCGTTGGTGCAGAAGTGTACATTGGAGACTTTTCTTCACCTCCTGCTAAAAAAACTTGTACGTAGCTCCAAAAGGTCAGGACTTCAATTCTTGATTATTTCTAAATATAGCATGTAGGGTTATATTTTCCTCTGGGTGTCAATTTAATAAACAAAGTAAGAAAGAAAACAGGTGAGCAAGACTTGTCGAAAGCAGTATCAAACATTTACTGTGCTCGAAGACTCTCTCACAGCCTAAACTGGGTATAATGAAATTAGTGGCAAACAAAGAACTCAGGGCCAACCTTCCTCTCCAGGGCCCACTGGCCACCCAACAGGCACATTCTACAAGAGGTGTACTCCATCTATGAAGGGCAGAGTGAGCTCCATTATCCTGGCTCAGGCTCTTTGCATGCCTGGGTATACTTCTGCCAAAGGTGCACCCCTTAGGAGGAACTGGCAACAGGAGCAAAGCTAAGGATGTGAGAGGCCTGCACCTATTCTCCTGGCCACCCGCATCAGGCCCATCTAGCTGCTGCTGGCCTGATGATCACCCAGGAGGGTAAATAAGTCACCAACCATCTGTCTTCTTGGATCTTCAGGCTTCCCCCAGGCTGCCCATAAAACCTTCAATCCATAGAGGATTCTGGCACAAGCCCCACAGCCAGATTTGTCGGAGCACCTCTTTGCGTGGGTACCGCATGGGTGCAGAGAGAGAAAAGTGAAGCAGTAGATGGGAAACACCCTCTTCCACCTTATTATAATGCCTACGCTGGCCTTATGCCTAGTCCAGTGCAGGCCCACATGCTATTTTGGGGAAGCCCCAGAAATTTCAGTGCTGTAATCTGACAAAAACAGCCCCTCCAATTCCGCCCAGACTCCGCACCGGTTTCCTGAGTCAACAGTAATTTCCAAGCAGGCTGGGCTCCTGGCACGCTTCCTGCCACCAAGAGGCAGCTTTCCACTGCCAATGAGGAATGTTGGGTTGTGCTGCAGCAAGACCACCGCTGCAGCCCCTGAAGAGATGGTGAGGGGCCTTAAAGGGGCAGAAAAGACCTAAAAATAAAAGCCGAGATCTAAATAGGCAAGTGCATGGAGCAGAAATGGAGGAAAAGGTGGCCTCTATTGGGCTCTCTCCCTCAATTAAAAGAATGTTGGGGCCTCAGCACTACTACCCTGGGCCGACTGCCACATTTCAACAGGTAGAGGAGCAGCGGTAAGGGAGCAAATATAGGCAAATACATTGGGAAACCCAGGTCCCACTTCCCCACCAGCATTTGCATGGGGAAGGGCTGGGTGGCTCTCGCAGGAGTGAAATCGATAATCCAGGTCAAGATGGTGAAGCTGTGGCAGGCCTTGTTGCTCCATTTTTCCACCATTTTCATTATTTCAGGGTGGAATAGCAGAGCAAAATACAGTCCGATGGATCTCCATCCACATTTCCTCTTCGTAGTGGCTGGGAACTGAGCATTTCCCGGGCATAATATCAAACAAAATATGCCCTCTTGATACTTAAGGGCTTATTAAGAACTGTGAAGGCCTTTATAAAACTGAGCCCAACTCCAGTACAGTGTACCTGTTGGGTACCCAGTGGGCATCTGGAGAGGAAAATCCATCTTAATTTCTTTATTTTTGTCGATCTGAGAAACTCCTGCAGAATTGAGCAGTGTGTGATATGAACAAACAGTGAGTCAGGAACTCTCACTCAGATGGGTATTAGTCATATGAAGAAAGGGCAAGATTTGGATGTATCAGCACAGTATTGATAGAAGTGAATTTTTCAGATGATTTTTTAGCCCCACAAAATGGGTGTAACAGTCATTGTCAGTTATTTTATTGTGCAACAGAATATGATAGAGCAACAAGCTTGGGAGTGTAGAGGGGATCGGAGGCATACTCTCACAGATCAAGCTACCCCAGCGAGCATTTGTACTACAACATACAGCTACCCCAGGATGATGCAAGACTGCCACATGATGAAGTTCAGGCTCAACATGAACACTGTGACTGACTGTGAAAACCCGGGTAGCGCTCACTGCCACGCCCTCCCCAGTGGAACTGGGTGCTGCTGCTCCTTTGCTGGGCTGACACAAGGACAACGAGCACTTGCGTGAACTGCTGAAGGATTGCCGGAGTTAAGGAATGGGGTAAGAGTGGGAAAGGAAGGTGGGGCTGGTCCCTGCCAGATTGTCCTTTGTCAGGTGGTGAAGAAATCTACACAAGGATGTAACCTTCTTGACCTTGTCCACACTATGCCTGTCATAGACACGTATGCACATGAAGAGATCATCGCAAAATCCTTGTGAAGAAAAAGTCTTGTCTTCTCCATGATGACATCCTCCATCCTGCAGGGTGGCACTAACACTGTGCTAGGTGGAACAAACTATGGACAGGGGTGTAGCATACAAAATATAGGGCATTCATAAGGCATTGTGGGTCATCAGTAGCAGCAGAATTGTACACAACCATAATCTGTAACCTCATGGCCCACCACAGTTGATCACCATGAGGTCAGGAGATAAATCCTGAATGCTAGCTCAATGCAAAGTGTAGAAAGGTGTACCAGGTACAGTACCAGGCAAACCTTAGAGTGAGGTACCAAACTAGTGAAACTCCTGCACAGAGCTACCTGAATGTTAAACAACAGAAGTGCAGCCTATAGATAGAGCTACCTGCAACCAATGGATCAGAGTGAAGCTCTGTAGCCTGAACACATCCAGTTGAGAATGGTGATAGACAACTTGGCAACTAATGAAGATATGCAATGAATATTCCCATCCTCAACCATATGGTGGAACTCAGCACATGAGTGCAAGACACAGCGTGAAGCGTCTTCAGCCAAAGGTGCTGAGTGGGTGATCTTATTTGGCCTCCTCCTAAGGTCCCCCCCCCCCCATCATAGATACCACTTTAAGCCAATTAATTTCACTCCACATGACATTAAGAAATGGCTAAGTGCACAGGACACAGCAAAGACGGTGAGCCCTGACAACATCCTGGCCATAGTGCTGAAGACCTGTGCACCAGAATTATCTACCTAGCCAAGCTGTTCCAGCACAGCAAGGACACTGGCATCTACCCAGCAACATGGAAGATTTATCAGGTATGTTCAATCCATAAAAAATGGGATAAATCTAACCTGGCCAATTGCCACCCAGTCAGCATCCTTCCAATCAATAAAGTGATAGAAGAAGTCATCCCCGGTGCCATTCAGCAACATCTATTCACAATAACCTGGTAACCAAAGCTCAGTTCGGGTTCCACCAGAATCACTCGGCTCTGAATCTCATCACAGTTTTGATTCAGACATGGGTGCAAGAGGTGAATGCCAGAGGAGAGGCCACATTCGACCAAGTAAGGAACCTAAAGGCCCTAGCAAAACTGAGGTCAATAGGGGTTAAGGTGAAAATTCTACAGAGGCTGATGTCATAGCTCACACACAGGAAGATAATGGCCCGAAAATTAGACCTAATACGCGAGAGTACGCACTGTGTACTCTCGCGTTTTAGGTCTCCAATTGCCGGTTTCCTGCATGCACTGCGCATGCGCGGGAAACCGGCACTTCGTGAATTCAAAAGGGGGCGGTTCCTAAGTGAACCGCGTGCGCGCTACAGGCTGTGCGCACGCAGTGCACTTAGTTATTTTTGCAGCTTTGAACGCGCAGGTAAGCATGGAAGCTTTTACACATGAAGAAAGGAGGCGTAAGACCCTCTTTTAACAAGGTAAGTAGTTAATTAAGTATTATTTAAAAAAAATTTCAACAGGTTTATCTTTTTTAGAGACTTTAAAGAAAGGTAAGTTTATTTTTATAACTTTTAAAAAGATTTAAAATATTTTCAAAAATTTAATTTTTTGTTTAAAGTGGTTAATTTATTTAACAATACTTATTTTATTAATGTGATGGCTTTTTTAATTTAATTGAGGTTTAGCTGTTCTTTTGGGGGTGTGTAGGATTCATAGCTTTGACAGCTCTTGCTGTGAAAACTATGAATGAAAGATGGTGTGCTGCCATTGGCTCTAACTGAATCACGTGATCCCAGAGCTCGCACGAACTAATTGCGTCTCTGGGTCACGCAAGCACTGCACAGCTGCATGTGGGACTGGCCTTGAAACTAAAGTTCGTGTGGGCCCGGAGGAAAAAGGTAGGCGCGGAGTGAGATATCGCGGGGAAGCCTTACCCCCGCGGGAACACTCAGTGTTTAATTTCTGGGCCATTAGCAGTTGTCGAAAGCCAGTCATCACAGCCCCAGGACATCACTGCAGGAATTCCTCCGGGCAGCATCATACCCCTACCATGCAGAAAGAAGGCTGCGTCTATTTCCAACACAAGTGCGTTGGTCGAGATTTTTGAGTGTTCCTGTTGGAGGAAAAGAAACACCCAACAGTTTGTCTGCAATGTGTAATTTGATCCAGTGTCAAGCATGTCAGGCAGGCTCCAGAGTTCACAGAGCTAAGACTACTGACATCAGAGAACAGACAGGGCTCATACTCCTGGGGTAGGAGCACACATAGTGCTCACACTACCAATTTCAGTGAACGCACAGTGCACACACTACTGATTTCATAGAATGCAAGCGCTCACACTACTAATTTCAACGAATGAACATCACTCGCACTACTGATTTCAGACAATACACAGCGCTCACACTATTGATTTCAGACAATGCACAGCGCTCACACTACTGATGACAGGGAATGCACAGCGCTCACACTACTGATTTCAGAGAATGCACAGTGCTTACAGTACCGATTTCAGAGAATGCACAGCACCCACACTACTGATTTCACAGATGCACAGTTCTCACACTACTGATTTCAGGCAATGCACAGAGCCCACACTACTGATTTCGGAGAGCGCACAGCGCTCACACTACTGATTTCAGAGAATGCACAGCGCTCACACTACTGATTTCAGAGAACACAAAGCACTCACGCTACTGACTTCAGACAATGCATAACGCTCACACTACTGATTTCAGAGAATGCACAGTGCTTACACTACTGATTTCAGACAATGCACAATGTTCACACTACTGATTTCAGAGAACACACAGCGCTCACACTACTGATTTCAGACAATGCACAATGTTCACACTACTGATTTCAGAGAACACACAGCACTCACACTACGGATTTCAGGGAACACACAGCGCTCACACTACTGATTTAGGACAATGCATAATGCTCAAACTACTGATTTCGGAGAATGCACAACGTTCACACTACTGATTTCAGGGAATGCACAGCGCTCACACTACTGATTTCAGACAATGCACAGTGTTCACACTACTGATTTCAGAGATGCACAGTTCTCTCACTACTGATTTCAGTCAAAGCACAACGTTCACACTACTGATTTCAGAGAATGCACAGTGCTTACACTACTGATTTCAGTCAAAGCACAACGTTCACACTACTGATTTCAGAGAATGTACAGTGCTCACACTACTGATTTCAGACAATGCACAATGTTCACACTACAGATTTCAGAGAATGCACAGCGCTCACACTATGATTTCCTGAAAATGAACAGCGTCCAAAGTACTAATTTCAGACAATGCACAGAGCTCAGGCTACTGATTTCAGAGAACAAACAGTGCTCACACTACTGATTTCAGTCAAAGCACAACGTTCACACTACCGATTTCAGTGAATGCACAGCACTCACACTACTGATTTCAGAGAACACACAGCGCTCACACTACTGATTTCAGAGAACACACAGCGCTCACACTACTGATTTCAGACAATGCACAAAGTTCACACTACTGATTTCTGAGAACACACAGCGCTCACACTACGGATTTCAGAGAACACACAGCGCTCACACTACTGATTTCAGACACTGCACAGCGCTCACACTACTGATTTCAGAGAATGCACAGTGCTCACACTACTGATTTGAAAGAACACACAGCGCTCACACTACTGATTTCAGACAATGCATAATGCTCACACGACTGATTTCAAAGGATGCACAGAGCCCACACTACTGATTTCGGAGCGTGCACAGCACTCACACTATTGATTTCAGAGAACACAAAGCGCTCACGCTACAGACTTCAGACAATGCATAACGCTCAAACTACTGATTTCAGAGAATGCACAGCGCTCACACTACTGATTTCAGAGAATGCACAGTGCTTACACTACTGATTTCAGACAATGCACAACGTTCACACTACTGATTTCAGACAATGCACAACGTTCACACTACTGATTTCAGAGAATGCACAGTGCTCACACTACTGATTTCAGACAATGCACAACGTTCACACTACTGATTTCAGAGAATGCACAGTGCTCACACTACTGATTTCAGAGAACACACAGCGCTCATACTACGTGACTTCAGACAATGCACAGCGCTCACACGACTGATTTCAGACAGTACACAGCGCTCACACTACTGATTTCAGACAAAAGACAGTGCTCACACTACTGATTTCAGACAATACACAGCGCTCATACTACTGATTTCAGACAATACACAGCACTGACACTACTGATTTCAGACAATACACAGTGCTCACACTACTGATTTCAGACAATGCACAGCGCTCACACTACTGATTTCAGACAATACACAGCGCTCACACTACTGATTTCAGACAATACACAGCGCTCACACTACTGATTTCAGAGAATGCACAGCGCTCACACTACTGAATTCAGAGAATGCACAGCGCTCACACTAATGATTTCAGACAATGCACAGCGCTCACACTACTGATTTCAGGGAATCCACAGCATTCACACTACTGTTTTCAGACAATGCACAGCGCTCACACTAATGATTTCAGACAATGCACAGCGCTTACACTACTGATTTCAGAAAATGCAGAGTGCTCACACTACTGATTTCAGAAAATGCAGAGCGCTTACACTACTGATTTTAGAGAATGCACAGCACTCACACTACTGATTTCAGAGAATGCTCAGCATTCACACTACTGTATTCAGACAATGCACAGCGCTCACACTACTGAATTCAGAGAATGCACAGCGCTCACACCACTGATTTCAGGGAATGAACAGCGCTCACACTACTTATTTCAGAGAGAGCATAGTCCTCACAATACTCATTTCAGGGAATCTACCGCATTCACACTCTTCTTTCAGAGACTGCACAGTGCTCACACTACTGATTTCAGAGAATTCACAGCGCTCATACTAATGATCTCAGAGAATGCACAACGCTCACACTACTGATTTCACAAAATGCACAGCGCTCATGCTACTTATTTTAGAGAATGCACAGCGCTCACACTACTGATTTCAGAGAATGCACAGCGCTCACACTAGTGATTCCAGAGAATGCACAGCACTCGCACTACTGATTTCAGAGAATGCACAGTGCTCACACTACTGATTTCAGAGAATGCACAACACACATACTGCTGGTTTCAGAGAATGCACAGCACTCACACTACTGATTTCAGGGAATGCACAGTGCTCACACTACTGATTTCAGACAATGCACAGCGCTCACACTACTTATTTCAGAGAGCGCACAGCGCTCACACTACTGATTTCAGATAATACACAGCGCTCACACTACTGATTTCAGACAATGCACAGCGCTCACACTACTGATTTCAGATAATACAAAGCACTCACACTACTTATTTCAGAGAACGCACAGCGCTCACACTACTGATTTCAGATAATACACAGTGCTCACACTACTGATTTCAGACAATGCACAGCGCTCACACTACTGATTTCAGAGAATGCACAACGCACATACTGCTGGTTTCAGAGAATGCACAGCACTCACACTACTGATTTCAGGGAATGCACAGCACCCACACTACTGATTTCAGAGAATGCACAGCGCTCACACTACTTATTTCAGAGAGTGCACAGTGCTCACAGTACTGATTTCAAAGAATGCACAGCGCTCACACTAGTGATTCCAGAGAATGCACAGCACTCGCACTACTGATTTCAGAGAATGCACAGTGCTCACACTACTGATTTCAGAGAATGCACAACGCAAATACTGCTGGTTTCAGAGAATGCACAGCACTCACACTACTGATTTCAGGGAATGCACAGCACCCACACTACTGATTTCAGAGAATGCACAGCGCTTACACTACTGATTTCAGACAATGCACAGCGCTCACACTTATTATTTCAGAGAGCGCACAGCGCTCACACTACTGATTTCAGACAATGCACATCGCTCACACTACTGGTTTCAGAGATTGCACAGTACTCACACTACTGATTTCAAACATTTAACAGCACTCACACTACTGATTTCAGAGAATGCACACTGCTCAGACAACTGATTTCAGAGAATGCACAGCATTCACACGACTGATTTCAGATGGTACACAGAGGTCACACTAATGATTTAAGACAATACACGTTGCTCACACTACTGACTTCAGACCATACAAAGCGCTCACACTACTGATGTCAGAGAATGCACAGCGCACACAATATTCATTCCGGGAATGCACAGCGCTCACACTACTGAATTCAGAGAATGCTCAGCGCTCATGCTAGTGATTTCAGGGAATGCACAATGCTCAATACTGAAATCAGAGAATGCACAGCATTCACACTACTGATTTCAGAAAATGCACAGCGCTCACACTATTGTTTTCAGAGAATGCACAGCACTCACATTACTTATTTAAGAGAATGCTCAGCATTCACACTACTGTTATCAGTGAATGCTCAGCATTCACACGACTGATTTCAGATGATACACAGCGCTCACACTACAAATTTCAGGAAATGCACAGCAGCCACACTACTGATTTCAGCGAATGCACAGCGATCACACTACTGATTTCAGCGAATGCACAGCGATCACACTACTGATTTCAGACAATACACAGCGCTCATACTACTGACTTCAGACAATGCACAGCGCTCACACTACTGATTTCAGACAATACACAGCGCTCATACTACTGATTTCAGACAATACTCAGTGCTCACACTACTGATTTCAGACAATGCAGAGCGCTCACACTACTGAATTCAGAGAATGCTCAGCGCTCACACTACTGATTTCAGACAATGCAGAGCGCTCACACTACTGAATTCAGAGAATGCACAGCACTCACACTAATGATTTCAGACAATGCACAGCGCTCACACTACTGATTTCAGACAATGCACAGCGCTCACACTACTGATTTCAGGGAATCCACAGCATTCACACTACTGTTTTCAGACAATGCACAGCGCTCACACTAATGATTTCAGACAATGCACAGCGCTCACACTACTGATTTCAGGGAATCCACAGCATTCACACTACTGTTTTCAGACAATGCACAGCGCTCACACTAATGATTTCAGACAATGCACAGCACTCACACTAATGATTTCAGACAATGCACAGCGCTCACACTACTGATTTCAGACAATGCACAGCGCTCACACTACTGATTTCAGAAAATGCAGAGCGCTCACACTACTGATTTCAGAAAATGCAGAGCGCTTACACTACTGATTTTAGAGAATGCACAGCACTCACACTACTGATTTCAGAGAATGCTCAGCACTCACACTACTGATTTCAGACAATGCACAGCGCTCACACTACTGAATTCAGAGAATGCACAGCGCTCACACCACTGATTTCAGGGAATGAACAGCGCTCACACTACTTATTTCAGAGAGAGCATAGTCCTCACAATACTCATTTCATGGAATCTACCGCAATCTCACTCTTCTTTCAGAGACTGCACAGTGCTCACACTACTGATTTCAGAGAATTCACAGCGCTCATACTAATGATCTCAGAGAATGCACAGCGCTCATACTACTTATTTTAGAGAATGCACAGCGCTCACACTACTGATTTCCGAGAATGCACAGCGCTCACACTAGTGATTCCAGAGAATGCACAGCACTCACACTACTGATTTCAGACAATGCACAGCGCTCACACTACTGAATTCAGAAAATGCACAGCGCTCACACTAATGATTTCAGACAATGCACAGCGCCCACACTAATGATTTCAGAGAATCCACAGCATTCACACTACTGTTTTCAGACAATGCACAGCGCTCACACTACTGATTTCAGAAAATGCAGAGCGCTCACACTACTGATTTCAGAGAATGCACAGCGCTCACACTACTGATTTCTGACAATGCACAGTGCTCACGCTACTGATTTCAAACATTGCACAGCGCTCACACTACTGATTTGTGACAATGCACAGCACTCACACTACTGATTTCAGAGAATGCACAGCACTCACACTACTGATTTCAGAGAATGCACAGTGCTCACACTACTGATTTCAGACAATGCACAGCGCTCACACTACTGATTTCAGTGAATGCACAGCGCTCACACTATTGATTTCAGACAATACACATCGCTCACACGACTGATTTCAGAGAATGCACAGTGCTCACACTACTGATTTCTGACAATGCACAGCGCTCACACTACTGATTTCAGAGAATGCACAGCGCTCACACTACTGATTTCAGACAATACACAGCGCTCACACTACTGATTTCAGACAATACACATTGCTCACACTACTGATTTCAGAGAATGCACAGCGCTCACACTACTGATTTCTGACAATGCACAGTGCTCACACTACTGATTTCAAACATTGCACAGCGCTCACACTACTGATTTCAGAGAATGCACAGCGCTCACACTACTGATTTCAGAAAATGCACAGTGCTCACACTACTGATTTCAGAGAATGCAAAGTGCTCACACTACTGATTTCAGAAAATGCACATTGCTCACACTATTGATTTCAAACATTGCACAGCGCTCACACGACTGATTTCTGAGAATGCACAGCACTCACACTACTGATTTCACACAATACACAGTGCTCACACTACTGATTTCAGACGAAGCACAGTGCTCACACTAGTGATTTCAGGGAATCCACAGCAGTCACATGCTTATTTCAATATGCACAGCGCTCACACTACTGATTTCAGAGAATGCACAGCGCTGACACTACTGATTTCAGAGAATGCACAGCGCTCACACTACTGATTTCAGAGAATGCACAGCACTCACACTGCTGATTTCAGAGAATGTACAGTGCTCACACTAATCGTTTCAGAAAATGCACAACATTCGCACTAGTGATTTCAGGGATTCCACATCAGTCACACTACCGATTTCAGACAATGCACAGCGCTCACACTACTTATTTCAGAGAACGCACAGCGCTCACACTACTGATTTCAGACAATACACAGTGCTCACACTACTGATTTCAGAGATTGCACAGTACTCACACTACTGATTTCAAACATTGAACAGCACTCACACTACTGATTTCAGACAATGCACAGTGCTCAGACTACTGATTTCAGAGAATGCACAGCATTCACACGACTGATTTCAGATGATACACAGCGGTCACACTACTGATTTAAGACAATACACGTTGCTCACACTACTGACTTCAGACAATACAAAGCGCTCACACTACTGATGTCAGAGAATGCACAGCGCACACAATATTCATTCCGGGAATGCACAGCGCTCACACTACTGAATTCAGAGAATGCTCAGCGCTCATGCTAGTGATTTCAGGGAATGCACAATGCTCAATACTGAAATCAGAGAATGCACAGCATTCACACTACTGATTTCAGAAAATGCACAGCGCTCACACTACTGTTTTCAGAGAATGCACAGCACTCACATTACTTATTTAAGAGAATGCTCAGCATTCACACTACTGTTATCAGTGAATGCTCAGCATTCACACGACTGATTTCAGATGATACACAGCGCTCACACTACAAATTTCAGGAAATGCACAGCAGCCACACTACTGATTTCAGCGAATGCACAGCGATCACACTACTGATTTCAGACAATACACAGCGCTCATACTACTGATTTCAGACAATACACAGTGCTCATACTACTGATTTCAGACAATGCAGAGCGCTCACAATACTGATTTCAGAAAATGCTCAGCACTCACTCTACTGATTTCAGACAATGCACAGTGCACACAATACTCATTCCGGGAATGCACAGCGCTCACACTATTGATTTCAGAGAATGCTCAGTGCTCACGATAGTGATTTCAGAGAATGCATAGCGCTCAATACTGAAATCAGACAATGCACAGCATTCACACTACTGATTTCAGAGAATGCACAGCGCTCACAATACTGATTTCAGAGAAAGCACAGCACTCACAATACTGATTTCAGAGAATGCACAGCACTCACAATACTGATTTCAGAGAACACACAGCGCTCACACTACTGATTTCAGAGAATGCTCAGCGCTCGCACTACTGATTTCAGAGAATGCACAGCGCTCACACTACTGATTTCAGAGAATGCACAGCGCTCACACTACTGATTTCAGAGAATGCACAGCGCTCACACTACTTATTTGAGAGAATGCTCAGCATTCACACTATTGTTTACAGTGAATACTCAGCATTCACACGACTTATTTCAGAGAATGCACAGAGCTCACACTACTTATTGCAGGAAATGCACACGCTAACATTACTGATTTCAGAGAATGCACAGCGCTCACACTACTGATTTCAGGGAATGCACAGCACCCACACTACTGATTTCAGAGAATGCACAGTGCTCACACTACCGATTTCAGAGAATGTGCAGTGCTCACACTACTGATTTCACGCAATGCACAGCGCTCACACTACTGATTTCCAAAATTGCACAGTGCTCACACTACTGATTTCAGACAATGCAAAGCGCTAACACTAATGATTTCATACAATGCAAAGCGTTAACACTATTGATTTCAAACATTGCACAGCGCTCACACTACTGATTTCAGAGAATGCTCAGTGCTCGCACTACTGATTTCAGACAATGCAAAGCGCTAACACTACTAATTACAAACATTGCACAGCGCTCACACTACTGATTTCAGAGAATGCTCAGCGCTCGCACTACTGATTTCAGAGAATGCACAGCGCTCACACTACTGATTTCAAACATTGCACAGCGCTCACACTACTGATTTCAGATAATGCACAGCACTCACATTACTGATTTCAGGAAATCCACAGCGCTTACACTACTGATTTCAGACAATGCAAAGCACTAACACTACTGATTTCAGAAAATGCAAAGCGCTAACACTACTGATTTCAAACATTGCACAGCGCTTACACTAATGATTTCAGAGAATGCTCAGCGCTCACACTACTGATTTCAGAGAATGCACAGTGCTCACACTACTGATTTCAAACATTGCAGAGTGCTCACACTACTGATTTCAGAGAATGCACAGCGCTAACATTACTGATTTCAGAGAATGCACAGCTCTCACACTACTGATTTCAGAGAATGCACAGTGCTCACACTACTGATTTCACACAATGCACAGCGCTCACTCTACTGATTTCCAACATTGCACAGCACTCACACTACTGATTTCAGACAATGCAAAGCGTTAACACTACTGATTTCAAACATTGCACAGCGCTCACACTACTGATTTCAGGAAATGCACAGCACTCACACTACTGATTTCAGGAAATGCACAGCGCTTACACTACTGATTTTAGAGAATGCACAGTGCTCGCACTATGATTACAGACAATGCAAAGTGCTAACACTACTGATTTCAGAGAATGCACAGCGCTCACACTACTGATTTCAAACATTGCACAGCACTCACACTACTGATTTCAAACATTGCAAAGCGCTCACACTACTGACTTCAGACAATGCAAAGTGCTAACACTACTGATTTCAGGCAATGCAAAGCGCTAACACTACTGATTTCAAACATTGCACAGCGCTCACACTACTGATTTCAGAGAATGCTCAGTGCTCGCACTACTGATTTCAGAGAATGCACAGCGCTCAATACTGAAATCAGACAATGCACAGCATTCACAGTACTGATTTCAGAGAATGCACAGCGCTCACAATACTGATTTCAGGGAATGCACAGCGCTCACAATACTGATTTCAGAGAATGCACAGCGCTCACAATACTGATTTCAGAGAACACACAGCGCTCACACTACTGATTTCAGAGAATGCTCAGCGCTCACACTACTGATTTCAGAGAATGCACAGCGCTCACACTACTGATTTCAGAGAATGCACAGCGCTCACACTACTGATTTCAGTGAATGCACAGCGCTCACACTATTGATTTCAGACAATACACATCGCTCACACGACTGATTTCAGAGAATGCACAGTGCTCACACTACTGATTTCAAACATTGCACAGCGCTCACACTACTGATTTCAGAGAATGCACAGTGCTCACACTACTGATTTCAGAAAATGCACAGTGCTCACACTACTGATTTCAGAGAATGCAAAGTGCTCACACTACTGATTTCAGAAAATGCACATTGCTCACACTATTGATTTCAAACATTGCACAGCGCTCACACGACTGATTTCTGAGAATGCACAGCACTCACACTACTGATTTCACACAATACACAGTGCTCACACTACTGATTTCAGACGAAGCACAGTGCTCACACTAGTGATTTCAGGGAATCCACAGCAGTCACATGCTTATTTCAATATGCACAGCGCTCACACTACTGATTTCAGAGAATGCACAGCGCTGACACTACTGATTTCAGAGAATGCACAGCGCTCACACTACTGATTTCAGAGAATGCACAGCACTCACACTGCTGATTTCAGAGAATGCACAGCGCTCACACTAATGGTTTCAGAAAATGTACAACATTCGCACTACGGATTTCAGGGAATCCACATCAGTCACACTACTGATTTCAGACAATGCACAGCGCTCACACTACTTATTTCAGAGAACGCACAGCGCTCACACTACTGATTTCAGACAATACACAGCGCTCACACTACTGATTTCAGAGATTGCACAGTACTCACACTACTGTTTTCAAACATTGAACAGCACTCACACTACTGATTTCAGACAATGCACAGTGCTCAGACTACTGATTTCAGAGAATGCACAGCATTCACACGACTGATTTCAGATGATACACAGAGGTCACACTACTGATTTAAGACAATACACGTTGCTCACACTACTGACTTCAGACAATACAAAGCGCTCACACTACTGATGTCAGAGAATGCACAGCGCACACAATATTCATTCCGGGAATGCACAGCGCTCACACTACTGAATTCAGAGAATGCTCAGCGCTCATGCTAGTGATTTCAGGGAATGCACAATGCTCAATACTGAAATCAGAGAATGCACAGCATTCACACTACTGATTTCAGAAAATGCACAGAGCTCACACTGCTGTTTTCAGAGAATGCACAGCACTCACATTACTTATTTAAGAGAATGCTCAGCATTCACACTACTGTTATCAGTGAATGCTCAGCATTCACATGACTGATTTCAGATGATACACAGCGATCACACTACAAATTTCAGGAAATGCACAGCAGCCACACTACTGATTTCAGCGAATGCACAGCGATCACACTACTGATTTCAGACAATACACAGCGCTCATACTACTGATTTCAGACAATACACAGTGCTCATACTACTGATTTCAGGCAATGCAGAGCGCTCACAATACTGATTTCAGAAAATGCTCAGCACTCACTCTACTGATTTCAGACAATGCACAGTGCACACAATACTCATTCTGGGAATGCACAGCGCTCACACTATTGATTTCAGAGAATGCTCAGTGCTCACGATAGTGATTTCAGAGAATGCATAGCGCTCAATACTGAAATCAGACAATGCACAGCATTCACACTACTGATTTCAGAGAATGCACAGCGCTCACAATACTGATTTCAGAGAAAGCACAGCACTCACAATACTGATTTCAGAGAATGCACAGCACTCACAATACTGATTTCAGAGAACACACAGCGCTCACACTACTGATTTCAGAGAATGCTCAGCGCTCGCACTACTGATTTCAGAGAATGCACAGCGCTCACACTACTGATTTCAGAGAATGCACAGCGCTCACACTACTGATTTCAGAGAATGCACAGCGCTCACACTACTTATTTGAGAGAATGCTCAGCATTCACACTATTGTTTACAGTGAATACTCAGCATTCACACGACTTATTTCAGAGAATGCACAGAGCTCACACTACTTATTGCAGGAAATGCACACGCTAACATTACTGATTTCAGAGAATGCACAGCGCTCACACTACTGATTTCAGGGAATGCACAGCACCCACACTACTGATTTCAGAGAATGCACAGTGCTCACACTACCGATTTCAGAGAATGTGCAGTGCTCACACTACTGATTTCACGCAATGCACAGCGCTCACACTACTGATTTCC
This sequence comes from Squalus acanthias, assembly GCA_030390025.1. Lineage (NCBI taxonomy): Eukaryota > Metazoa > Chordata > Chondrichthyes > Squaliformes > Squalidae > Squalus > Squalus acanthias. The sequence continues at coordinate 90,175,652 of CM059432.1, forward strand.
AAAATTGCACAGTGCTCACACTACTGATTTCAGACAATGCAAAGCGCTAACACTAATGATTTCATACAATGCAAAGCGTTAACACTATTGATTTCAAACATTGCACAGCGCTCACACTACTGATTTCAGAGAATGCTCAGTGCTCGCACTACTGATTTCAGACAATGCAAAGCGCTAACACTACTAATTACAAACATTGCACAGCGCTCACACTACTGATTTCAGAGAATGCTCAGCGCTCGCACTACTGATTTCAGAGAATGCACAGCGCTCACACTACTGATTTCAAACATTGCACAGCGCTCACACTACTGATTTCAGATAATGCACAGCACTCACATTACTGATTTCAGGACACCACAGCGCTTACACTACTGATTTTAGAGAATGCACAGCACTCACACTACTGATTTCAGACAATGCAAAGCACTAACACTACTGATTTCAGAAAATGCAAAGCGCTAACACTACTAATTACAAACATTGCACAGCGCTCACACTACTGATTTCAGAGAATGCTCAGCGCTCGCACTACTGATTTCAGAGAATGCACAGCGCTCACACTACTGATTTCAAACATTGCACAGCGCTCACACTACTGATTTCAGATAATGCACAGCACTCACATTACTGATTTCAGGAAATCCACAGCGCTTACACTACTGATTTTAGAGAATGCACAGCGCTCACACTACTGATTTCAGACAATGCAAAGCACTAACACTACTGATTTCAGAAAATGCAAAGCGCTAACACTACTGATTTCAAACATTGCACAGCGCTTACACTAATGATTTCAGAGAATGCTCAGCGCTCACACTACTGATTTCAGAGAATGCACAGCGCTCACACTACTGATTTCAAACATTGCACAGCGCTCACACTACTGATTTCAGAGAATGCACAGCGCTAACATTACTGATTTCAGAGAATGCACAGCTCTCACACTACTGATTTCAGAGAATGCACAGTGCTCACACTACTGATTTCACACAATGCACAGCGCTCACTCTACTGATTTCCAACATTGCACAGCACTCACACTACTGATTTCAGACAATGCAAAGCGTTAACACTACTGATTTCAAACATTGCACAGCGCTCACACTACTGATTTCAGGAAATGCACAGCACTCACACTACTGATTTCAGGAAATGCACAGCGCTTACACTACTGATTTTAGAGAATGCACAGTGCTCGCACTATGATTACAGACAATGCAAAGTGCTAACACTACTGATTTCAGAGAATGCACAGCGCTCACACTACTGATTTCAAACATTGCACAGCACTCACACTACTGATTTCAAACATTGCAAAGCGCTCACACTACTGACTTCAGACAATGCAAAGTGCTAACACTACTGATTTCAGGCAATGCAAAGCGCTAACACTACTGATTTCAAACATTGCACAGCGCTCACACTACTGATTTCAGAGAATGCTCAGTGCTCGCACTACTGATTTCAGAGAATGCACAGCGCTCAATACTGAAATCAGACAATGCACAGCATTCACAGTACTGATTTCAGAGAATGCACAGCGCTCACAATACTGATTTCAGGGAATGCACAGCGCTCACAATACTGATTTCAGAGAATGCACAGCGCTCACAATACTGATTTCAGAGAACACACAGCGCTCACACTACTGATTTCAGAGAATGCTCAGCGCTCACACTACTGATTTCAGAGAATGCACAGCGCTCACACTACTGATTTCAGAGAATGCACAGCGCTCACACTACTAATTTCAGAGAATGCCAGGTGCTCACACTACTAATTTGAGAGAATGCTCAGCATTCACACTATTGTTATCAGTGAATACTCAGCATTCACACGACTTATTTCAGAGAATGCACAGTGCTCACACTGCTTATTTCAGAGAACACACAGCGCTCACACTACTGATTTCAGAGAATGCTCAGCGCTCACACTACTGATTTCAGAGAATGCACAGAGCTCACAATACTGATTTCAGAGAACACACAGCGCTCACACTACTGATTTCAGAGAATGCTCAGCGCTCACACTACTGATTTCAGAGAATGCACAGCGCTCACACTACTGATTTCAGAGAATGCACAGCGCTCACACTACTTATTTGTGAGAATGCTCAGCATTCACACTATTGTTATCAGTGAATACTCAGCATTCACACGACTTATTTCAGAGAATGCACAGCGCTCACACTACTTATTTCAGGAAATGCACAGCGCTAACATTACTGATTTCAGAGAATGCACAGCGCTCACACTACTGATTTCAGAGAATGCACAGTGCTCACACTACCGATTTCAGAGAATGTGCAGTGCTCACACTACTGATTTCACACAATGCACAGCACTCACATTACTGATTTCCAACATTGCACAGTGCTCACACTACTGATTTCAGACAATGCAAAGCGCTAACACTACTGATTTCAGACGATGCAAAGCGTTAACACTATTGATTTCAAACATTGCACAGCGCTCACACTACTGATTTCAGTCAATGCACAGCGCTCACACTACTGATTTCAGGAAATGCACAGCACTTACACTACTGATTTTAGAGAATGCTCAGCGCTCACACTACTGATTTCAGAGAATGCAAAGTGCTAACACTATTGATTTCAGACAATGCGCAGCGCTAACATTACTGATTTCAGAGAATTCACAGCGCTCACACTACTGATTTCAGAGAATGCACAGTGCTCACACCACTGCTTTCAGTGAATGCACAGTGCTCACACTTTCAATTTCAGAGAATGTGCAGCGATCACACTACTGATTTCACACAATGTACAGCGCTCACACTACTGATTTCCAACATTGCACAGCGCTCACACTACTGATTTCAGACAATGCAAAGCGTTAACACTACTGATTTCAAACATTGCACAGCGCTCACACTACTGATTTCAGGAAATGCACAGCACTCACACTACTGATTTCAGGAAATGCACAGCGCTTACACTACTGATTTTAGAGAATGCACAGTGCTCGCACTACTGATTTCAGACAATGCAAAGTGCTAACACTACTGATTTCAGACAATGCAAAGCGCTAACACTACTGATTTCAAACATTGCACAGCGCTCACACTACTGATTTCAGAGAATGCTCAGCGCTCGCACTACTGATTTCAGAGAATGCACAGCGCTCACACTACTGATTTCAAACATTGCACAGCGCTCACACTACTGATTTCAGTCAATGCACAGCACTCACACTACTGATTTCAGGAAATGCACAGCACTTACACTACTGATTTTAGAGAATGCACAGTGCTCGCACTACTGACTTCAGACAATGCAAAGTGCTAACACTACTGATTTCAGGCAATGCAAAGCGCTAACACTACTGATTTCAAACATTGCACAGCGCTCACACTACTGATTTCAGAGAATGCTCAGTGCTCGCACTACTGATTTCAGAGAATGCACAGCGCTCAATACTGAAATCAGACAATGCACAGCATTCACAGTACTGATTTCAGAGAATGCACAGCGCTCACAATACTGATTTCAGGGAATGCACAGCGCTCACAATACTGATTTCAGAGAATGCACAGCGCTCACAATACTGATTTCAGAGAACACACAGCGCTCACACTACTGATTTCAGAGAATGCTCAGCGCTCACACTACTGATTTCAGAGAATGCACAGCGCTCACACTACTGATTTCAGAGAATGCACAGCGCTCACACTACTAATTTCAGAGAATGCCAGGTGCTCACACTACTTATTTGAGAGAATGCTCAGCATTCACACTATTGTTATCAGTGAATACTCAGCATTCACACGACTTATTTCAGAGAATGCACAGTGCTCACACTGCTTATTTCAGAGAACACACAGCGCTCACACTACTGATTTCAGAGAATGCTCAGCGCTCACACTACTGATTTCAGAGAATGCACAGAGCTCACAATACTGATTTCAGAGAATGCACAGTGCTCACACCATTGCTTTCAGTGAATGCACAGTGCTCACACTTTCAATTTCAGAGAATGTGCAGCGATCACACTACTGATTTCACACAATGCACAGCGCTCACACTACTGATTTCCAACATTGCACAGCGCTCACACTACTGATTTCAGACAATGCAAAGCGCTAACACTACTGATTTCAAACATTGCACAGCGCTCACACTACTGATTTCAGGAAATGCACAGCACTCACACTACTGATTTCAGGAAATGCACAGCGCTTACACTACTGATTTTAGAGAATGCACAGTGCTCGCACTACTGATTTCAGACAATGCAAAGTGCTAACACTACTGATTTCAGACAATGCAAAGCGCTAACACTACTGATTTCAAACATTGCACAGCGCTCACACTACTGATTTCAGAGAATGCTCAGCGCTCGCACTATTGATTTCAGAGAATGCAGAGCACTCACACTACTGATTTCAAACATTGCACAGCGCTCACACTACTGATTTCAGTCAATGCACAGCACTCACACTACTGATTTCAGGAAATGCACAGCACTTACACTACTGATTTTAGAGAATGCACAGTGCTCGCACTACTGACTTCAGACAATGCAAAGTGCTAACACTACTAATTTCAGGCAATGCAAAGCGCTAACACTACTGATTTCAAACATTGCACAGCGCTCACACTACTGATTTCAGAGAATGCTCAGTGCTCGCACTACTGATTTCAGAGAATGCACAGCGCTCAATACTGAAATCAGACAATGCACAGCATTCACAGTACTGATTTCAGAGAATGCACAGCGCTCACAATACTGATTTCAGGGAATGCACAGCGCTCACAATACTGATTTCAGAGAATGCACAGCGCTCACAATACTGATTTCAGAGAACACACAGCGCTCACGCTACTGATTTCAGAGAATGCTCAGCGCTCACACTACTGATTTCAGAGAATGCACAGCGCTCACACTACTGATTTCAGAGAATGCACAGCGCTCACACTACTAATTTCAGAGAATGCCAGGCGCTCACACTACTTATTTGAGAGAATGCTCAGCATTCACACTATTGTTATCAGTGAATACTCAGCATTCACACGACTTATTTCAGAGAATGCACAGTGCTCACACTGCTTATTTCAGAGAACACACAGCGCTCACACTACTGATTTCAGAGAATGCTCAGCGCTCACACTACTGATTTCAGAGAATGCACAGCGCTCACAATACTGATTTCAGAGAACACACAGCACTCACACTACTGATTTCAGAGAATGCTCAGCGCTCACACTACTGATTTCAGAGAATGCACAGCGCTCACACTACTGATTTCAGAGAATGCACAGCGCTCACACTACTTATTTGTGAGAATGCTCAGCATTCACACTATTGTTATCAGTGAATACTCAGCATTCACACGACTTATTTCAGAGAATGCACAGCGCTCACACTACTTATTTCAGGAAATGCACAGCGCTAACATTACTGATTTCAGAGAATGCACAGCGCTCACACTACTGATTTCAGAGAATGCACAGTGCTCACACTACCGATTTCAGAGAATGTGCAGTGCTCACACTACTGATTTCACACAATGCACAGCACTCACATTACTGATTTCCAACATTGCACAGTGCTCACACTACTGATTTCAGACAATGCAAAGCGCTAACACTACTGATTTCAGACGATGCAAAGCGTTAACACTATTGATTTCAAACATTGCACAGCGCTCACACTACTGATTTCAGTCAATGCACAGCGCTCACACTACTGATTTCAGGAAATGCACAGCACTTACACTACTGATTTTAGAGAATGCTCAGCGCTCGCACTACTGATTTCAGACAATGCACAGCGCTCACACTACTGCATTCACGGAGTGCTCAGCACTCACACTACTGATTTCAGGGAATGCAAAGCACTCACACTACTGATTTTATAGAACGCACAGCGCTCACACTACTGATTTCAGACAATGCACAGCACACACTCTACTGATTTCAGAGAATGCACAGCACCCAATCTACTGATTTCAGACAATGCACAGCACTTACACTACTGATTTTAGAGAATGCACAGTGCTCGCACTACTGATTTCAGACAATGCAAAGTGCTAACACTACTGATTTCAGACAATGCAAAGCGCTAACACTACTGATTTCAAACATTGCACAGCGCTCACACTACTGATTTCAGAGAATGCTCAGCGCTCGCACTATTGATTTCAGAGAATGCAGAGCACTCACACTACTGATTTCAAACATTGCACAGCGCTCACACTACTGATTTCAGTCAATGCACAGCACTCACACTACTGATTTCAGGAAATGCACAGCACTTACACTACTGATTTTAGAGAATGCACAGTGCTCGCACTACTGACTTCAGACAATGCAAAGTGCTAACACTACTGATTTCAGGCAATGCAAAGCGCTAACACTACTGATTTCAAACATTGCACAGCGCTCACACTATTGATTTCAGAGAATGCTCAGTGCTCGCACTACTGATTTCAGAGAATGCACAGCGCTCAATACTGAAATCAGACAATGCACAGCATTCACAGTACTGATTTCAGAGAATGCACAGCGCTCACAATACTGATTTCAGGGAATGCACAGCGCTCACAATACTGATTTCAGAGAATGCACAGCGCTCACAATACTGATTTCAGAGAACACACAGCGCTCACGCTACTGATTTCAGAGAATGCTCAGCGCTCACACTACTGATTTCAGAGAATGCACAGCGCTCACACTACTGATTTCAGAGAATGCACAGCGCTCACACTACTAATTTCAGAGAATGCCAGGCGCTCACACTACTTATTTGAGAGAATGCTCAGCATTCACACTATTGTTATCAGTGAATACTCAGCATTCACACGACTTATTTCAGAGAATGCACAGTGCTCACACTGCTTATTTCAGAGAACACACAGCGCTCACACTACTGATTTCAGAGAATGCTCAGCGCTCACACTACTGATTTCAGAGAATGCACAGCGCTCACAATACTGATTTCAGAGAACACACAGCACTCACACTACTGATTTCAGAGAATGCTCAGCGCTCACACTACTGATTTCAGAGAATGCACAGCGCTCACACTACTGATTTCAGAGAATGCACAGCGCTCACACTACTTATTTGTGAGAATGCTCAGCATTCACACTATTGTTATCAGTGAATACTCAGCATTCACACGACTTATTTCAGAGAATGCACAGCGCTCACACTACTTATTTCAGGAAATGCACAGCGCTAACATTACTGATTTCAGAGAATGCACAGCGCTCACACTACTGATTTCAGAGAATGCACAGTGCTCACACTACCGATTTCAGAGAATGTGCAGTGCTCACACTACTGATTTCACACAATGCACAGCACTCACATTACTGATTTCCAACATTGCACAGTGCTCACACTACTGATTTCAGACAATGCAAAGCGCTAACACTACTGATTTCAGACGATGCAAAGCGTTAACACTATTGATTTCAAACATTGCACAGCGCTCACACTACTGATTTCAGTCAATGCACAGCGCTCACACTACTGATTTCAGGAAATGCACAGCACTTACACTACTGATTTTAGAGAATGCTCAGCGCTCGCACTACTGATTTCAGACAATGCACAGCGCTCACACTACTGCATTCACGGAGTGCTCAGCACTCACACTACTGATTTCAGGGAATGCAAAGCACTCACACTACTGATTTTATAGAACGCACAGCGCTCACACTACTGATTTCAGACAATGCACAGCACACACTCTACTGATTTCAGAGAATGCACAGCACCCAATCTACTGATTTCAGACAATGCACAGCACTTACACTACTGATTTCAGAGAATGCACAGCGCTCACACTACTGATTTCAGACAATGCACAGTGCTCACACTACTGATTTCATGGAGTGCGCAGCGCTCACACTACTTTTTTCAGGGAATGCACAGCACACACTCTGCTGATTTCAGAGAATGCACAGCACCCACTCTACTGATTTCAGACAATGCACAGCGCACACTACTGATTTCACAGAATGCACAGCGCTCACACTACTGATTTCAGACAATGCTCAGTGCTCACACAACTGATTTCAGAGAATTCACAGTGATCACACTACTGATTTCAGAGAATGCACAGCACACACTACTGATTTCAGGGTATCCACACCGCTGACACTACTGATTTCAGAGAATGCACAGCGCTCACACACTGATTTCAGAGTCTGCTCAGCGCTCACACTAATGATTTCAGAGCATGCTCAGTGCTCACTACTGAAATCAGACAATGCACAGCTTTCACACTACTGATTTCAGAAAATGTTCAGCGCTCACACTACTGATTTCAGAGAATACACAGTGCTCACACGATTGATTTCAGGGAATGCACAGTGCTCACTACTGAAATCACACAATGCACAGCACTCACAATACTGATTTTATAGAACGCACAGCGCTCGCACTACTGATTTCCGAGAATGCACAGCGCTCACACTACTCATTTCACTGAATGCACAGTGCTCACACTACTGATTTCAGCGAATCAACAGCATTCACACTACTGATTACAGAGAATGCATAGCGCTCACACTAATGTTTTCAGACAATGCACCGCACTCACTACTGATATCAGAGAATGCACAGCACCCACACTACTGATTTCAGGGAATCAACAGCATTCACACTACTGATTTCCGACAATGCACAGCGCTCAGACTAATGTATTCAGAAAATGTTCAGCGCTCACACTACTGATTTCAGAGAATTCACAGTGATCACACTACTGATTTCAGAGAATTCACATAGCTCACACTACTGATTTCAGAGATAGCACAGCGCTCACACTACTGCATTCACGGAGTGCTCAGCGCTCACACTACTGATTTCAGGGAATGCACAGCACGTACACTACTGATTTTATAGAACGCACAGCGCTCACACTACTGATTTCAGACAATGCACAGCACACACTCCACTGATTTCAGAAAATGCACAGCACCCAATCTACTGATTTCAGACAATGCACAGCGCTTACACTACTGATTTCAGAGAATGCAAAGTGCTCACACAACTGATTTCAGTGAATTCAGTGATCACACTACTGATTTCAGTGAATTCACAGCACCCACACTACTGATTTCAGGGAATCCAAAGCATTCACACCACTGATTTCAGACAATGCACAGCGCTCACACTAATGATTTTATAGAACGCACAGCGCTCGCACTACTGATTTCCGAGAATGCACAGTGCTCACACTACTCATTTCACTGAATGCACAGTGCTCACACTACTGATTTCAGGGAATCAACAGCGTTCACGCTACTGATTTCAGAAAATGCACAGCGCTCACACTACTGATTTCAGGAAATGCACAGCACTTACACTACTGATTTTAGAGAATGCTCAGCGCTCGCACTACTGATTTCAGACAATGCACAGCGCTCACACTACTGCATTCACGGAGTGCTCAGCACTCACACTACTGATTTCAGGGAATGCAAAGCACTCACACTACTGATTTTGTAGAACGCACAGCGCTCACACTACTGATTTCAGACAATGCACAGCACACACTCTACTGATTTCAGAGAATGCACAGCACCCAATCTACTGATTTCAGACAATGCACAGCACTTACACTACTGATTTTAGAGAATGCACAGTGCTCGCACTACTGATTTCAGACAATGCAAAGTGCTAACACTACTGATTTCAGACAATGCAAAGCGCTAACACTACTGATTTCAAACATTGCACAGCGCTCACACTACTGATTTCAGAGAATGCTCAGCGCTCGCACTATTGATTTCAGAGAATGCAGAGCACTCACACTACTGATTTCAAACATTGCACAGCGCTCACACTACTGATTTCAGTCAATGCACAGCACTCACACTACTGATTTCAGGAAATGCACAGCACTTACACTACTGATTTAGAGAATGCACAGTGCTCGCACTACTGACTTCAGACAATGCAAAGTGCTAACACTACTGATTTCAGGCAATGCAAAGCGCTAACACTACTGATTTCAAACATTGCACAGCGCTCACACTATTGATTTCAGAGAATGCTCAGTGCTCGCACTACTGATTTCAGAGAATGCACAGCGCTCAATACTGAAATCAGACAATGCACAGCATTCACAGTACTGATTTCAGAGAATGCACAGCGCTCACAATACTGATTTCAGGGAATGCACAGCGCTCACAATACTGATTTCAGAGAATGCACAGCGCTCACAATACTGATTTCAGAGAACACACAGCGCTCACGCTACTGATTTCAGAGAATGCTCAGCGCTCACACTACTGATTTCAGAGAATGCACAGCGCTCACACTACTGATTTCAGAGAATGCACAGCGCTCACACTACTAATTTCAGAGAATGCCAGGCGCTCACACTACTTATTTGAGAGAATGCTCAGCATTCACACTATTGTTATCAGTGAATACTCAGCATTCACACGACTTATTTCAGAGAATGCACAGTGCTCACACTGCTTATTTCAGAGAACACACAGCGCTCACACTACTGATTTCAGAGAATGCTCAGCGCTCACACTACTGATTTCAGAGAATGCACAGCGCTCACAATACTGATTTCAGAGAACACACAGCACTCACACTACTGATTTCAGAGAATGCTCAGCGCTCACACTACTGATTTCAGAGAATGCACAGCGCTCACACTACTGATTTCAGAGAATGCACAGCGCTCACACTACTTATTTGTGAGAATGCTCAGCATTCACACTATTGTTATCAGTGAATACTCAGCATTCACACGACTTATTTCAGAGAATGCACAGCGCTCACACTACTTATTTCAGGAAATGCACAGCGCTAACATTACTGATTTCAGAGAATGCACAGCGCTCACACTACTGATTTCAGAGAATGCACAGTGCTCACACTACCGATTTCAGAGAATGTGCAGTGCTCACACTACTGATTTCACACAATGCACAGCACTCACATTACTGATTTCCAACATTGCACAGTGCTCACACTACTGATTTCAGACAATGCAAAGCGCTAACACTACTGATTTCAGACGATGCAAAGCGTTAACACTATTGATTTCAAACATTGCACAGCGCTCACACTACTGATTTCAGTCAATGCACAGCGCTCACACTACTGATTTCAGGAAATGCACAGCACTTACACTACTGATTTTAGAGAATGCTCAGCGCTCGCACTACTGATTTCAGACAATGCACAGCGCTCACACTACTGCATTCACGGAGTGCTCAGCACTCACACTACTGATTTCAGGGAATGCAAAGCACTCACACTACTGATTTTATAGAACGCACAGCGCTCACACTACTGATTTCAGACAATGCACAGCACACACTCTACTGATTTCAGAGAATGCACAGCACCCAATCTACTGATTTCAGACAATGCACAGCACTTACACTACTGATTTCAGAGAATGCACAGCGCTCACACTACTGATTTCAGACAATGCACAGTGCTCACACTACTGATTTCATGGAGTGCGCAGCGCTCACACTACTTTTTTCAGGGAATGCACAGCACACACTCTGCTGATTTCAGAGAATGCACAGCACCCACTCTACTGATTTCAGACAATGCACAGCGCACACTACTGATTTCACAGAATGCACAGCGCTCACACTACTGATTTCAGACAATGCTCAGTGCTCACACAACTGATTTCAGAGAATTCACAGTGATCACACTACTGATTTCAGAGAATGCACAGCACACACTACTGATTTCAGGGTATCCACACCGCTGACACTACTGATTTCAGAGAATGCACAGCGCTCACACACTGATTTCAGAGTCTGCTCAGCGCTCACACTAATGATTTCAGAGCATGCTCAGTGCTCACTACTGAAATCAGACAATGCACAGCTTTCACACTACTGATTTCAGAAAATGTTCAGCGCTCACACTACTGATTTCAGAGAATACACAGTGCTCACACGATTGATTTCAGGGAATGCACAGTGCTCACTACTGAAATCACACAATGCACAGCACTCACAATACTGATTTTATAGAACGCACAGCGCTCGCACTACTGATTTCCGAGAATGCACAGCGCTCACACTACTCATTTCACTGAATGCACAGTGCTCACACTACTGATTTCAGCGAATCAACAGCATTCACACTACTGATTACAGAGAATGCATAGCGCTCACACTAATGTTTTCAGACAATGCACCGCACTCACTACTGATATCAGAGAATGCACAGCACCCACACTACTGATTTCAGGGAATCAACAGCATTCACACTACTGATTTCCGACAATGCACAGCGCTCAGACTAATGTATTCAGAAAATGTTCAGCGCTCACACTACTGATTTCAGAGAATTCACAGTGATCACACTACTGATTTCAGAGAATTCACATAGCTCACACTACTGATTTCAGAGATAGCACAGCGCTCACACTACTGCATTCACGGAGTGCTCAGCGCTCACACTACTGATTTCAGGGAATGCACAGCACGTACACTACTGATTTTATAGAACGCACAGCGCTCACACTACTGATTTCAGACAATGCACAGCACACACTCCACTGATTTCAGAAAATGCACAGCACCCAATCTACTGATTTCAGACAATGCACAGCGCTTACACTACTGATTTCAGAGAATGCAAAGTGCTCACACAACTGATTTCAGTGAATTCAGTGATCACACTACTGATTTCAGTGAATTCACAGCACCCACACTACTGATTTCAGGGAATCCAAAGCATTCACACCACTGATTTCAGACAATGCACAGCGCTCACACTAATGATTTTATAGAACGCACAGCGCTCGCACTACTGATTTCCGAGAATGCACAGTGCTCACACTACTCATTTCACTGAATGCACAGTGCTCACACTACTGATTTCAGGGAATCAACAGCGTTCACGCTACTGATTTCAGAAAATGCTCAGCGCTCACACTAATGATTTCAGACAATGCACCGCACTCACTACTGATATCAGAGAATGCACAGCACCCACACTACTGATTTCAGGGAATCAACAGCATTCACACTACTGATTTCAGACAATGCACAGCGCTCAGACTAATGATTTCAGAAAATGTTCAGCACTCACACTACTGATTTCAGAGAATACACAGCACTCACACTACTGATTTCAGACAATGCACAGCACTTTAAGTACTGATTTATAGAACGCACAGCGCTCACACTACTGATTTCAGACAATGCACAGCACACACTCTACTGATTTCAGAAAATGCACAGCACCCAATCTACTGATTTCAGACAATGCACAGCGCTTACACTACTGATTTCAGAGAATGCACAGCGCTCACACTACTGATTTCAGAAAATGCACAGTGCTCACACAACTGATTTCAGAGAATTCACAGTGATCACACTACTGATTTCAGAGTATGCACAGCACCCACACTACTGATTTCAGGGAATCCAAAGCATTCACACCACTGATTTCAGAGAATGCACAGCGCTCACACTAATGGTTTCACACAATGCACAGCACTCACACTACTGATTTTATAGAATGCACAGCGCTCGCACTACTGATTTCCGAGAATGCACAGCGCTCACACTACTCATTTCACTGAATGCACAGTGCTCACACTACTGATTTCAGGGAATCAACAGCGTTCACACTACTGATTACAGAGAATGCACAGCGCTCACACTAATGTTTTCAGACAATGCGCAGCAATCACGCTACTGATTTCAGAAAATGCTCAGCGCTCACACTAATGATTTCAGACAATGCACCGCACTCACTACTGATATCAGAGAATGCACAGCACCCACACTACTGATTTCAGGGAATCAACAGCATTCACACTACTGATTTCAGACAATGCACAGCGCTCAGACTAATGATTTCAGAAAATGTTCAGCACTCACACTACTGATTTCAGAGAATACACAGCACTCACACTACTGATTTCAGACAATGCACAGCGCTCACACTACTGCATTCACGGAGTGCTCAGCGCTCACACTACTGATTTCAGGGAATGCAAAGCACTCACACTACTGATTTTATAGAAAATGAGAAGTCGCACAACACCAGGTTATAGTCCAACAGATTTATTTAAAATTACAAGTATTAGTTGGACTATAACCTGGTGTTGTGCGCCTTCTCATTTTTGTCCACCCCAGTCCAACGCCGGCATCTCCACATCATGATTTTATAGAACGCACAGCGCTCACACTACTGATTTCAGACAATGCACAGCACACACTCTACTGATTTCAGAGAATGCACAGCACCCAATCTACTGATTTCAGACAATGCACAGCACTTACACTACTGATTTCAGAGAATGAACAGCGCTCACACTACTGATTTCAGTCAATGCACAGTGCTCACACTACTGATTTCATGGAGTGCGCAGCGCTCACACTACTGTTTTCAGGGAATGCACAGCACACACTCTGCTGATTTCAGAGAATGCACAGCACCCACTCTACTGATTTCACAGAATGCACAGTGCTCACACTACTGATTTCAGAGAATTCACAGTGATCACACTACTGATTTCAGAGAATGCACAGCACACACTACTAATTTCAGGGAATCCACACCGCTGACACTACTGATTTCAGAGAATGCACAGCGCTCACACAACTGATTTCAGGGAATCCAAAGCATTCACACCACAGATTTCAGACAATGCACAGCGCTCACACTACTGATTCCAGACCATGCACAGTACTCACACTAATGGTTTCAGACAATGCACAGCATTCACACTACTGATTTCAGACAATGCACAGCACACACTCTACTGATTTCAGGGAATGCACAGCACACACTCTACTGATTTCAGGGAATGCACAGCACCCAATCTACTGATTTCAGAAAATGTTCAGCACTCACACTACTTATTTCAGAGAATACACAGTGCTCACATGATTGATTTCAGGGAATGTACAGTGCTCACTACTGAAATCACACAATGCACAGCACTCACTCTACTGATTTTATAGGACACACAGTGCTCACACTACTGATTTCAGGGAATCAACAGCGTTCACACTACTGATTACAGAGAATGCACAGCGCTCACACTAATGTTTTCAGACAATGCACAGCAATCACACTACTGATTTCACAAAATGCTCAGCGCTCACACTAATGATTTCAGACAATGCACCGTACTCACTACTGATATCAGAGAATGCACAGCACCCACACTACTGATTTCAGGGAATCAACAGCATTCACACTACTGATTTCAGACAATGCACAGCGCTCAGACTAATGATTTCAGAAAATGTCCAGCACTCACACTACTGATTTCAGAGAATACACAGCACTCACACTACTGATTTCAGACAATGCACAGCGCTCACACTACTGCATTCACGGAGTGCTCAGCGCTCACACTACTGATTTCAGGGAATGCACAGCACTTTAAGTACTGATTTTATAGAACGCACAGTGCTCACACTACTGATTTCAGACAATGCACAGCACACACTCTACTGATTTCAGAAAATGCACAGCACCCAATCTACTGATTTCAGACAATGCACAGCGCTTACACTACTGATTTCAGACAATGCACAGCGCTTACACTACTGATTTCAGAGAATGCACAGCGCTCACACTACTGATTTCAGAGAATGCACAGCGCTCACACTACTGATTTCAGAAAATGCACAGTGCTCACACAACTGATTTCAGAGAATTCACAGTGATCACACTACTGATTTCAGAGAATGCACAGCACCCACACTACTGATTTCAGGGAATCCAAAGCATTCACACCACTGATTTCAGACAATGCACAGCGCTCACACTAATGGTTTCAGACAATGCACAGCACTCACACTACTGATTTTATAGAACGCACAGTGCTCGCACTACTGATTTCCGAGAATGCACAGCGCTCACACTACTCATTTCACTGAATGCACAGTGCTCACACTACTGATTTCAGGGAATCAACAGCGTTCACACTACTGATTACAGAGAATGCACAGCGCTCACACTAATGTTTTCAGACAATGCACAGCAATCACACGACTGATTTCAGAAAATGCTCAGCGCTCACACTAATGATTTCAGACGATGCACCGCACTCACTACTGATATCAGAGAATGCACAGCACCCACACTACTGATTTCAGGGTATCAACAGCATTCACACTACTGATTTCAGACAATGCACAGCGCTCAGACTAATGATTTCAGAAAATGTTCAGCACTCACACTACTGATTTCAGAGAATACACAGCACTCACACTACTGATTTCAGACAATGCACAGCGCTCACACTACTGCATTCACGGAGTGCTCAGAACTCACACCACTGATTTCAGGGAATGCAAAGCACTCACACTACTGATTTTATAGAACGCACAGCGCTCACACTACTGATTTCAGACAATGCACAGCACCCAATCTACTGATTTCAGACAATGCACAGCACTTACACTACTGATTTCAGAGAATGCACAGCGCTCACACTACTGTTTTCAGACAATGCACAGTGCTCACACTATGATTTCATGGAGTGCGCAGCGCTCACACTACTGTTTTCAGGGAATGCACAGCACACACTCTGCTGATTTCAGAGAATGCACAGCACCCACTCTACTGATTTCAGACAATGCACAGTGCACACTACTGATTTCAGAGAATGCACAGCGCTCACACTACTGATTTCAGACAATGCTCAGTGCTCACACAACTGATTTCAGAGAATTCACAGTGATCACACTACTGATTTCAGAGAATGCACAGCACACACTACTGATTTCAGGGTATCCACACCGCTGACACTACTGATTTCAGAGAATGCACAGCGCTCACACAACTGATTTCAGGGAATCCAAAGCATTCACACCATAGATTTCAGAGTCTGCTCAGTGCTCACACTAATGATTTCAGAGCATGCACAGTGCTCACTACTGAAATCAGACAATGCACAGCTTTCACACTACTGATTTCAGAAAATGTTCAGCGCTCACACTACTGATTTCAGAGAATACACAGTGCTCACACGATTGATTTCAGGGAATGCACAGTGCTCACTACTGAAATCACACAATGCACAGCACTCACACTACTGATTTTATAGAACGCACAGCGCTCGCACTACTGATTTCCGAGAATGCACAGCGCTCACACTACTCATTTCACTGAATGCACAGTGCTCACACTACTGATTTCAGCGAATCAACAGCATTCACACTACTGTTTACAGACAATGCACAGCGCTCAGACTAATGATTTCAGAAAATGTTCAGCGCTCACACTACTGATTTCAGAGAATTCACAGTGATCACACTACTGATTTCAGAGAATTCACAGTGCTCACACTACTGATTTCAGAGTCTGCTCAGTGCTCACTACTGAAATCAGACAATCCACAGCTTTCACACTACTGATTTCAGAATGTTCAGCGCTCACACTACTGATTTCAGAGAATACACAGTGCTCACACGATTGATTTCAGAAAATGCACAGTGCTCACACTACTGATTTCACTGAATGCACAGTGCTCACAGTACTGATTTCAGACAACGCCCAGCCCTCACACTACTGATTTCGGATAATGCACAGCGCTCACACTAATGATTTCAGACAATGCACCGCACTCACTACTGATACCAGAGAATGCACAGCACCCACACGACTGATTTCAGGGAATCAACAGCATTCACACTACTGATTTCAGACAATGAACCGTGCTCAGACTAATGATTTCAGACACTGCACAGCAATCACCCTACTGATTTCAGACAATGCACAGCGCTCAGACTATTGATTTCAGAAAATGTTCAGCACTCACACTACTGATTTCAGAGAATACACAGCACTCACACTACTGATTTCAGACAATGCACAGCGCTCACACTACTGCATTCACGGAGTGCTCAGCGCTCACACTACTGATTTCAGGGAATGCACAGCACTCACACTATTGATTTTATAGAATGCACAGCGCTCACACTACTGATTTCAGACAATGCACAGCACCCAATCTACTGATTTCAGAGAATGCACAGCACCCACTACTGATTTCAGGGTATCCACACCGCTCACACTACTGATTTCAGAGAATTCACAGCGCTCACACAACTGATTTCAGAGAATGCACAGCACCCACACTACTGATTTCAAGGAATCCAAAGCATTCACACCACTGATTTCAGACAATGCACAGCGCTCACACTAATGGTTTCAGACAATGTACAGCACTCACACTACTGATTTCAGAAAATGCACAGTGCACACACTAATCATTTCAGTAAACGCACAGCGCTCACACTACTGATTTCAGACAATGCACAGCACACACTCTACTGATTTCAGAGAATGCACAGCACCCAATCTACTGATTTCAGACAATGCACAGCACTTACACTACTGATTTCAGAGAATGCACAGCGCTCACACTACTGATTTCAGACAATGCACAGTGCTCACACTACTGATTTCATGGAGTGCGCAGCGCTCACACTACTGTTTTCAGGGAATGCACAGCACACACTCTGCTGATTTCAGAGAATGCACAGCACCCACTCTACTGATTTCAGACAATGCACAGCGCACACTACTGATTTCAGAGAATGCACAGCGCTCACACTACTGATTTCAGACAATGCTCAGTGCTCACACAACTGATTTCAGGGAATTCACAGTGATCACACTACTGATTTCAGAGAATGCACAGCACACACTACTGATTTCAGGGTATCCACACCGCTGACACTACTGATTTCAGAGAATGCACAGCGCTCACACACTGATTTCAGAGTCTGCTCAGCGCTCACACTAATGATTTCAGAGCATGCTCAGTGCTCACTACTGAAATCAGACAATGCACAGCTTTCACACTACTGATTTCAGAAAATGTTCAGCGCTCACACTACTGATTTCAGAGAATACACAGTGCTCACACGATTGATTTCAGGGAATGCACAGTGCTCACTACTGAAATCACACAATGTACAGCACTCACACTACTGATTTTATAGAACGCACAGCGCTCGCACTACTGATTTCCGAGAATGCACAGCGCTCACACTACTCATTTCACTGAATGCACAGTGCTCACACTACTGATTTCAGCGAATCAACAGCATTCACACTACTGATTACAGAGAATGCATAGCGCTCACACTAATGTTTTCAGACAATGCACCGCACTCACTACTGATATCAGAGAATGCACAGCACCCACACTACTGATTTCAGGGAATCAACAGCATTCACACTACTGATTTCAGACAATGCACAGCGCTCAGACTAATGTATTCAGAAAATGTTCAGCGCTCACACTACTGATTTCAGAGAATTCACAGTGATCACACTACTGATTTCAGAGAATTCACATAGCTCACACTACTGATTTCAGAGATAGCACAGCGCTCACACTACTGCATTCACGGAGTGCTCAGCGCTCACACTACTGATTTCAGGGAATGCACAGCACGTACACTACTGATTTTATAGAACGCACAGCGCTCACACTACTGATTTCAGACAATGCACAGCACACACTCTACTGATTTCAGAAAATGCACAGCACCCAATCTACTGATTTCAGACAATGCACAGCGCTTACACTACTGATTTCAGAGAATGCACAGTGCTCACACAACTGATTTCAGTGAATTCAGTGATCACACTACTGATTTCAGTGAATTCACAGCACCCACACTACTGATTTCAGGGAATCCAAAGCATTCACACCACTGATTTCAGACAATGCACAGCGCTCACACTAATGATTTTATAGAACGCACAGCGCTCGCACTACTGATTTCCGAGAATGCACAGCGCTCACACTACTCATTTCACTGAATGCACAGTGCTCACACTACTGATTTCAGGGATTCAACAGCGTTCACGCTACTGATTTCAGAAAATGCTCAGCGCTCACACTAATGATTTCAGACAATGCACCGCACTCACTACTGATATCAGAGAATGCACAGCACCCACACTACTGATTTCAGGGAATCAACAGCATTCACACTACTGATTTCAGACAATGCACAGCGCTCAGACTAATGATTTCAGAAAATGTTCAGCACTCACACTACTGATTTCAGAGAATACACAGCACTCACACTACTGATTTCAGACAATGCACAGCGCTCACACTACTGCATTCACGGAGTGCTCAGCGCTCACACTACTGATTTCAGGGAATGCAAAGCACTCACACTACTGATTTTATAGAAAATGGGAAGTCGCACAACACCAGGTTATAGTCCAACAGATTTATTTAAAATTACAAGTATTAGTTGGACTATAACCTGGTGTTGTGCGACTTCTCATTTTTGTCCACCCCAGTCCAACGCCGGCATCTCCACATCATGATTTTATAGAACGCACAGCGCTCACACTACTGATTTCAGACAATGCACAGCACACACTCTACTGATTTCAGAGAATGCACAGCACCCAATCTACTGATTTCAGACAATGCACAGCACTTACACTACTGATTTCAGAGAATGAACAGCGCTCACACTACTGATTTCAGTCAATGCACAGTGCTCACACTACTGATTTCATGGAGTGCGCAGCGCTCACACTACTGTTTTCAGGGAATGCACAGCACACACTCTGCTGATTTCAGAGAATGCACAGCACCCACTCTACTGATTTCACAGAATGCACAGTGCTCACACAACTGATTTCAGAGAATTCACAGTGATCACACTACTGATTTCAGAGAATGCACAGCACACACTACTAATTTCAGGGAATCCACACCGCTGACACTACTGATTTCAGAGAATGCACAGCGCTCACACAACTGATTTCAGGGAATCCAAAGCATTCACACCACAGATTTCAGACAATGCACAGCGCTCACACTACTGATTCCAGACCATGCACAGTACTCACACTAATGGTTTCAGACAATGCACAGCATTCACACTACTGATTTCAGACAATGCACAGCACACACTCTACTGATTTCAGGGAATGCACAGCACCCAATCTACTGATTTCAGAAAATGTTCAGCACTCACACTACTTATTTCAGAGAATACACAGTGCTCACATGATTTATTTCAGGGAATGTACAGTGCTCACTACTGAAATCACACAATGCACAGCACTCACTCTACTGATTTTATAGAACGCACAGTGCTCACACTACTGATTTCAGGGAATCAACAGTGTTCACACTACTGATTACAGAGAATGCACAGCGCTCACACTAATGTTTTCAGACAATGCACAGCAATCACACTACTGATTTCACAAAATGCTCAGCGCTCACACTAATGATTTCAGACAATGCACCGTACTCACTACTGATATCAGAGAATGCACAGCACCCACACTACTGATTTCAGGGAATCAACAGAATTCACACTACTGATTTCAGACAATGCACAGCGCTCAGACTAATGATTTCAGAAAATGTCCAGCACTCACACTACTGATTTCAGAGAATACACAGCACTCACACTACTGATTTCAGACAATGCACAGCGCTCACACTACTGCATTCACGGAGTGCTCAGCGCTCACACTACTGATTTCAGGGAATGCACAGCACTTTAAGTACTGATTTTATAGAACGCACAGCGCTCACACTACTGATTTCAGACAATGCACAGCACACACTCTACTGATTTCAGAAAATGCACAGCACCCAATCGACTGATTTCAGACAATGCACAGCGCTTACACTACTGATTTCAGACAATGCACAGCGCTTACACTACTGATTTCAGAGAATGCACAGCGCTCACACTACTGATTTCAGAGAATGCACAGCGCTCACACTATTGATTTCAGAAAATGCACAGTGCTCACACAACTGATTTCAGAGAATTCACAGTGATCACACTACTGATTTCAGAGAATGCACAGCACCCACACTACTGATTTCAGGGAATCCAAAGCATTCACACCACTGATTTCAGACAATGCACAGCGCTCACACTAATGGTTTCAGACAATGCACAGCACTCACACTACTGATTTTATAGAACGCACAGCGCTCGCACTACTGATTTCCGAGAATGCACAGCGCTCACACTACTCATTTCACTGAATGCACAGTGCTCACACTACTGATTTCAGGGAATCAACAGCGTTCACACTACTGATTACAGAGAATGCACAGCGCTCACACTAATGTTTTCAGACAATGCACAGCAATCACACGACTGATTTCAGAAAATGCTCAGCGCTCACACTAATGATTTCAGACGATGCACCGCACTCACTACTGATATCAGAGAATGCACAGCACCCACACTACTGATTTCAGGGAATCAACAGCATTCACACTACTGATTTCAGACAATGCACAGCGCTCACACTACTGCATTCACGGAGTGCTCAGAACTCACACTACTGATTTCAGGGAATGCAAAGCACTCACACTACTGATTTTATAGAACGCACAGCGCTCACACTACTGATTTCAGACAATGCACAGCACACACTCTACTGATTTCAGAGAATGCACAGCACCCAATCTACTGATTTCAGACAATGCACAGCACTTACACTACTGATTTCAGAGAATGCACAGCGCTCACACTACTGTTTTCAGACAATGCACAGTGCTCACACTACTGATTTCATGGAGTGCACAGCGCTCACACTACTGTTTTCAGGGAATGCACAGCACACACTCTGCTGATTTCAGAGAATGCACAGCACCCACTCTACTGATTTCAGACAATGCACAGCGCTCACACTACTGATTTCAGACAATGCTCAGTGCTCACACAACTGATTTCAGAGAATTCACAGTGATCACACTACTGATTTCAGAGAATGCACAGCACACACTACTGATTTCAGGGTATCCACACCGCTGACACTACTGATTTCAGAGAATGCACAGCGCTCACACAACTGATTTCAGGGAATCCAAAGCATTCACACCATAGATTTCTGAGTCTGCTCAGTGCTCACACTAATGATTTCAGAGCATGCACAGTGCTCACTACTGAAATCAGACAATGCACAGCTTTCACACTACTGATTTCAGAAAATGTTCAGCGCTCACACTACTGATTTCAGAGAATACACAGTGCTCACACGATTGATTTCAGGGAATGCACAGTGCTCACTACTGAAATCACACAATGCACAGCACTCACACTACTGATTTTATAGAACGCACAGCGCTCGCACTACTGATTTCCGAGAATGCACAGCGCTCACACTACTCATTTCACTGAATGCACAGTGCTCACACTACTGATTTCAGCGAATCAACAGCATTCACACTACTGATTACAGACAATGCACAGCGCTCAGACTAATGATTTCAGAAAATGTTCAGCGCTCACACTACTGATTTCAGAGAATTCACAGTGATCACACTACTGATTTCAGAGAATTCACAGTGCTCACACTACTGATTTCAGAGTCTGCTCAGTGCTCACTACTGAAATCAGACAATCCACAGCTTTCACACTACTGATTTCAGAATGTTCAGCGCTCACACTACTGATTTCAGAGAATACACAGTGCTCACACGATTGATTTCAGAAAATGCACAGTGCTCACACTACTGATTTCACTGAATGCACAGTGCTCACAGTACTGATTTCAGACAACGCCCAGCCCTCACACTACTGATTTCGGATAATGCACAGCGCTCACACTAATGATTTCAGACAATGCACCGCACTCACTACTGATACCAGAGAATGCACAGCACCCACACGACTGATTTCAGGGAATCAACAGCATTCACACTACTGATTTCAGACAATGAACCACGCTCAGACTAATGATTTCAGACACTGCACAGCAATCACACTACTGATTTCAGACAATGCACAGCGCTCAGACTATTGATTTCAGAAAATGTTCAGCACTCACACTACTGATTTCAGAGAATACACAGCACTCACACTACTGATTTCAGACAATGCACAGCGCTCACACTACTGCATTCACGGAGTGCTCAGCGCTCACACTACTGATTTCAGGGAATGCACAGCACTCACACTATTGATTTTATAGAATGCACAGCGCTCACACTACTGATTTCAGACAATGCACAGCACCCAATCTACTGATTTCAGAGAATGCACAGCACCCACTACTGATTTCAGGGTATCCACACCGCTCACACTACTGATTTCAGAGAATTCACAGCGCTCACACAACTGATTTCAGAGAATGCACAGCACCCACACTACTGATTTCAAGGAATCCAAAGCATTCACACCACTGATTTCAGACAATGCACAGCGCTCACACTATTGGTTTCAGACAATGCACAGCACTCACACTACTGATTTCAGAAAATGCACAGTGCACACACTAATCATTTCAGTAAATGCACAGCGCTCACACTAATGATTTCAAAGCATGCACAGTGCTCACTACTGAAATCAGACAATGCATAGCGCTCACCGTACTGATTTCAGAGAATGCACAGTGCTCAAAATACTGATTTCAGAGAATGCACAGAGCTCACACTACTGATTTCAGAGAATGCACAGTGCTCAAAATACTTATTTCAGAGAATGCTCAGCGCTCACACTACTGTTTTCAGACAAAGTACAGTGCTCACACTACTGATTTCAGAGAATGCACAGCGCTCACACTACTGACATCAAAGAATGCACAGCACTCACACTACTGATTTCAAAGAATGCACAGCATACACTATTGATTTCAGACAATGCACAGCGCACACACTACTCATTTCAGGGAATGCACAGTGCTCACACTACTGATTTCAGACAATGAACAGCGCACACACTACTCATTTCAGAGCTTGCTCAGCGCTCACACTACTGATTTCAGAGCATGCACAGTGCTCACTAGTGAAATCACGCAATGCACAGCATTCACACTACTGATTTCAGAGAATGCTCAGCATTCACACTACTGTTTTCAGGGAACGAACAGCGCTCACACTATTGATTTCAGAGAATGCACCGCGCTCACACTTCTGATTTCAGAGAATGCTCAGCATTCACACTACTGTTTTGAGACAATGCACAGTGCTCACACTACTGATTTCAGAGAATGCACAGCGCTCACACCACTGATTTCAGTGATTGCACAGTTCTCACACGACTGATTTCAGAGAATGCACAGCGCTCACATTACTGATTTCAGAGACTGCACAGCGCTCACACTAGTGATTTCAGAGAATGCACAGCACTCATACTACTGATTTCAGAGAATGCACAGCACACACTACTGATTTCAGACAACGCACAGCCCTCACACTACTCATTTCAGAGAATGCACAGCGCTCACACTAATGATTTCAGACAATGCACAGCAATCACACTACTGATTTCAGGGAATCCAAAGCATTCACACTAATGATTTCAGACAATTTACAGTGCTCACACTAATGATTTCAGACAATGCACAGCGCTCACACTACTGCATTCACGGAGTGCTCAGCGCTCACACTACTGATTTCAGGGAATGCACAGCACTCACACTATTGATTTTATAGAATGCACAGCGCTCACACTACTGATTTCAGACAATGCACCGCACCCAATCTACTGATTTCAGAGAATGCACAGCACCCACTACTGATTTCAGGGTATCCACACCGCTCACACTACTGATTTCAGAGAATTCACAGCGCTCACACAACTGATTTCAGAGAATGCACAGCACCCACACTACTGATTTCAAGGAATCCAAAGCATTCACACCACTGATTTCAGACAATGCACAGCGCTCACACTAATGGTTTCAGACAATGCACAGCACTCACACTACTGATTTCAGAAAATGCACAGTGCACACACTAATCATTTCAGTAAATGCACAGCACTCACACTAATGATTTCAAAGCATGCACAGTGCTCACTACTGAAATCAGACAATGCATAGCGCTCACCGTACTGATTTCAGAGAATGCACAGTGCTCAAAATACTGATTTCAGAGAATGCACAGAGCTCACACTACTGATTTCAGAGAATGCACAGTGCTCAAAATACTTATTTCAGAGAATGCTCAGCGCTCACACTACTGTTTTCAGACAAAGTACAGTGCTCACACTACTGATTTCAGAGAATGCACAGCGCTCACACTACTGACATCAAAGAATGCACAGCACTCACACTACTGATTTCAAAGAATGCACAGCATACACTATTGATTTCAGACAATGCACAGCGCACACACTACTCATTTCAGGGAATGCACAGTGCTCACACTACTGATTTCAGACAATGAACAGCACCCACACTACTGATTTCAAGGAATCCAAAGCATTCACACCACTGATTTCAGACAATGCACAGCGCTCACACTAATGGTTTCAGACAATGCACAGCACTCACACTACTGATTTCAGAAAATGCACAGTGCACACACTAATCATTTCAGTAAATGCACAGCACTCACACTAATGATTTCAAAGCATGCACAGTGCTCACTACTGAAATCAGACAATGCATAGCGCTCACCGTACTGATTTCAGAGAATGCACAGTGCTCAAAATACTGATTTCAGAGAATGCACAGAGCTCACACTACTGATTTCAGAGAATGCACAGTGCTCAAAATACTTATTTCAGAGAATGCTCAGCGCTCACACTACTGTTTTCAGACAAAGTACAGTGCTCACACTACTGATTTCAGAGAATGCACAGCGCTCACACTACTGACATCAAAGAATGCACAGCACTCACACTACTGATTTCAAAGAATGCGCAGCATACACTATTGATTTCAGACAATGCACAGCGCACACACTACTCATTTCAGGGAATGCACAGTGCTCACACTACTGATTTCAGACAATGAACAGCGCACACACTACTCATTTCAGAGCTTGCTCAGCGCTCACTCTACTGATTTCAGAGCATGCACAGTGCTCACTAGTGAAATCATGCAATGCACAGCATTCACACTACTGATTTCAGAGAATGCTCAGCATTCACACTACTGTTTTCAGGGAACGCACAGCGCTCACACTATTGATTTCAGAGAATGCACCGCGCTCACACTTCTGATTTCAGAGAATGCTCAGCATTCACACTACTGTTTTGAGACAATGCACAGTGCTCACACTACTGATTTCAGAGAATGCACAGCGCTCACACTACTGATTTCAGTGATTGCACAGTTCTCACACGACTGATTTCAGAGAATGCACAGCGCTCGCATTACTGATTTCAGAGACTGCACAGCGCTCACACTATTGATTTCAGGGAATCCACAGCATTCACTAGTGATTTCAGAGAATGCACAGCACTCATACTACTGATTTCAGAGAATGCACAGCACACACTACTGATTTCAGGCAATGCACAGCCCTCACACTACTCATTTCAGAGAATGCACCGCGTTCACACTAATGATTTCAGACAATGCACAGCAATCACACTACTGATTTCAGGGAATCCAAAGCATTCACACTACTGATTTCAGACAATTTACAGTGCTCACACTAATGATTTCAGAAAATGCACAGCGCTCAGGCGCATTATATCAAACAATGCACAGCGCTCACACTACTAATTTTAGTGAATTCACAGCGCTCACAATACTGATTACAGAAAATGTTCAGCGCTCACACTACTGATTTCAGAGAATAAAAAGTGCTCACACGGTTGATTTCAGACAATGCACAGTGCTCACACTACTGATTTTAGGCTATGCACAGCACTCACACTACTGATTTTATAGAATGCACAGCACTCACACTACTGATTTCCGAGAATGCACAGCGCTCACACTACTGATTTCACTGATTGCACCGTGCTAACAATACTGATTTCAGACAATGCACAGCCCTCACACTACTGATTTCAGAGTATGCACAGTGCTCACACTACTGATTTCATAGAATGCACAGCAGACACTACTGATTTCAGAGAATGCACAACGCTCACACTACTGATTTCAGGGAATGCACAGCACACACTACTGATTTCAGAGAATGCACAGTGCCCACACGACTGATTTCAGACAATGCACAGCCCTGACACTGCTGATTTCAGAGAATGCACAGCGTTCACACTAATGTTTTCAGACAATGCACAGCAATCAGACTACTGATTTTAGGGAGTCCACAGCATTCACACTGCTGATTTCAGAAAATGCTCAGCGCTCACACTAATGATTTCAGACAATGCACAGCACACACTACTGATATCAGAGAATGCACAGCACCCACAATGCTGATTTCAGGGAATCCAAAGCATTCACCCTACAGATTTCAGACAATGCACAGCGCTCACAATACTGATTTCAGAAAATGTTCATCGCTCACACTACTGATTTCAGAGAATACACAGCACTCACACTACTGATTTCAGACCATGCACAGCGCTCGCACTACTGATTTCACGGAGTGCTCAGCTCTCACACTCCTGATTTCAGACAATGCACAGCACACACTCTACTGATTTCATACAATGCACAGCACTCACACTACTGATTTCAGAGAATGCACAGCGCTCACACTACTGATTTCAGACAATGCACAGTGCTCACAGAACTGATTTCAGAGAATGCACAGCACCCACACTACTGATTTCAGACCATGCGCAGCGCTCACGCTAATGATTTCAGAGCATGCACAGTGCTCACTACTGAAATCAGACAATGCACAGCTTTCACACTACTGTTTTCAGACAATGCACAGCGCTCACAATACTGATTTCAGAGAATGCACAGATCTCACACTACTGATTTCAGAGAATGCACTGTGCTCAAAATCCTGATTTCAGAGAATGCACAGAGCTCACACTACTGATTTCAGTCAAAGTACAATGCTCACACTACTGATTTCAGAGACTGCACAGTGCTCACACTACTGATTTCAGGGAAACCATAGCATTCACTACTGATTTCAGAGAATACACATCGCTCACACTGCTGATTTCAGAGAATGCACAGCCCTCACACTACTGATATCAGAGAATGCACAGCACACATTATTGATTTCAGACAATGCACAGCGCACACACTACTCATTTCAGAGAATCCACAGCACTCACACTACTGATTTCAGACAATACACAGTGCTCACACTACTCATTTCAGAGACTGCTCAGCGCTCACACTACTGATTTCAGAGCATGCACAGTGCTCACTACTGAAATCACACAATGCACAGCATTCACACTACTGATTTCAGGGAATGCACAGTGCTCACACTATTGATTTCAGAGAATGCACTGCGCTCACACTACTGATTTCCGAGAATGATCAGCATTCACACTACTGATTTCAGAGATTGCACAGTTCTCACACGACTGATTTCAGAGAATGCAGAGCACTCACACTACTGATTTCAGACAAAGCACAGTGCTCACACTAGTGATTTCAGACAAAGCACAGGGCTCACATTACTGATTTCAGAGACTGCACAGCGCACACACTACTGATTTCAGGGCATCCACAGCATTCACTACTGATTGCAGAGAATGCCGAGCGCTCACACTACTGCTTTCAGAGAATGCACAGCGCTCACACTATTGATTTCAGAGAATGCACTGCACTCACGCTAATGATTTCAGAGAATGCACAGTAATCACACTACAGATTTCAGGGAATCCAAAGCATTTACACCACTGATTTCAGACAATGCACAGTACTCACACTAATGATTTCAGAGAATGCACAGCACGCATTATTGACTTCAGACAATGCACAGTGCACACTACTCATTTCAGAGAATACACAGCGCTCACACTACTGATTTCAGACAATGCACAGCGCACACACTACTCATTTCAGAGAATGCACAGCGCTCACACTAATGGTTTCATAGAATGCACAGCGCTCACACTACTGGTTTCATAGAATGCACAGTGCCCACTCCACTGATTTCAGAGAATGCACAATGCTCACGCTATTGATTTCAGACAATGCACAGCCCTGACACTACTGTTTTCAGAGAATGCACAGCGCTCATACTACTGATTTCAGGGAATCCACAGCATTCACACTACTGATTAGAGAGAATGCACAGCGCTCACACTAAAGATTTCAGACAATGCACAGCACACACTACTGATATCAGTGACTGCACAGCACCCACACTGCTGATTTCAGGGAATCCAAAGCATTCACCCTACTGATTTCAGACAATGCACAGCGCTCACACTAATGATTTCAGACAATGCACAGCGCTCACAATACTGATTTCAGAAAATGTTCGTCGCTCACACTACTGATTTCAGAGAATACACAGCACTCACACTACTGTTTTCAGAGAATGCACAGCACCCACTCTACTGATTTCAGACAATGCACAGTGCTCACACAACTGATTTCAGAGAATTCACAGTGATCACACTACTGATTTCAGAGAATGCACAGCACACACTACTGATTTCAGGGTATCCACACTTGCTCACACTACTCATTTCAGAGAATTCACAGCGCTCACACAACTGATTTCAGAGAATTCACAGCACTCACACCACTGATTTCAGACAATGCACAGCGCACACACTAATCATTTCAGAAAATGCACAGTGCTCACACTACTGATTTCAGACAATGCACATAATTCACACTAATGATTTCAGAGCATGCACAGTGCTCACTACTGAAATCAGACAATGCACAGCATTCATACTACTGATTTCAGACAATGCACAGCGCACACACTACTAATTTCAGACAAAGTACAGTGCTCACACTACTGATTTCAGAGACTGCACATTGCTCACACTATTGATTTCAGGGAATCCATAGCATTCACTACTGATTTCAGAGAATGCACATCGCTCACACTACTAATTTCAGAGAATGCACAGCGCTCACATGACTGAATTCAGACAATGAACAGTGCTCACACTACTGATTTCAGAGCATGCACGGTGCTCACTACTGAAATCAGACAATGCACAGCATTCACACTACTGATTTCAGAGAATGCTCAGCATTCACACTACTGTTTTCAGACAATGCACAGCACTCACCGTACTGATTTCAGAGAATGCACAGAGCTCACACTACTGATTTCAGAGAATGCACAGTGCTCACACTACTGATTTCAGAGAATGCACAGTGCTCACACTACTGATTTCAGAGAATGCTCAGCGCTCACACTACTGATTTCAGAGAATGCACAGTGCTCACACTACTGATTTCAGAGAATGCTCAGCGCTCACACTACTGATTTCAGACAAAGTACAGTGCTCATACTACTGATTTCAGAGACTGCACATTGCTCACACTACTGATTTCAGGGAATCCATAGCATTCACTACTGATTTCAGAGAATGCACATCGCTCACACTACTGATATCAGAGAATGCACAGCACTCACACTACTGATTTCAGAGAATGCACAGTGCTCACACTACTGATTTCAGAGAATGCTCAGCGCTCACACTACTGATTTCAGACAAAGTACAGTGCTCACACTACTGATTTCAGAGAATGCACAGTGCTCACACTACTGATTTCAGAGAATGCTCAGTGCTCACACTACTGATTTCAGACAAAGTACAGTGCTCACACTACTGATTTCAGAGACTGCACATTGCTCACACTACTGATTTCAGGGAATCCATAGCATTCACTACTGATTTCAGAGAATGCACATCGCTCACACTACTGATATCAGAGCATGCACAGTGCTCACTACTGAAATCAGACAATGCACAGCATTCACACTACTGATTTCAGAGAATGCTCAGCATTCACACTACTGTTTTCAGACAATGCACAGCACTCACCGTACTGATTTCAGAGAATGCACGGTGCTCAAAATACTGATTTCAGAGAATGCACAGAGCTCACACTACTGATTTCAGAGAATGCACAGTGCTCACACTACTGATTTCAGAGAATGCTCAGCGCTCACACTACTGATTTCAGAGAATGCACAGTGCTCACACTACTGATTTCAGAGAATGCTCAGCGCTCACACTACTGATTTCAGAGACTGCACATTGCTCACACTACTGATTTCAGGGAATCCATAGCATTCACTACTGATTTCAGAGAATGCACATCGCTCACACTACTAATTTCAGAGAATGCACAGCGCTCACATGACTGAATTCAGACAATGAACAGTGCTCACACTACTGATTTCAGAGCATGCACAGTGCTCACTACTGAAATCAGACAATGCACAGCATTCACACTACTGATTTCAGAGAATGCTCAGCATTCACACTACTGTTTTCAGACAATGCACAGCACTCACCGTACTGATTTCAGAGAATGCACAGTGCTAAAAATACTGATTTCAGAGAATGCACAGAGCTCACACTACTGATTTCAGAGAATGCACAGTGCTCACACTACTGATTTCAGAGAATGCTCAGCGCTCACACTACTGATTTCAGACAAAGTACAGTGCTCACACTACTGATTTCAGAGACTGCACATTGCTCACACTACTGATTTCAGGGAATCCATAGCATTCACTACTGATTTCAGAGAATGCACATCGCTCACACTACTGATATCAGAGAATGCACAGCACTCACACTACTGATTTCAGAGAATGCACAGCGCACACACTACTCATTTCAGAGCATGCACAGTGCTCACTAGTGAAATCACGCAATGCACAGCATTCACACTACTGATTTCAGAGAATGCTCAGCATTCACACTACTGTTTTCAGGGAACGCACAGCGCTCACACTATTGATTTCAGAGAATGCACCGTGCTCACAATACTGATTTCAGAGAATGCTCAGCATTCACACTACTGTTTTGAGACAATGCACAGCGCTCACACTACTGATTTCAGAGAATGCACAGCGCTCACACTACTGATTTCAGACAAAGCACAGTGCTCACACTACTGATTTCAGACAAAGCACAGTGCTCACATTACTGATTTCAGAGACTGCACAGCGCACACACTACTGATTTCAGGGCATCCACAGCATTCACTACTGAGTTCAGAGAATGCACAGCACACATACTACTGATTTCAGAGAATGCCGAGCGCTCACACAACTGCTTTCAGAGAATGCACAGCGCTCACACTACTACTTTCAGAGAATGCACAGCGCTCACACTATTGATTTCAGAGAATGCACTGCGCTCACACTAATGATTTCAGAGAATGCACAGTAACCACACTACAGATTTCAGGAAATCCAAAGCATTCACAGCACTGATTAGAGAGAATGCACAGTGCTCACAATACTGATTTCAGAAAATGTTCGTCGCTCGCACTACTGATTTCAGAGAATACACAGCACTCACACTGCTGTTTTCAGAGAATGCACAGCACCCACTCTACTGATTTCAGAAAATGCACAGCGCTCACACAACTGATTTCAGAGAATTCACAGTGATCACACTACTGATTTCAGAGAATGCACAGCGCTCACACTACTGATTTCAGGGCATCCACAGCATTCACTACTGAGTTCAGAGAATGCACAGCACTCATACTACTGATTTCAGAGAATGCCGAGCGCTCACACAACTGCTTTCAGAGAATGCATAGCGCTCACACTACTGCTTTCAGAGAATGCACAGCGCTCACACTATTGATTTCAGAGAATGCACTGCGCTCACACTAATGATTTCAGACAAAGCACAGTGCTCACATTACTGATTTCAGAGACTGCACAGCGCTCACACTACTGATTTCAGGGCATCCACAGCATTCACGACTGAGTTCAGAGAATGCACAGCACTCATACTACTGATTTCAGAGAATGCCGAGCGCTCACACAACTGCTTTCAGAGAATGCACAGCGCTCACACTACTGATTTCAGAGAATGCACAGCGCTCACACTATTGATTTCAGAGAATGCACTGCGCTCACACTAATGATTTCAGAGAATGCACAGTAACCACACTACAGATTTCAGGAAATCCAAAGCATTTACACCACTGATTTCAGACAATGCACAGTACTCACACTAATGATTTCAGAGAATGCACAGCATGCACTACTGACTTCAGACAATGCACAGTGCACACTACTCATTTCAGAGAATGCACAGCGCTCACACTACTGATTTCAGACAATGCACAGCGCACACACTACTCATTTCAGAGAATGCACAGCGCTCACACTAATGGTTTCATAGAATGCATAGCGCTCACACTACAGGTTTCATAGAATGCACAGTGCCCACTCTACTGATTTCAGAGAATGCACAACGCTCATGCTATTGATTTCAGACAATGCACAGCCCTGACACTATTGTTTTCAGAGAATGCACAGCGCTCATACTACTGATTTCAGGGAATCCACAGCATTCACACTACTGATTAGAAAGAATGCACAGCGCTCACACTAATGATTTCAGACAATGCACAGCACACACTACTGATATCAGAGACTGCACAGCACCCACACTGCTGATTTCAGGGAATCCAAAGCATTCACCCTACTGATTTCAGACAATGCACAGCGCTCACACTAATGATTTCAGACAATGCACAGCTCTCACACTACTGTTTTCAGAGAACGCACAGCAACCACTCTACTATTTTCAGACAATGCACAGTGCTCACACAACTGATTTCAGAGAATTCACAGTGATCACACTAATGATTTCAGAGAATGCACAGCACACACTACTGATTTCAGGGTATCCACACTTGCTCACACTACTCATTTCAGAGAATTCACAGCGCTCACACAACTGATTTCAGAGAATGCACAGCACTCACACCACTGATTTCAGACAATGCGCAGCACTCACACTAATCATTTCAGAAAATGCACAGTGCTCACACTACTGATTTCAGAGTCTGCTCAGCGCTCACACTAATGATTTCAGAGCATGCACAGTGCTCACTACTGAAATCAGACAATGCACAGCATTCATACTACTGATTTCAGACAATGCACAGCGCACACACTACTAATTTCAGAGAATGCACAGCGCTCACACGACTGAATTCAGACAATGAACAGTGCTCACACTACTGATTTCAGAGAATGCACAGAGCTCACACTACTGATTTCAGAGAATGCACAGTGCTCACACTACTGATTTCAGAGAATGCTCAGCGCTCACACTACTGATTTCAGACAAAGTACAGCACTCACCGTACTGATTTCAGAGAATGCACAGTGCTCAAAATACTGATTCCAGAGACTGCACAGTGCTCACACTACTGATTTCAGGGAATCCATAGCATTCACTACTGATTTCAGAGAATGCACAGCACTCACACTACTGATTTCAGAGAATGCACAGCGCACACACTACTCATTTCAGAGATTGCTCAGCGCTCACACTACTGATTTCAAAGCATGCACAGTGCTCACTAGTGAAATCACGCAATGCACAGCATTCACACTACTGATTTCAGAGAATGCTCAGCATTCACACTACTGTTTTCAGGGAACGCACAGCGCTCACACTATTGATTTCAGAGAATGCACCGTGCTCACAATACTGATTTCAGAGAATGCTCAGCATTCACACAACTGTTTTGAGACAATGCACAGCTATCACACTACTGATTTCAGAGAATGCACTGCGCTCACACTACTGATTTCAGAGATTGCACAGTTCTCACACGACTGATTTCAGAGAATGCAGAGCGCTCACACTACTGATTTCAGACAAAGCAGTGCTCACACTACTGATTTCAGACAAAGCACGGTGCTCACATTACTGATTTCAGAGACTGCACAGCGCTCACACTACTGATTTCAGGGCATCCACAGCATTCACTACTGAGTTCAGAGAATGCACAGCACTCATACTACTGATTTCAGAGAATGCCGAGCGCTCACACAACTGCTTTCAGAGAATGCATAGCGCTCACACTACTGCTTTCAGAGAATGCACAGCGCTCACACTATTGATTTCAGAGAATGCACTGCGCTCACACTAATGATTTCAGAGATTGCACAGTAACCACACTACAGATTTCAGGAAATCCAAAACATTTACACCACTGATTTCAGACAATGCACAGTACTCACACTAATGATTTCAGAGAATGCACAGCATGCACTACTGACTTCAGACAATGCACAGTGCACACTACTCATTTCAGAGAATACACAGCGCTCACACTACTGATTTCAGACAATGCACAGCGTGCACAATACTCATTTCAGAGAATGCACAGCGCTCACACTACAGGTTTCATAGAATGCACAGTGCCCACTCTACTGATTTCAGAGAATGCACAACGCTCACGTATTGATTTCAGACAATGCACAGCCCTGACACTACTGTTTTCAGAGAATGCACAGCGCTCATGCTACTGATTTCAGGGAATCCACAGCATTCACACTACTGATTAGACAGAATGCACAGCGCTCACACTAATGATTTCAGACAATGCACAGCACACACTACTGATATCAGAGACTGCACTGCACCCACACTGCTGATTTCAGGGAATCCAAAGCATTCACCCTGATTTCAGACAATGCACAGCGCTCACAATACTGAATTCAGAAAATGTTCGTCGCTTACACTACTGATTTCAGAGAATACACAGCACTCGCACTACTGTTTTCAGAGAATGCACAGCACCCACTCTACTGATTTCAGACAATGCACAGTGCTCACACAACTGATTTCAGAGAATTCACAGTGATCACACTACTGATTTCAGAGAATGCACAGCACTCACTCCACTGATTTCAGACAATGCACCGCATTCATACTACTGATTTCAGACAATGCACAGCGCGCACACGACTGAATTCAGACAATGAATAGTGCTCAGACTACTGATTTCAGAGCATGCACAGTGCTCACTACTGAAATCAGACAATGCACAGCATTCACACTACTGATTTCAGAGAATGCTCAGCATTCACACTACTGTTTTCAGACAATGCACAGCACTCACCGTACTGATTT
This sequence comes from Squalus acanthias, assembly GCA_030390025.1. NCBI lineage: Eukaryota > Metazoa > Chordata > Chondrichthyes > Squaliformes > Squalidae > Squalus > Squalus acanthias. The sequence continues at coordinate 90,212,348 of CM059432.1, forward strand.
CAGATAATGCACAGTGCTCAAAATACTGATTTCAGAGAATGCACAGAGCTCACACTACTGATTTCAGAGAATGCACAGTGCTCACACTACTGATTTCAGAGAATGCTCAGCGCTCACACTACTGATTTCAGACAAAGTACAGTGCTCACACTACTGATTTCAGAGACTACACAGTGCTCACACTACTGATTTCAGGGAATCCATAGCATTCACTACTGATTTCAGAGAATGCACATCGCTCACACTACTGATATCAGAGAATGCACAGCACTCACACTACTGATTTCAGAGAATGCACAGCGCACACACTACTCATTTCAGAGATTGCTCAGCACTCACACTACTGATTTCATAGCATGCACAGTGCTCACACTACTGATTTCAGAGAATGCTCAGCGCTCACACTACTGATTTCAGACAAAGTACAGTGCTCACACTACTGATTTCAGAGAATGCACAGTGCTCACACTACTGATTTCAGAGAATGCTCAGCGCTCACACTACTGATTTCAGACAAAGTACAGTGCTCACACTACTGATTTCAGAGACTGCACATTGCTCACACTACTGATTTCAGGGAATCCATAGCATTCACTACTGATTTCAGAGAATGCACATCGCTCACACTACTGATATCAGAGCATGCACAGTGCTCACTACTGAAATCAGACAATGCACAGCATTCACACTACTGATTTCAGAGAATGCTCAGCATTCACACTACTGTTTTCAGACAATGCACAGCACTCACCGTACTGATTTCAGAGAATGCACAGTGCTCAAAATACTGATTTCAGAGAATGCACAGAGCTCACACTACTGATTTCAGAGAATGCACAGTGCTCACACTACTGATTTCAGAGAATGCTCAGCGCTCACACTACTGATTTCAGAGAATGCACAGTGCTCACACTACTGATTTCAGAGAATGCTCAGCGCTCACACTACTGATTTCAGAGACTGCACATTGCTCACACTACTGATTTCAGGGAATCCATAGCATTCACTACTGATTTCAGAGAATGCACATCGCTCACACTACTAATTTCAGAGAATGCACAGCGCTCACATGACTGAATTCAGACAATGAACAGTGCTCACACTACTGATTTCAGAGCATGCACAGTGCTCACTACTGAAATCAGACAATGCACAGCATTCACACTACTGATTTCAGAGAATGCTCAGCATTCACACTACTGTTTTCAGACAATGCACAGCACTCACCGTACTGATTTCAGAGAATGCACAGTGCTAAAAATACTGATTTCAGAGACTGCACAGAGCTCACACTACTGATTTCAGAGAATGCACAGTGCTCACACTACTGATTTCAGAGAATGCTCAGCGCTCACACTACTGATTTCAGACAAAGTACAGTGCTCACACTACTGATTTCAGAGACTGCACATTGCTCACACTACTGATTTCAGGGAATCCATAGCACACACTACTGATTTCAGAGAATGCTCAGCATTCACACTACTGTTTTCAGGGAACGCACAGCGCTCACACTATTGATTTCAGAGAATGCACCGTGCTCACAATACTGATTTCAGAGAATGCTCAGCATTCACACTACTGTTTTGAGACAATGCACAGTGCTCACACTACTGATTTCAGGGAATGCACAGCGCTCACACTACAGATTTCAGAGATTGCACAGTTCTCACATGACTGATTTCAGAGAATGCAGAGCGCTCACACTACTGATTTCAGACAAAGCACAGTGCTCACACTACTGATTTCAGACAAAGCACAGTGCTCACATTACTGATTTCAGAGCATCCACAGCATTCACTACTGAGTTCAGAGAATGCACAGCACTCATACTACTGATTTCAGAGAATGCCGAGCGCTCACACAACTGCTTTCAGAGAATGCACAGCGCTCACACTACTACTTTCAGAGAATGCACAGCGCTCACACTATTGATTTCAGAGAATGCACTGCGCTCACACTAATGATTTCAGAGAATGCACAGTAACCACACTACAGATTTCAGGAAATCCAAAGCATTCACACCACTGATTAGAGAGAATGCACAGCGCTCACAATACTGATTTCAGAAAATGTTCGTCGCTCACACTACTGATTTCAGAGAATACACAGCACTCACACTACTGTTTTCAGAGAATGCACAGCACCCACTCTACTGATTTCAGAAAATGCACAGTGCTCACACAACTGATTTCAGAGAATTCACAGTGATCACACTACTGATTTCAGAGAATGCACAGCGCTCACACTACTGATTTCAGGGCATCCACAGCATTCACTACTGAGTTCAGAGAATGCACAGCACTCATACTACTGATTTCAGAGAATGCCGAGCGCTCACACAACTGCTTTCAGAGAATGCATAGCGCTCACACTACTGCTTTCAGAGAATGCACAGCGCTCACACTATTGATTTCAGAGAATGCACTGCGCTCACACTAATGATTTCAGACAAAGCACAGTGCTCACATTACTGATTTCAGAGACTGCACAGCGCTCACACTACTGATTTCAGGGCATCCACAGCATTCACGACTGAGTTCAGAGAATGCACAGCACTCATACTACTGATTTCAGAGAATGCCGAGCGCTCACACAACTGCTTTCAGAGAATGCACAGCGCTCACACTACTGATTTCAGAGAATGCACAGCGCTCACACTATTGATTTCAGAGAATGCACTGCGCTCACACTAATGATTTCAGAGAATGCACAGTAACCACACTACAGATTTCAGGAAATCCAAAGCATTTACACCACTGATTTCAGACAATGCACAGTACTCACACTAATGATTTCAGAGAATGCACAGCATGCACTACTGACTTCAGACAATGCACAGTGCACACTACTCATTTCAGAGAATGCACAGCGCTCACACTACTGATTTCAGACAATGCACAGCGCACACACTACTCATTTCAGAGAATGCACAGCGCTCACACTAATGGTTTCATAGAATGCATAGCGCTCACACTACAGGTTTCATAGAATGCACAGTGCCCACTCTACTGATTTCAGAGAATGCACAACGCTCATGCTATTGATTTCAGACAATGCACAGCCCTGACACTATTGTTTTCAGAGAATGCACAGCGCTCATACTACTGATTTCAGGGAATCCACAGCATTCACACTACTGATTAGAAAGAATGCACAGCGCTCACACTAATGATTTCAGACAATGCACAGCACACACTACTGATATCAGAGACTGCACAGCACCCACACTGCTGATTTCAGGGAATCCAAAGCATTCACCCTACTGATTTCAGACAATGCACAGCGCTCACACTAATGATTTCAGACAATGCACAGCTCTCACACTACTGTTTTCAGAGAACGCACAGCAACCACTCTACTATTTTCAGACAATGCACAGTGCTCACACAACTGATTTCAGAGAATTCACAGTGATCACACTAATGATTTCAGAGAATGCACAGCACACACTACTGATTTCAGGGTATCCACACTTGCTCACACTACTCATTTCAGAGAATTCACAGCGCTCACACAACTGATTTCAGAGAATGCACAGCACTCACACCACTGATTTCAGACAATGCGCAGCACTCACACTAATCATTTCAGAAAATGCACAGTGCTCACACTACTGATTTCAGAGTCTGCTCAGCGCTCACACTAATGATTTCAGAGCATGCACAGTGCTCACTACTGAAATCAGACAATGCACAGCATTCATACTACTGATTTCAGACAATGCACAGCGCACACACTACTAATTTCAGAGAATGCACAGCGCTCACACGACTGAATTCAGACAATGAACAGTGCTCACACTACTGATTTCAGAGAATGCACAGAGCTCACACTACTGATTTCAGAGAATGCACAGTGCTCACACTACTGATTTCAGAGAATGCTCAGCGCTCACACTACTGATTTCAGACAAAGTACAGCACTCACCGTACTGATTTCAGAGAATGCACAGTGCTCAAAATACTGATTCCAGAGACTGCACAGTGCTCACACTACTGATTTCAGGGAATCCATAGCATTCACTACTGATTTCAGAGAATGCACAGCACTCACACTACTGATTTCAGAGAATGCACAGCGCACACACTACTCATTTCAGAGATTGCTCAGCGCTCACACTACTGATTTCAAAGCATGCACAGTGCTCACTAGTGAAATCACGCAATGCACAGCATTCACACTACTGATTTCAGAGAATGCTCAGCATTCACACTACTGTTTTCAGGGAACGCACAGCGCTCACACTATTGATTTCAGAGAATGCACCGTGCTCACAATACTGATTTCAGAGAATGCTCAGCATTCACACAACTGTTTTGAGACAATGCACAGCTATCACACTACTGATTTCAGAGAATGCACTGCGCTCACACTACTGATTTCAGAGATTGCACAGTTCTCACACGACTGATTTCAGAGAATGCAGAGCGCTCACACTACTGATTTCAGACAAAGCAGTGCTCACACTACTGATTTCAGACAAAGCACGGTGCTCACATTACTGATTTCAGAGACTGCACAGCGCTCACACTACTGATTTCAGGGCATCCACAGCATTCACTACTGAGTTCAGAGAATGCACAGCACTCATACTACTGATTTCAGAGAATGCCGAGCGCTCACACAACTGCTTTCAGAGAATGCATAGCGCTCACACTACTGCTTTCAGAGAATGCACAGCGCTCACACTATTGATTTCAGAGAATGCACTGCGCTCACACTAATGATTTCAGAGATTGCACAGTAACCACACTACAGATTTCAGGAAATCCAAAACATTTACACCACTGATTTCAGACAATGCACAGTACTCACACTAATGATTTCAGAGAATGCACAGCATGCACTACTGACTTCAGACAATGCACAGTGCACACTACTCATTTCAGAGAATACACAGCGCTCACACTACTGATTTCAGACAATGCACAGCGTGCACAATACTCATTTCAGAGAATGCACAGCGCTCACACTACAGGTTTCATAGAATGCACAGTGCCCACTCTACTGATTTCAGAGAATGCACAACGCTCACGTATTGATTTCAGACAATGCACAGCCCTGACACTACTGTTTTCAGAGAATGCACAGCGCTCATGCTACTGATTTCAGGGAATCCACAGCATTCACACTACTGATTAGACAGAATGCACAGCGCTCACACTAATGATTTCAGACAATGCACAGCACACACTACTGATATCAGAGACTGCACTGCACCCACACTGCTGATTTCAGGGAATCCAAAGCATTCACCCTGATTTCAGACAATGCACAGCGCTCACAATACTGAATTCAGAAAATGTTCGTCGCTTACACTACTGATTTCAGAGAATACACAGCACTCGCACTACTGTTTTCAGAGAATGCACAGCACCCACTCTACTGATTTCAGACAATGCACAGTGCTCACACAACTGATTTCAGAGAATTCACAGCACTCACTCCACTGATTTCAGACAATGCACCGCATTCATACTACTGATTTCAGACAATGCACAGCGCGCACACGACTGAATTCAGACAATGAATAGTGCTCAGACTACTGATTTCAGAGCATGCACAGTGCTCACTACTGAAATCAGACAATGCACAGCATTCACACTACTGATTTCAGAGAATGCTCAGCATTCACACTACTGTTTTCAGACAATGCACAGCACTCACCGTACTGATTTCAGATAATGCACAGTGCTCAAAATACTGATTTCAGAGAATGCACAGAGCTCACACTACTGATTTCAGAGAATGCACAGTGCTCACACTACTGATTTCAGAGAATGCTCAGCGCTCACACTACTGATTTCAGACAAAGTACAGTGCTCACACTACTGATTTCAGAGACTACACAGTGCTCACACTACTGATTTCAGGGAATCCATAGCATTCACTACTGATTTCAGAGAATGCACATCGCTCACACTACTGATATCAGAGAATGCACAGCACTCACACTACTGATTTCAGAGAATGCACAGCGCACACACTACTCATTTCAGAGATTGCTCAGCACTCACACTACTGATTTCATAGCATGCACAGTGCTCACTAGCGAAATCACGCAATGCACAGCATTCACACTACTGATTTCAGAGAATGCTCAGCATTCACACAACTGTTTTGAGACAATGCACAGCGCTCACACTACTGATTTCAGAGAATGCACTGCGCTCACACTACTGATTTCAGAGATTGCACAGTTCTCACATGACTGATTTCAGAGAATGCAGAGCACTCACACTACTGATTTCAGACAAAGCACAGTGCTCACACTACTGATTTCAGACAAAGCACAGTGCTCACATTACTGATTTCAGAGACTGCACAGCGCTCACACTACTGATTTCAGGGCATCCACAGCATTCACTACTGAGTTCAGAGAATGCACAGCACTCATACTACTGATTTCAGAGAATGCCGAGCGCTCACACAACTGCTTTCAGAGAATGCATAGCGCTCACACTACTGCTTTCAGAGAATGCACAGCGCTCACACTATTGATTTCAGAGAATGCACTGCGCTCACACTAATGATTTCAGACAAAGCACAGTGCTCACATTACTGATTTCAGAGACTGCACAGCGCTCACACTACTGATTTCAGGGCATCCACAGCATTCACGACTGAGTTCAGAGAATGCACAGCACTCATACTACTGATTTCAGAGAATGCCGAGCGCTCACACAACTGCTTTCAGAGAATGCACAGCGCTCACACTACTGATTTCAGAGAATGCACAGCGCTCACACTATTGATTTCAGAGAATGCACTGCGCTCACACTAATGATTTCAGAGAATGCACAGTAACCACACTACAGATTTCAGGAAATCCAAAGCATTTACACCACTGATTTCAGACAATGCACAGTACTCACACTAATGATTTCAGAGAATGCACAGCATGCACTACTGACTTCAGACAATGCACAGTGCACACTACTCATTTCAGAGAATGCACAGCGCTCACACTACTGATTTCAGACAATGCACAGCGCACACACTACTCATTTCAGAGAATGCACAGCGCTCACACTAATGGTTTCATAGAATGCATAGCGCTCACACTACAGGTTTCATAGAATGCACAGTGCCCACTCTACTGATTTCAGAGAATGCACAATGCTCATGCTATTGATTTCAGACAATGCACAGCCCTGACACTATTGTTTTCAGAGAATGCACTGCGCTCATACTACTGATTTCAGGGAATCCACAGCATTCACACTACTGATTAGAAAGAATGCACAGCGCTCACACTAATGATTTCAGACAATGCACAGCACACACTACTGATATCAGAGACTGCACAGCACCCACACTGCTGATTTCAGGGAATCCACAGCATTCACCCTACTGATTTCAGACAATGCACAGCGCTCACACTAATGATTTCAGACAATGCACAGCTCTCACACTACTGTTTTCAGAGAACGCACAGCAACCACTCTACTATTTTCAGACAATGCACAGTGCTCACACAACTGATTTCAGAGAATTCACAGTGATCACACTAATGATTTCAGAGAATGCACAGCACACACTACTGATTTCAGGGTATCCACACTTGCTCACACTACTCATTTCAGAGAATTCACAGCGCTCACACAACTGATTTCAGAGAATGCACAGCACTCACACCACTGATTTCAGACAATGCGCAGCACTCACACTAATCATTTCAGAAAATGCACAGTGCTCACACTACTGATTTCAGAGTCTGCTCAGCGCTCACACTAATGATTTCAGAGCATGCACAGTGCTCACTACTGAAATCAGACAATGCACAGCATTCATACTACTGATTTCAGACAATGCACAGCGCACACACTACTAATTTCAGAGAATGCACAGCGCTCACACGACTGAATTCAGACAATGAACAGTGCTCACACTACTGATTTCAGAGAATGCACAGAGCTCACACTACTGATTTCAGAGAATGCACAGTGCTCACACTACTGATTTCAGAGAATGCTCAGCGCTCACACTACTGATTTCAGACAAAGTACAGCACTCACCGTACTGATTTCAGAGAATGCACAGTGCTCAAAATACTGATTCCAAAGACTGCACAGTGCTCACACTACTGATTTCAGGGAATCCATAGCATTCACTACTGATTTCAGAGAATGCACAGCATTCACACTACTGATTTCAGAGAATGCACAGCGCACACACTACTCATTTCAGAGATTGCTCAGCGCTCACACTACTGATTTCAAAGCATGCACAGTGCTCACTAGTGAAATCACGCAATGCACAGCATTCACACTACTGATTTCAGAGAATGCTCAGCATTCACACTACTGTTTTCAGGGAACGCACAGCGCTCACACTATTGATTTCAGAGAATGCACCGTGCTCACAATACTGATTTCAGAGAATGCTCAGCATTCACACAACTGTTTTGAGACAATGCACAGCGCTCACACTACTGATTTCAGAGATTGCACTGCGCTCACACTACTGATTTCAGAGATTGCACAGTTCTCACACGACTGATTTCAGAGAATGCAGAGCGCTCACACTACTGATTTCAGACAAAGCACAGTGCTCACACTACTGATTTCAGACAAAGCACAGTGCTCACATTACTGATTTCAGAGACTGCACAGCGCTCACACTACTGATTTCAGGGCATCCACAGCATTCACTACTGAGTTCAGAGAATGCACAGCACTCATACTACTGATTTCAGAGAATGCCGAGCGCTCACCCAACTGCTTTCAGAGAATGCATAGCGCTCACACTACTGCTTTCAGAGAATGCACAGCGCTCACACTATTGATTTCAGAGAATGCACTGCGCTCACACTAATGATTTCAGAGAATGCACAGTAACCACACTACAGATTTCAGGAAATCCAAAACATTTACACCACTGATTTCAGACAATGCACAGTACTCACACTAATGATTTCAGAGAATGCACAGCATGCACTACTGACTTCAGACAATGCACAGTGCACACTACTCATTTCAGAGAATGCACAGCGCTCACACTACTGATTTCAGACAATGCACAGCGTGCACAATACTCATTTCAGAGAATGCACAGCGCTCACACTACAGGTTTCATAGAATGCACAGTGCCCACTCTACTGATTTCAGAGAATGCACAACGCTCACGTATTGATTTCAGACAATGCACAGCCCTGACACTACTGTTTTCAGAGAATGCACAGCGCTCATGCTACTGATTTCAGGGAATCCACAGCATTCACACTACTGATTAGAGAGAATGCACAGCGCTCACACTAATGATTTCAGACAATGCACAGCACACACTACTGATATCAGAGACTGCACTGCACCCACACTGCTGATTTCAGGGAATCCAAAGCATTCACCCTGATTTCAGACAATGCACAGCGCTCACAATACTGAATTCAGAAAATGTTCGTCGCTTACACTACTGATTTCAGAGAATACACAGCACTCACACTACTGTTTTCAGAGAATGCACAGCACCCACTCTACTGATTTCAGACAATGCACAGTGCTCACACAACTGATTTCAGAGAATTCACAGTGATCACACTACTGATTTCAGAGAATGCACAGCACTCACTCCACTGATTTCAGACAATGCACAGCATTCATACTACTGATTTCAGACAATGCACAGCGCACACACTACTAATTTCAGACAATGCACAGCGCTCACACGACTGAATTCAGACAATGAATAGTGCTCAGACTACTGATTTCAGAGCATGCACAGTGCTCACTACTGAAATCAGAGAATGCTCAGCATTCACACTACTGTTTTCAGACAATGCACAGCACTCACCGTACTGATTTCAGATAATGCACAGTGCTCAAAATACTGATTTCAGAGAATGCACAGAGCTCACACTACTGATTTCAGAGAATGCACAGTGCTCACACTACTGATTTCAGAGAATGCTCAGCGCTCACACTACTGATTTCAGACAAAGTACAGTGCTCACACTACTGATTTCAGAGACTGCACAGTGCTCACACTACTGATTTCAGGGAATCCATAGCATTCACTACTGATTTCAGAGAATGCACAGCGCACACACTACTCATTTCAGAGATTGCTCAGCACTCACACTACTGATTTCAGAGCATGCACAGTGCTCACTAGTGAAATCACGCAATGCACAGCATTCACACTACTGATTTCAGAGAATGCTCAGCATTCACACTACTGTTTTCAGGGAACGCACAGCGCTCACACTATTGATTTCAGAGAATGCACCGTGCTCACAATACTGATTTCAGAGAATGCTCAGCATTCACACAACTGTTTTGAGACAATGCACAGCGCTCACACTACTGATTTCAGAGAATGCACAGCGCTCACACTACTGATTTCAGAGATTGCACAGTTCTCACATGACTGATTTCAGAGAATGCAGAGCGCTCACACTACTGATTTCAGACAAAGCACAGTGCTCACACTACTGATTTCAGACAAAGCACAGTGCTCACATTACTGATTTCAGAGACTGCACAGCGCTCACACTACTGATTTCAGGGCATCCACAGCATTCACTACTGAGTTCAGAGAATGCACAGCACTCATACTACTGATTTCAGAGAATGCCGAGCGCTCACACAACTGCTTTCAGAGAATGCACAGCGCTCACACTACTGCTTTCAGAGAATGCACAGTGCTCACACTATTGATTTCAGAGAATGCACTGCGCTCACACTAATGATTTCAGAGAATGCACAGTAACCACACTACAGATTTCAGGAAATCCAAAGCTTTAACACCACTGATTTCAGACAATGCACAGTACTCACACTAATGATTTCAGAGAATGCACAGCATACACTACTGACTTCAGACAATGCACAGTGCACACTACTCATTTCAGAGAATGCACAGCGCTCACACTACTGATTTCAGACAATGCACAGCGCACACACTACTCATTTCAGAGAATGCACAGCGCTCACACTAATGGTTTCATAGAATGCATAGCGCTCACACTACAGGTTTCATAGAATGCACAGTGCCCACACTACTGATTTCAGAGAATGCACAACGCTCACGCTATTGATTTCAGACAATGCACAGCCCTGACACTACTGTTTTCAGAGAATGCACAGCGCTCATACTACTGATTTCAGGGAATCCACAGCATTCACACTACTGATTAGAGAGAATGCACAGCGCTCACACTAATGATTTCAGACAATGCACAGCACACACTACTGATATCAGAGACTGCACTGCACCCACACTGCTGATTTCAGGGAATCCAAAGCATTCACCCTACTGATTTCAGACAATGCACAGCGCTCACACTAATGATTTCAGACAATGCACAGCGCTCACAATACTGAATTCAGAAAATGTTCGTCGCTCACACTACTGATTTCAGAGAATACACAGCACTCACACTACTGTTTTCAGAGAATGCACAGCACCCACTCTACTGATTTCAGACAATGCACAGTGCTCACACAACTGATTTCAGAGAATTCACAGTGAGCACACAACTGATTTCAGACAATTCACAGTGATCACACTACTGATTTCAGAGAATGCACAGCGCTCACACTACTGATTTCAGACAATGCACAGTGCTCACACAACTGATTTGAGAGAATTCACAGTGATCACACTACTGATTTCAGAGAATGCACAGCACACACTACTGATTTCAGGGTATCCACACTTGCTCACACTACTCATTTCAGAGAATTCACAGCGCTCACACAACTGATTTCAGAGAATGCTCAGCATTCACACTACTGTTTTCAGGGAACGCACAGCGCTCACACTATTGATTTCAGAGAATGCACCGTGCTCACAATACTGATTTCAGAGAATGCTCAGCATTCACACAAATGTTTTGAGACAATGCACAGCGCTCACACTACTGATTTCAGAGAATGCACAGTGCTCACACTACTGATTTCAGTGATTGCACAGTTCTCACACGACTGATTTCAGAGAATGCAGAGCGCTCGCATTACTGATTTCAGAGACTGCACAGCGCTCACACTACTGATTTCAGGGAATCCACAGCACACCCTACTTGTTTCAGACAACGCACAGCCCTCACACTACTCATTTCAGAGAATGCACCGGGTTCACACTAATGATTTCAGACAATGCACAGCAATCACACTACTGATTTAAGGGAATCCAAAGCATTCACACTACTGATTTCACTAATTCACAGTGCTCACACTAATGATTTCAGACAATGCACAGCGCTCAGGCGAATGATATCAAAGAATGCACAGCGCTCACACTACTAATTTTAATGAATTCACAGCGCTCACAATACTGATTACAGAAAATGTTCAGCGCTCAAACTACTGATTTCAGAGAATACAAAGTGCTCACACGATTGATTTCAGACAATGCACAGTGTTCACACTACTGAAATCACTGAATGCACAGCATTCACACTACTGATTTTAGGCAATGCACAGCACTCACACCACTGATTTTATAGAATGCACAGCACTCACACTACTGATTTTATAGAATGCACAGCGCTCACACTACTGATTTCCGAGAATGCACAGCGCTCACACTACTGATTTCACTGAATGCACAGTGCTCACACTATTGATTTCAGACAACGCACAGCCCTCACACTACTGATTTCAGAGAATGCACAGTGCTCACACTACTGATTTCATAGAATGCACAGCAGACACTACTGATTTCAGAGAATGCACAACGCTCACACTGCTGATTTCAGGGAATGCACAGCACACACTACTGATTTCAGAGAATGCACAATGCCCACTCTACTGATTTCAGAGAATGCACAACGCTCAAACTATTGATTTCAGACAATGCAGAGCCCTGACACTACTGATTTCAGAGAATGCACAGCGCTCACACTAATGTTTTCAGACAATGCACAGCGCTCACACTACTGATTTCACGGAGTGCTCAGCGCTCACACTACTGATTTCAGACAATGCACAGCACTCACACTACTGATTTTATAGAATGCACAGCGCTCATACAACTGATTTCAGAGAATTCACAGTGATCACCCTACTGATTTCAGAGAATGCACAGCACACACTACTGATTTCAGGGTATCCACACAGCTCACACTACTGATTTCAGAGAATTCACAGTGCTCACACAACTGATTTCAGAGAATGCACAGCACCCACACTACTGATTACAGACCTTACGCAGCGCTCACACTAATGATTTCAGACCGTGCGCAGCACTCACACCACTGATTTCAGACAATGCACAGCGCACACACTAATCATTTCAGAAAATGCACAGTGCTCACACTACTGATTTCAGACAATGCACATAGCTCACACTACTGATTTCAGCCAATGCACATAGCTCACACTACTGATTTCAGAGTCTGCTCAGCGCTCACACTAATGATTTCAGAGCATGCACAGTGCTCACTACTGAAATCAGAAAATGCACAGCTTACACACTACTGTTTTCAGACATGCACAGCGCTTACCGTACTGATTTCAGAGAATGCACAGATCTCACACTACTGATTTCAGAGAATGCACAGTGCTCAAAATACTGATTTCAGAGAATGCACAGAGCTCACACTACTGATTTCAGGGAATCCATAGCATTCACTACTGATTTCAGAGAATACACATCGCTCACACTGCTGATTTCAGAAAATGCACAGCACTCACACTACTGATTTCAGACAAAGTACAATGCTCACACTACTGATTTCGGAGACTGCACAGCGCTCACACTACTGATTTCAGGGAATCCATAGCATTCACTACTGATTTCAGAGAATACACATCGCTCACACTGCTGATTTCAGAGAATGCACAGCACTCACACAACTGATTTCAGAGAATGCACAGCACACATTATTGATTTCAGACAATGCACAGCGCACACACTACTCATTTCAGACAATGCACAGCACTCACACTACTGATTTCAGACAATGCACAGTGCTCACACTACTCATTTCAGAGATTGCTCAGCGCTCACACTACTGATTTCAGAGCATGCACAGTGCTCACTACTGAAATCACACAATGCACAGCATTCACACTACTGATTTCAGAGAATGCACAGCATTCACACTACTGTTTTCAGGGAATGCACAGCGCTCACACTATTGATTTCAGAGAATGCACTGCCCTCACACTACTGATTTCAGAGAATAATCAGCATTCACACTACTGTTTTCAGAGAATGCTCAGCATTCACACTACTGTTTTCAAAGAATGCACAGCGTTCACACTGCTGATTTCAGAGAATGCACAGCGCTCACACTACTGATTTCAGAGATTGCACAGTTCTCACACGACTGATTTCAGAGAATGCAGAGCGCTCACACTACTGATTTCAGACAAAGCACAGTGCTCACACTACTGATTTCAGACAAAGCACAGTGCTCACATTACTGATTTCAGAGACTGCACAGCGCTCACACTACTGATTTCAGGGCATCCACAGCATTCACGACTGAGTTCAGAGAATGCACAGCACTCATACTACTCATTTCAGAGAATGCCGAGCGCTCACACAACTGCTTTCAGAGAATGCACAGCGCTCACACTACTGATTTCAGAGAATGCACAGCGCTCACACTATTGATTTCAGAGAATGCACTGCGCTCACACTAATGATTTCAGAGAATGCACAGTAACCACACTACAGATTTCAGGAAATCCAAAGCATTTACACCACTGATTTCAGACAATGCACAGTACTCACACTAATGATTTCAGAGAATGCACAGCATGCACTACTGACTTCAGACAATGCACAGTGCACACTACTCATTTCAGAGAATGCACAGCGCTCACACGACTGATTTCAGACAATGCACAGCGCACACACTACTCATTTCAGAGAATGCACAGCGCTCACACTAATGGTTTCATAGAATGCATAGTGCTCACACTACAGGCTTCATAGAATGCACAGTGCCCACTCTACTGATTTCAGAGAATGCACAATGCTCACACTACTGATTTCAGACAATGCACAGCCGTGACACTACTGATTTCACAGAATGCATAGCGCTCACACTACTGATTTCAGGGAATCCACAGCATTCACACTACTGATTAGAGAGAATGCACAGCGCTCACACTAATGATTTCAGACAATGCACAGCACACACTACTGATATCAGAGACTGCACAGAACCCACACTGCTGATTTCAGGGAATCCAAAGCATTCACCCTACTGATTTCAGACAATGCACAGCACTCACACTAATGATTTCAGACAATGCACAGCGCTCACAATACTGATTTCAGAAAATGTTCGTCGCTCACACTACTGATTTCAGAGAATACACAGCACTCACACTACTGTTTTCAGAGAATGCACAGCACCCACTCTACTGATTTCAGACAATGCACAATGCTCACACTACTGATTTCAGAGAATTCACAGTAATCACACTACTGATTTCAGAGAATGCACAGCGCTCACACTATTGATTTCAGACAATGCACAGCACTCACACCACTGATTTCAGAGAATTCATAGTGATCACACTACTGATTTCAGAGAATGCACAGCATACACTACTGATTTCAGGGTATCCACACTGCTCACACTACTCATTTCAGAGAATTCACAGCGCTCACACAACCGATTTCATGCCATGCGCAGCACTCACACTAATCATTTCAGACAATGCACATAGCTCACACACTGATTTCAGAGTCTGCTCAGTGCTCACACTAATGATTTCAGAGCATGCACAGTGCTCACTACTGAAATCAGACAATGCACAGCTTTCACACTACTGATTTCAGAGAATGCTCAGCATACACACAACTGTTTTCAGACAATGCACAGCGCACTCCGTACTGATTTCAGGGAATGCACAGATCTCACACAACTGATTTCAGAGAATGCACAGTGCTCAAAAACTGATTTCAGAGAATGCACAGAGCTCACACTACCGATTTTAGACAAAGTACAATGCTCACACCACTGATTTCAGAGACTGCACAGTGCTCACACTACTGATTTCAGGGAATCCATAGCATTCACTACTGATTTCAGAGAATACACATCGCTCACACTGCTGATTCAGAGAATGCACAACGCTCACACTACTGATTTCAGGGAATGCACAACGCTCACACTACTGATTTCAGGGAATCCATAGCATTCACTACTGATTTCAGAGAATACACATCGCTCACACTGCTGATTCAGAGAATGCACAACGCTCACACTACTGATTTCAGAGAATGCACAACGCTCACACTACTGATTTCAGGGAATGCACAGATACACACTATTGATTTCAGACAATGCACAGCGCACACACTACTCATTTCAGTGAATGCACAGTGCTCACACTACTGATTTCAGACAATGAACAGTGTTCACACTATTCATTTCAGAGACTGCTCAGCACACACACTACTGATTTCAGAGCATGCACAGTGCTCACTACTGAAATCACACAATGCACAGCATTCACACTTCTGATTTCAGAGAATGCTCAGCATTCACACTACTGTTTTCAGACAACGCACAGCCCTCACACTACTGATTTCAGAGAATGCACAGTGCTCACACTACTGAAATCATAGAATGCACAGCAGACACTACTGATTTCAGAGAATGCACAACGCTCACACTACTGATTTCAGGAATGCACAGCACACACACTACTGATTTCAGGGAATCTACAGCATTCACACTACTGATTAGAGAGAATGCACAGCGCTCACACTAATGATTTCAGACAATGCACAGCACACACTACTGATATCAGAGACTGCACAGCACCCACACTGCTGATTTCAGGGAATCCAAAGCATTCACCCTACTGATTTCAGACAATGCACAGCGCTCACACTAATGATTTCAGGCAATGCACAGCGCTCACAATACTGATGTCAGAAAATGTTCGTCGCTCACACTACTGATTTCAGAGAATACACAGCACTCATACTACTGTTTTCAGAGAATGCACAGCACCCACTCTACTGATTTCAGACAATGCACAATGCTCACACTACTGATTTCAGAGAATTCACAGTGATCACACTACTGATTTCAGAGAATGCACAGCGCTCACACTACTGATTTCAGACAATGCACAGCACTCACACAACTGATTTCAGAGAATTCACAGTGATCACACTACAGATTTCAGAGAATGCACAGCACACACTACTGATTTCAGGGTATCCACACTGCTCAGACTACTCATTTCAGAGAATTCACAGCGCTCACACAACTGATTTCAGAGAATGCACCGCGCTCACACAACTGATTTCAGACCATGCGCAGCACTCACACCACTGATTTCAGACAATGCACAGCGCACACACTAATCATTTCAGACAATGCACATAGCTCACACTACTGATTTCAAAGTCTACTCAGCGCTCACACTAATGATTTCAGAGCATGCACAGTGCTCACTACTGAAATCAGACAATGCACAGCTTTCACACTACTGATTTCAGAGAATGCTCAGCATTCACACTACTGTTTTCAGACAATGCACAGCGCACTCCGTACTGATTTCAGGGAATGCACAGATCTCACACAACTGATTTCAGAGAATGCACAGTGCTCAAAAACTGATTTCAGAGAATGCACAGAGCTCACACTACCGATTTTAGACAAAGTACAATGCTCACAACACTGATTTCAGAGACTGCACAGTGCTCACACTACTGATTTCAGGGAATCCATAGCATTCACTACTGATTTCAGAGAATACACATCGCTCACACTGCTGATTCAGAGAATGCACAACGCTCACACTACTGATTTCAGGGAATGCACAACGCTCACACTACTGATTTCAGGGAATCCATAGCATTCACTACTGATTTCAGAGAATACACATCGCTCACACTGCTGATTCAGAGAATGCACAACGCTCACACTACTGATTTCAGAGAATGCACAACGCTCACACTACTGATTTCAGGGAATGCACAGATACACACTATTGATTTCAGACAATGCACAGCGCACACACTACTCATTTCAGTGAATGCACAGTGCTCACACTACTGATTTCAGACAATGAACAGTGTTCACACTATTCATTTCAGAGACTGCTCAGCACACACACTACTGATTTCAGAGCATGCACAGTGCTCACTACTGAAATCACACAATGCACAGCATTCACACTTCTGATTTCAGAGAATGCTCAGCATTCACACTACTGTTTTCAGACAACGCACAGCCCTCACACTACTGATTTCAGAGAATGCACAGTGCTCACACTACTGAAATCATAGAATGCACAGCAGACACTACTGATTTCAGAGAATGCACAACGCTCACACTACTGATTTCAGACCATGCGCAGCACTCACACCACTGATTTCAGACAATGCACAGCGCACACACTAATCATTTCAGACAATGCACATAGCTCACACTACTGATTTCAAAGTCTGCTCAGCGCTCACACTAATGATTTCAGAGCATGCACAGTGCTCACTACTGAAATCAGAAAAATGCACAGCTTTCACACTACTGATTTCAGAGAATGCTCAGCATTCACACTACTGGTTTCAGACAACGCACAGCCCTCACACTACTCATTTCAGAGAATGCACAGCGCTCACACTAATGATTTCAGACAATGCATAGCGCTCAGGCGAATGATATCAAAGAATGCACAGCGCTCACACTACTAATTTTAGTGAATTCACAGCGCTCACAATACTGATAACAGAAAATGTTCAGCGCTCACACTACTGATTTCAGAGAATACACAGTGCTCACACGATTGATTTCAGACAATGCACATTGCTCACACTACTGAAATCACTGAATGCACAGCATTCACACTACTGATTTTAGGGAATGCACAGCACTCACACTACTGATTTTATAGAATGCACAGCGCTCACACTACTGATTTCCGAGAATGCACAGCAGACACTACTGATTTCAGAGAATGCACAACGCTCACACTACTGATTTCAGGAATGCACAGCACACACTACTAATTTCAGGGAATGCACAGTGCCCACTCTACTGATTTCAGAGAATGCACAACGCTCACACTACTGATTTCAGGGAATGCACAACGCTCACACTACTGATTTCAGGGAATCCATAGCATTCACTACTGATTTCAGAGAATACACATCGCTCACACTGCTGATTCAGAGAATGCACAACGCTCACACTACTGATTTCAGAGAATGCACAACGCTCACACTACTGATTTCAGGGAATGCACAGATACACACTATTGATTTCAGACAATGCACAGCGCACACACTACTCATTTCAGTGAATGCACAGTGCTCACACTACTGATTTCAGACAATGAACAGTGTTCACACTATTCATTTCAGAGACTGCTCAGCACACACACTACTGATTTCAGAGCATGCACAGTGCTCACTACTGAAATCACACAATGCACAGCATTCACACTTCTGATTTCAGAGAATGCTCAGCATTCACACTACTGTTTTCAGACAACGCACAGCCCTCACACTACTGATTTCAGAGAATGCACAGTGCTCACACTACTGAAATCATAGAATGCACAGCAGACACTACTGATTTCAGAGAATGCACAACGCTCACACTACTGATTTCAGGAATGCACAGCACACACACTACTGATTTCAGGGAATCTACAGCATTCACACTACTGATTAGAGAGAATGCACAGCGCTCACACTAATGATTTCAGACAATGCACAGCACACACTACTGATATCAGAGACTGCACAGCACTCACACAACTGATTTCAGAGAATGCACAGCACACATTATTGATTTCAGACAATGCACAGCGCACACACTACTCATTTCAGACAATGCACAGCACTCACACTACTGATTTCAGACAATGCACAGTGCTCACACTACTCATTTCAGAGATTGCTCAGCGCTCACACTACTGATTTCAGAGCATGCACAGTGCTCACTACTGAAATCACACAATGCACAGCATTCACACTACTGATTTCAGAGAATGCACAGCATTCACACTACTGTTTTCAGGGAATGCACAGCGCTCACACTATTGATTTCAGAGAATGCACTGCCCTCACACTACTGATTTCAGAGAATAATCAGCATTCACACTACTGTTTTCAGAGAATGCTCAGCATTCACACTACTGTTTTCAAAGAATGCACAGCGTTCACACTGCTGATTTCAGAGAATGCACAGCGCTCACACTACTGATTTCAGAGATTGCACAGTTCTCACACGACTGATTTCAGAGAATGCAGAGCGCTCACACTACTGATTTCAGACAAAGCACAGTGCTCACACTACTGATTTCAGACAAAGCACAGTGCTCACATTACTGATTTCAGAGACTGCACAGCGCTCACACTACTGATTTCAGGGCATCCACAGCATTCACGACTGAGTTCAGAGAATGCACAGCACTCATACTACTCATTTCAGAGAATGCCGAGCGCTCACACAACTGCTTTCAGAGAATGCACAGCGCTCACACTACTGATTTCAGAGAATGCACAGCGCTCACACTATTGATTTCAGAGAATGCACTGCGCTCACACTAATGATTTCAGAGAATGCACAGTAACCACACTACAGATTTCAGGAAATCCAAAGCATTTACACCACTGATTTCAGACAATGCACAGTACTCACACTAATGATTTCAGAGAATGCACAGCATGCACTACTGACTTCAGACAATGCACAGTGCACACTACTCATTTCAGAGAATGCACAGCGCTCACACGACTGATTTCAGACAATGCACAGCGCACACACTACTCATTTCAGAGAATGCACAGCGCTCACACTAATGGTTTCATAGAATGCATAGTGCTCACACTACAGGCTTCATAGAATGCACAGTGCCCACTCTACTGATTTCAGAGAATGCACAATGCTCACACTACTGATTTCAGACAATGCACAGCCGTGACACTACTGATTTCACAGAATGCATAGCGCTCACACTACTGATTTCAGGGAATCCACAGCATTCACACTACTGATTAGAGAGAATGCACAGCGCTCACACTAATGATTTCAGACAATGCACAGCACACACTACTGATATCAGAGACTGCACAGAACCCACACTGCTGATTTCAGGGAATCCAAAGCATTCACCCTACTGATTTCAGACAATGCACAGCACTCACACTAATGATTTCAGACAATGCACAGCGCTCACAATACTGATTTCAGAAAATGTTCGTCGCTCACACTACTGATTTCAGAGAATACACAGCACTCACACTACTGTTTTCAGAGAATGCACAGCACCCACTCTACTGATTTCAGACAATGCACAATGCTCACACTACTGATTTCAGAGAATTCACAGTAATCACACTACTGATTTCAGAGAATGCACAGCGCTCACACTATTGATTTCAGACAATGCACAGCACTCACACCACTGATTTCAGAGAATTCATAGTGATCACACTACTGATTTCAGAGAATGCACAGCATACACTACTGATTTCAGGGTATCCACACTGCTCACACTACTCATTTCAGAGAATTCACAGCGCTCACACAACCGATTTCATGCCATGCGCAGCACTCACACTAATCATTTCAGACAATGCACATAGCTCACACACTGATTTCAGAGTCTGCTCAGTGCTCACACTAATGATTTCAGAGCATGCACAGTGCTCACTACTGAAATCAGACAATGCACAGCTTTCACACTACTGATTTCAGAGAATGCTCAGCATACACACAACTGTTTTCAGACAATGCACAGCGCACTCCGTACTGATTTCAGGGAATGCACAGATCTCACACAACTGATTTCAGAGAATGCACAGTGCTCAAAAACTGATTTCAGAGAATGCACAGAGCTCACACTACCGATTTTAGACAAAGTACAATGCTCACACCACTGATTTCAGAGACTGCACAGTGCTCACACTACTGATTTCAGGGAATCCATAGCATTCACTACTGATTTCAGAGAATACACATCGCTCACACTGCTGATTCAGAGAATGCACAACGCTCACACTACTGATTTCAGGGAATGCACAACGCTCACACTACTGATTTCAGGGAATCCATAGCATTCACTACTGATTTCAGAGAATACACATCGCTCACACTGCTGATTCAGAGAATGCACAACGCTCACACTACTGATTTCAGAGAATGCACAACGCTCACACTACTGATTTCAGGGAATGCACAGATACACACTATTGATTTCAGACAATGCACAGCGCACACACTACTCATTTCAGTGAATGCACAGTGCTCACACTACTGATTTCAGACAATGAACAGTGTTCACACTATTCATTTCAGAGACTGCTCAGCACACACACTACTGATTTCAGAGCATGCACAGTGCTCACTACTGAAATCACACAATGCACAGCATTCACACTTCTGATTTCAGAGAATGCTCAGCATTCACACTACTGTTTTCAGACAACGCACAGCCCTCACACTACTGATTTCAGAGAATGCACAGTGCTCACACTACTGAAATCATAGAATGCACAGCAGACACTACTGATTTCAGAGAATGCACAACGCTCACACTACTGATTTCAGGAATGCACAGCACACACACTACTGATTTCAGGGAATCTACAGCATTCACACTACTGATTAGAGAGAATGCACAGCGCTCACACTAATGATTTCAGACAATGCACAGCACACACTACTGATATCAGAGACTGCACAGCACCCACACTGCTGATTTCAGGGAATCCAAAGCATTCACCCTACTGATTTCAGACAATGCACAGCGCTCACACTAATGATTTCAGGCAATGCACAGCGCTCACAATACTGATGTCAGAAAATGTTCGTCGCTCACACTACTGATTTCAGAGAATACACAGCACTCATACTACTGTTTTCAGAGAATGCACAGCACCCACTCTACTGATTTCAGACAATGCACAATGCTCACACTACTGATTTCAGAGAATTCACAGTGATCACACTACTGATTTCAGAGAATGCACAGCGCTCACACTACTGATTTCAGACAATGCACAGCACTCACACAACTGATTTCAGAGAATTCACAGTGATCACACTACAGATTTCAGAGAATGCACAGCACACACTACTGATTTCAGGGTATCCACACTGCTCAGACTACTCATTTCAGAGAATTCACAGCGCTCACACAACTGATTTCAGAGAATGCACCGCGCTCACACAACTGATTTCAGACCATGCGCAGCACTCACACCACTGATTTCAGACAATGCACAGCGCACACACTAATCATTTCAGACAATGCACATAGCTCACACTACTGATTTCAAAGTCTACTCAGCGCTCACACTAATGATTTCAGAGCATGCACAGTGCTCACTACTGAAATCAGACAATGCACAGCTTTCACACTACTGATTTCAGAGAATGCTCAGCATTCACACTACTGTTTTCAGACAATGCACAGCGCACTCCGTACTGATTTCAGGGAATGCACAGATCTCACACAACTGATTTCAGAGAATGCACAGTGCTCAAAAACTGATTTCAGAGAATGCACAGAGCTCACACTACCGATTTTAGACAAAGTACAATGCTCACAACACTGATTTCAGAGACTGCACAGTGCTCACACTACTGATTTCAGGGAATCCATAGCATTCACTACTGATTTCAGAGAATACACATCGCTCACACTGCTGATTCAGAGAATGCACAACGCTCACACTACTGATTTCAGGGAATGCACAACGCTCACACTACTGATTTCAGGGAATCCATAGCATTCACTACTGATTTCAGAGAATACACATCGCTCACACTGCTGATTCAGAGAATGCACAACGCTCACACTACTGATTTCAGAGAATGCACAACGCTCACACTACTGATTTCAGGGAATGCACAGATACACACTATTGATTTCAGACAATGCACAGCGCACACACTACTCATTTCAGTGAATGCACAGTGCTCACACTACTGATTTCAGACAATGAACAGTGTTCACACTATTCATTTCAGAGACTGCTCAGCACACACACTACTGATTTCAGAGCATGCACAGTGCTCACTACTGAAATCACACAATGCACAGCATTCACACTTCTGATTTCAGAGAATGCTCAGCATTCACACTACTGTTTTCAGACAACGCACAGCCCTCACACTACTGATTTCAGAGAATGCACAGTGCTCACACTACTGAAATCATAGAATGCACAGCAGACACTACTGATTTCAGAGAATGCACAACGCTCACACTACTGATTTCAGACCATGCGCAGCACTCACACCACTGATTTCAGACAATGCACAGCGCACACACTAATCATTTCAGACAATGCACATAGCTCACACTACTGATTTCAAAGTCTGCTCAGCGCTCACACTAATGATTTCAGAGCATGCACAGTGCTCACTACTGAAATCAGAAAAATGCACAGCTTTCACACTACTGATTTCAGAGAATGCTCAGCATTCACACTACTGGTTTCAGACAACGCACAGCCCTCACACTACTCATTTCAGAGAATGCACAGCGCTCACACTAATGATTTCAGACAATGCATAGCGCTCAGGCGAATGATATCAAAGAATGCACAGCGCTCACACTACTAATTTTAGTGAATTCACAGCGCTCACAATACTGATAACAGAAAATGTTCAGCGCTCACACTACTGATTTCAGAGAATACACAGTGCTCACACGATTGATTTCAGACAATGCACATTGCTCACACTACTGAAATCACTGAATGCACAGCATTCACACTACTGATTTTAGGGAATGCACAGCACTCACACTACTGATTTTATAGAATGCACAGCGCTCACACTACTGATTTCCGAGAATGCACAGCAGACACTACTGATTTCAGAGAATGCACAACGCTCACACTACTGATTTCAGGAATGCACAGCACACACTACTAATTTCAGGGAATGCACAGTGCCCACTCTACTGATTTCAGAGAATGCACAACGCTCACACTACTGATTTCAGGGAATGCACAACGCTCACACTACTGATTTCAGGGAATCCATAGCATTCACTACTGATTTCAGAGAATACACATCGCTCACACTGCTGATTCAGAGAATGCACAACGCTCACACTACTGATTTCAGAGAATGCACAACGCTCACACTACTGATTTCAGGGAATGCACAGATACACACTATTGATTTCAGACAATGCACAGCGCACACACTACTCATTTCAGTGAATGCACAGTGCTCACACTACTGATTTCAGACAATGAACAGTGTTCACACTATTCATTTCAGAGACTGCTCAGCACACACACTACTGATTTCAGAGCATGCACAGTGCTCACTACTGAAATCACACAATGCACAGCATTCACACTTCTGATTTCAGAGAATGCTCAGCATTCACACTACTGTTTTCAGACAACGCACAGCCCTCACACTACTGATTTCAGAGAATGCACAGTGCTCACACTACTGAAATCATAGAATGCACAGCAGACACTACTGATTTCAGAGAATGCACAACGCTCACACTACTGATTTCAGGAATGCACAGCACACACACTACTGATTTCAGGGAATCTACAGCATTCACACTACTGATTAGAGAGAATGCACAGCGCTCACACTAATGATTTCAGACAATGCACAGCACACACTACTGATATCAGAGACTGCACAGCACCCACACTGCTGATATCAGGGAATCCAAAGCATTCACCCTACTGATTTCAGACAATGCACAGCGCTCACACTAATGATTTCAGGCAATGCACAGCGCTCACAATACTGATGTCAGAAAATGTTCGTCGCTCACACTACTGATTTCAGAGAATTCACAGTGATCACACTACTGATTTCAGAGAATGCACAGCGCTCACACTACTGATTTCAGACAATGCACAGCACTCACACAACTGATTTCAGAGAATTCACAGTGCTCACACTACTGATTTCAGGGAATCCATAGCATTCACTACTGATTTCAGAGAATACACATCGCTCACACTGCTGATTTCAGAGAATGCACAGCGCTCACACTACTGATATCAGAGAATGCACAATGCTCACACTACTGATTTCAGGGAATGCACAGCACACACTATTGATTTCAGACAATGCACAGCGCACACACTACTGATTTCAGACAATGAACAGTGCTCACACTATTCATTTCAGAGACTGCTCAGCGCACACACTACTGATTTCAGAGCATGCACAGTGCTCACTACTGAAATCACACAATGCACAGCATCAACACTTCTGATTTCAGAGAATGCTGAGCATTCACACTACTGTTTTCAGGGAATGCACAGCGCTCACACTATTGATTTCAGAGAATGCACGGTGCTCACACTACTGATTTCAGAGAATGATCAGCATTCACACTACTGATTTCAGAGAATGCACAGCGCTCACACTACTGATTTCAGTGATTGCACAGTTCTCACACGACTGATTTCAGAGACTGCACAGCGCTCACACTACTGATTTCAGGGAATGCACAGCACACACTACTGGTTTCAGACAACGCACAGCCCTCACACTACTCATTTCAGAGAATGCACAGCGCTCACACTAATGATTTCAGACAATGCATAGCGCTCAGGCGAATGATATCAAAGAATGCACAGCGCTCACACTACTAATTTTAGTGAATTCACAGCGCTCACAATACTGATAACAGAAAATGTTCAGCGCTCACACTACTGATTTCAGAGAATACACAGTGCTCACACGATTGATTTCAGACAATGCACATTGCTCACACTACTGAAATCACTGAATGCACAGCATTCACACTACTGATTTTAGGGAATGCACAGCACTCACACTACTGATTTTATAGAATGCACAGCGCTCACACTACTGATTTCCGAGAATGCACAGCAGACACTACTGATTTCAGAGAATGCACAACGCTCACACTACTGATTTCAGGAATGCACAGCACACACTACTAATTTCAGGGAATGCACAGTGCCCACTCTACTGATTTCAGAGAATGCACAACGCTCACACTACTGATTTCAGGGAATGCACAACGCTCACACTACTGATTTCAGGGAATCCATAGCATTCACTACTGATTTCAGAGAATACACATCGCTCACACTGCTGATTCAGAGAATGCACAACGCTCACACTACTGATTTCAGAGAATGCACAACGCTCACACTACTGATTTCAGGGAATGCACAGATACACACTATTGATTTCAGACAATGCACAGCGCACACACTACTCATTTCAGTGAATGCACAGTGCTCACACTACTGATTTCAGACAATGAACAGTGTTCACACTATTCATTTCAGAGACTGCTCAGCACACACACTACTGATTTCAGAGCATGCACAGTGCTCACTACTGAAATCACACAATGCACAGCATTCACACTTCTGATTTCAGAGAATGCTCAGCATTCACACTACTGTTTTCAGACAACGCACAGCCCTCACACTACTGATTTCAGAGAATGCACAGTGCTCACACTACTGAAATCATAGAATGCACAGCAGACACTACTGATTTCAGAGAATGCACAACGCTCACACTACTGATTTCAGGAATGCACAGCACACACACTACTGATTTCAGGGAATCTACAGCATTCACACTACTGATTAGAGAGAATGCACAGCGCTCACACTAATGATTTCAGACAATGCACAGCACACACTACTGATATCAGAGACTGCACAGCACCCACACTGCTGATTTCAGGGAATCCAAAGCATTCACCCTACTGATTTCAGACAATGCACAGCGCTCACACTAATGATTTCAGGCAATGCACAGCGCTCACAATACTGATGTCAGAAAATGTTCGTCGCTCACACTACTGATTTCAGAGAATACACAGCACTCATACTACTGTTTTCAGAGAATGCACAGCACCCACTCTACTGATTTCAGACAATGCACAATGCTCACACTACTGATTTCAGAGAATTCACAGTGATCACACTACTGATTTCAGAGAATGCACAGCGCTCACACTACTGATTTCAGACAATGCACAGCACTCACACAACTGATTTCAGAGAATTCACAGTGATCACACTACAGATTTCAGAGAATGCACAGCACACACTACTGATTTCAGGGTATCCACAATGCTCAGACTACTCATTTCAGAGAATTCACAGCGCTCACACAACTGATTTCAGAGAATGCACCGCGCTCACACAACTGATTTCAGACCATGCGCAGCACTCACACCACTGATTTCAGACAATGCACAGCGCACACACTAATCATTTCAGACAATGCACATAGCTCACACTACTGATTTCAAAGTCTGCTCAGCGCTCACACTAATGATTTCAGAGCATGCACAGTGCTCACTACTGAAATCAGACAATGCACAGCTTTCACACTACTGATTTCAGAGAATGCTCAGCATTCACACTACTGTTTTCAGACAATGCACAGCGCACTCCGTACTGATTTCAGAGAATGCACAGATCTCACACAACTGATTTCAGAGAATGCACAGTGCTCAAAATACTGATTTCAGAGAATGCACAGAGCTCACACTACTGATTTTAGACAAAGTACAATGCTCACACTACTGATTTCAGAGACTGCACAGTGCTCACACTACTGATTTCAGGGAATCCATAGCATTCACTACTGATTTCAGAGAATACACATCGCTCACACTGCTGATTTCAGAGAATGCACAGCGCTCACACTACTGATATCAGAAAATGCACAATGCTCACACTACTGATTTCAGGGAATGCACAGCACACACTATTGATTTCAGACAAAGCACAGCGCACATACTACTGATTTCAGTGAATGCACAGCGCTCACACTACTGATTTCAGACAATGAACAGTGCTCACACTATTCATTTCAGAGACTGCTCAGCGCACACACTACTGATTTCAGAGCATGCACAGTGCTCACTACTGAAATCACACAATGCACAGCATTCACACTTCTGATTTCAGAGAATGCTCAGCATTCACACTACTGTTTTCAGGGAATGCACAGCGCTCACACTATTGATTTCAGAGAATGCACCGTGCTCACACTACTGATTGCAGAGAATGATCAGCATTCACACTACTGATTTCAGAGAATGCACAGCGCTCACACTACTGATTTCAGTGATTGCACAGTTCTCACACGACTGATTTCAGAGACTGCACAGTGCTCACACTACTGATTTCAGGGAATCCACAGCATTCACTACTGATTTCAGAGAATACACAGCGCTCATACTACTGATTTCAGAGAATGCACAGCACACACTACTGATTTCAGACAACGCACAGCCCTCACACTACTCATTTCAGAGAATGGACAGCGCTCACACTAATGATTTCAGACAATGCACAGCAATCACACTACTAATTTCAGGGAATCCAAAGCATTCACATTACTGATTTCAGACAATGCACAGCGCTCAGGCGAATGATATCAAAGAATGCACAGCACTCACACTATTAATTTTAGTGAATTCACAGCGCTCACAATACTGATTACAGAAAATGTTCAGCGCTCACACTACTGATTTCAGAGAATACACAGTGCTCACATGATTGATTTCAGACAATGCACATTGCTCACACTACTGAAATCACTGAATGCACAGCATTCACACTACTGATTTTAGGGAATGCACAGCACTCACACTACTGATTTTATAGAATGCACAGCGCTCACACTACTGATTTGCGAGAATGCACAGCGCTCACACTACTGATTTCACTGAATGCACAGTGCTCACACTGCTGATTTCAGACAACGCACAGCCCTCACACTACTGATTTCAGAGAATGCACAGTGCTCACACTACTGATATCAGAGAATGCACCGTGCTCACACTACTGATTGCAGAGAATGATCAGCATTCACACTACTGATTTCAGAGAATGCACAGCGCTCACACTACTGATTTCAGTGATTGCACAGTTCTCACACGACTGATTTCAGAGACTGCACAGTGCTCACACTACTGATTTCAGGGAATCCACAGCATTCACTACTGATTTCAGAGAATACACAGCGCTCATACTACTGATTTCAGAGAATGCACAGCACACACTACTGATTTCAGACAACGCACAGCCCTCACACTACTCATTTCAGAGAATGGACAGCGCTCACACTAATGATTTCAGACAATGCACAGCAATCACACTACTAATTTCAGGGAATCCAAAGCATTCACATTACTGATTTCAGACAATGCACAGCGCTCAGGCGAATGATATCAAAGAATGCACAGCACTCACACTATTAATTTTAGTGAATTCACAGCGCTCACAATACTGATTACAGAAAATGTTCAGCGCTCACACTACTGATTTCAGAGAATGCTCAGCATTCACACTACTGTTTTCAGGGAATGCACAGCGCTCACACTATTGATTTCAGAGAATGCACCGTGCTCACACTACTGATTGCAGAGAATGATCAGCATTCACACTACTGATTTCAGAGAATGCACAGCGCTCACACTACTGATTTCAGTGATTGCACAGTTCTCACACGACTGATTTCAGAGACTGCACAGTGCTCACACTACTGATTTCAGGGAATCCACAGCATTCACTACTGATTTCAGAGAATACACAGCGCTCATACTACTGATTTCAGAGAATGCACAGCACACACTACTGATTTCAGACAACGCACAGCCCTCACACTACTCATTTCAGAGAATGGACAGCGCTCACACTAATGATTTCAGACAATGCACAGCAATCACACTACTAATTTCAGGGAATCCAAAGCATTCACATTACTGATTTCAGACAATGCACAGCGCTCAGGCGAATGATATCAAAGAATGCACAGCACTCACACTATTAATTTTAGTGAATTCACAGCGCTCACAATACTGATTACAGAAAATGTTCAGCGCTCACACTACTGATTTCAGAGAATACACAGTGCTCACATGATTGATTTCAGACAATGCACATTGCTCACACTACTGAAATCACTGAATGCACAGCATTCACACTACTGATTTTAGGGAATGCACAGCACTCACACTACTGATTTTATAGAATGCACAGCGCTCACACTACTGATTTGCGAGAATGCACAGCGCTCACACTACTGATTTCACTGAATGCACAGTGCTCACACTGCTGATTTCAGACAACGCACAGCCCTCACACTACTGATTTCAGAGAATGCACAGTGCTCACACTACTGATATCAGAGAATGCACAGCACACATTATTGATTTCAGACAATGCACAGCGCACACACTACTGATTACAGACAATGCACAGTGCTCACACTATTCATTTCAGAGACTGCTCAGCGCTCACACTACTGATTTCAGAGCATGCACAGTGCTCACTACTGAAATCACACAATGCACAGCATTCACACTACTGATTTCAGAGAATGCTCAGCATTCACACTACTGTTTTCAGGGAATGCACAGTGCTCACACTATTGATTTCAGAGAATGCACCGCGCTCACACTACTGATTTCAGAGAATGATCAGCATTCACACTACTGTTTTCAGAGAATGCTCAGCATTCACACTACTGTTTTCAGACAATGCACAGCATTCACACTGCTGATTACAGAGAATGCACAGTGCTCACACTACTGATTTCAGAGAATACAGAACGCTCACTCTACTGATTTCAGACAAAGCACAGTGCTCACACTACTGATTTCACAGAATGCACAGCGCTCATACTACTGATTTCAGAGAATGCAGAGCGCTCACACTACTGCTTTCAGAGAATGCACAGCGCTAACACTACTGATTTCAGAGAATGCAGAGCGCTCACACTAATGATTTCAGACAATGCACAGTGATCACACAACTGATTTCACAGAATGCACAGCACCCATACTGCTGATTTCAGACTATGCGCAGCGCTTACACTAATGATTTCAGACCATGCGCAGCACTCACACCACTGATTTCAGACAATGCACAGCGCACACACTAATCATTTCAGAAAAAGCACAGCTTTCACACTACTGATTTTAGACAAAGTACAATGCTCACACTACTGATTTCAGAGACTGCACAGTGCTCACACTACTGATTTCAGGGAATCCATAGCATTCACTACTGATTTCAGAGAATACACATCGCTCACACTGCTGATTTCAGAGAATGCACAGCGCTCACACTACTGATATCAGAGAATGCACAATGCTCACACTACTGATTTCAGGGAATGCACAGCACACACTATTGATTTCAGACAATGCACAGCGCACACACTACTGATTTCAGACAATGAACAGTGCTCACACTATTCATTTCAGAGACTGCTCAGCGCACACACTACTGATTTCAGAGCATGCACAGTGCTCACTACTGAAATCACACAATGCACAGCATCAACACTTCTGATTTCAGAGAATGCTGAGCATTCACACTACTGTTTTCAGGGAATGCACAGCGCTCACACTATTGATTTCAGAGAATGCACGGTGCTCACACTACTGATTTCAGAGAATGATCAGCATTCACACTACTGATTTCAGAGAATGCACAGCGCTCACACTACTGATTTCAGTGATTGCACAGTTCTCACACGACTGATTTCAGAGACTGCACAGCGCTCACACTACTGATTTCAGGGAATGCACAGCACACACTACTGGTTTCAGACAACGCACAGCCCTCACACTACTCATTTCAGAGAATGCACAGCGCTCACACTAATGATTTCAGACAATGCACAGCGCTCAGGCGAATGATATCAAAGAATGCACAGCGCTCACACTACTAATTTTAGTGAATTCACAGCGCTCACAATACTGATAACAGAAAATGTTCAGCGCTCACACTACTGATTTCAGAGAATACACAGTGCTCACACGATTGATTTCAGACAATGCACATTGCTCACACTACTGAAATCACTGAATGCACAGCATTCACACTACTGATTTTAGGGAATGCACAGCACTCACACTACTGATTTTATAGAATGCACAGCGCTCACACTACTGATTTCCGAGAATGCACAGCAGACACTACTGATTTCAGAGAATGCACAACGCTCACACTACTGATTTCAGGAATGCACAGCACACACTACTAATTTCAGGGAATGCACAGTGCCCACTCTACTGATTTCAGAGAATGCACAACGCTCACACTACTGATTTCAGGGAATGCACAACGCTCACACTACTGATTTCAGGGAATCCATAGCATTCACTACTGATTTCAGAGAATACACATCGCTCACACTGCTGATTCAGAGAATGCACAACGCTCACACTACTGATTTCAGAGAATGCACAACGCTCACACTACTGATTTCAGGGAATGCACAGATACACACTATTGATTTCAGACAATGCACAGCGCACACACTACTCATTTCAGTGAATGCACAGTGCTCACACTACTGATTTCAGACAATGAACAGTGTTCACACTATTCATTTCAGAGACTGCTCAGCACACACACTACTGATTTCAGAGCATGCACAGTGCTCACTACTGAAATCACACAATGCACAGCATTCACACTTCTGATTTCAGAGAATGCTCAGCATTCACACTACTGTTTTCAGACAACGCACAGCCCTCACACTACTGATTTCAGAGAATGCACAGTGCTCACACTACTGAAATCATAGAATGCACAGCAGACACTACTGATTTCAGAGAATGCACAACGCTCACACTACTGATTTCAGGAATGCACAGCACACACACTACTGATTTCAGGGAATCTACAGCATTCACACTACTGATTAGAGAGAATGCACAGCGCTCACACTAATGATTTCAGACAATGCACAGCACACACTACTGATATCAGAGACTGCACAGCACCCACACTGCTGATTTCAGGGAATCCAAAGCATTCACCCTACTGATTTCAGACAATGCACAGCGCTCACACTAATGATTTCAGGCAATGCACAGCGCTCACAATACTGATGTCAGAAAATGTTCGTCGCTCACACTACTGATTTCAGAGAATACACAGCACTCATACTACTGTTTTCAGAGAATGCACAGCACCCACTCTACTGATTTCAGACAATGCACAATGCTCACACTACTGATTTCAGAGAATTCACAGTGATCACACTACTGATTTCAGAGAATGCACAGCGCTCACACTACTGATTTCAGACAATGCACAGCACTCACACAACTGATTTCAGAGAATTCACAGTGATCACACTACAGATTTCAGAGAATGCACAGCACACACTACTGATTTCAGGGTATCCACACTGCTCAGACTACTCATTTCAGAGAATTCACAGCGCTCACACAACTGATTTCAGAGAATGCACCGCGCTCACACAACTGATTTCAGACCATGCGCAGCACTCACACCACTGATTTCAGACAATGCACAGCGCACACACTAATCATTTCAGACAATGCACATAGCTCACACTACTGATTTCAAAGTCTACTCAGCGCTCACACTAATGATTTCAGAGCATGCACAGTGCTCACTACTGAAATCAGACAATGCACAGCTTTCACACTACTGATTTCAGAGAATGCTCAGCATTCACACTACTGTTTTCAGACAATGCACAGCGCACTCCGTACTGATTTCAGGGAATGCACAGATCTCACACAACTGATTTCAGAGAATGCACAGTGCTCAAAAACTGATTTCAGAGAATGCACAGAGCTCACACTACCGATTTTAGACAAAGTACAATGCTCACAACACTGATTTCAGAGACTGCACAGTGCTCACACTACTGATTTCAGGGAATCCATAGCATTCACTACTGATTTCAGAGAATACACATCGCTCACACTGCTGATTCAGAGAATGGACAACGCTCACACTACTGATTTCAGGGAATGCACAACGCTCACACTACTGATTTCAGGGAATCCATAGCATTCACTACTGATTTCAGAGAATACACATCGCTCACACTGCTGATTCAGAGAATGCACAACGCTCACACTACTGATTTCAGAGAATGCACAACGCTCACACTACTGATTTCAGGGAATGCACAGATACACACTATTGATTTCAGACAATGCACAGCGCACACACTACTCATTTCAGTGAATGCACAGTGCTCACACTACTGATTTCAGACAATGAACAGTGTTCACACTATTCATTTCAGAGACTGCTCAGCACACACACTACTGATTTCAGAGCATGCACAGTGCTCACTACTGAAATCACACAATGCACAGCATTCACACTTCTGATTTCAGAGAATGCTCAGCATTCACACTACTGTTTTCAGACAACGCACAGCCCTCACACTACTGATTTCAGAGAATGCACAGTGCTCACACTACTGAAATCATAGAATGCACAGCAGACACTACTGATTTCAGAGAATGCACAACGCTCACACTACTGATTTCAGACCATGCGCAGCACTCACACCACTGATTTCAGACAATGCACAGCGCACACACTAATCATTTCAGACAATGCACATAGCTCACACTACTGATTTCAAAGTCTGCTCAGCGCTCACACTAATGATTTCAGAGCATGCACAGTGCTCACTACTGAAATCAGAAAAATGCACAGCTTTCACACTACTGATTTCAGAGAATGCTCAGCATTCACACTACTGGTTTCAGACAACGCACAGCCCTCACACTACTCATTTCAGAGAATGCACAGCGCTCACACTAATGATTTCAGACAATGCATAGCGCTCAGGCGAATGATATCAAAGAATGCACAGCGCTCACACTACTAATTTTAGTGAATTCACAGCGCTCACAATACTGATAACAGAAAATGTTCAGCGCTCACACTACTGATTTCAGAGAATACACAGTGCTCACACGATTGATTTCAGACAATGCACATTGCTCACACTACTGAAATCACTGAATGCACAGCATTCACACTACTGATTTTAGGGAATGCACAGCACTCACACTACTGATTTTATAGAATGCACAGCGCTCACACTACTGATTTCCGAGAATGCACAGCAGACACTACTGATTTCAGAGAATGCACAACGCTCACACTACTGATTTCAGGAATGCACAGCACACACTACTAATTTCAGGGAATGCACAGTGCCCACTCTACTGATTTCAGAGAATGCACAACGCTCACACTACTGATTTCAGACAATGCACAGCCCTGACACTACTGATTTCAGAGAATGCACAGCGCTCACACTAATGTTTTCAGACAATGCACAGCAATCACACTACTGATTTCAGGGAGTCCACAGCATTCACACTGCTGATTTCAGAAAATGCTCAGCACTCACACTAATGATTTCAAACAATGCACAGCACACACTACTGATATCAGAGAATGCACAGCACCCACACTGCTGATTTCAGGCAATCCAAAGCATTCACCCTACTGATTTCAGACAATGCACAGCGCTCACACTAATGATTTCAGACAATGCACAGCGCTCACAATACTGATTTCAGAAAATGTTCGTTGCTCACACTACTGATTTCAGAGAATACACAGCACTCACACTACTGATTTCAGAGAATGCACAGTGCTCACACTACTGATTTCAGACAATGCACAGTGCTCACACAACTGATTTCAGAGAATTCACAGTGCTCACACTACTGATTTCAGACAATGCACATGCTCACACAACTGATTTCAGAGAATTCACAGTGATCACACTACTCATTTCAGAGAATTCACAGTGCTCACACTACTGATTTCAGAGAATGCACAGCACACACTACTGATTTCAGGGTATCCACACCGCTGACACTACTGATTTCAGAGAATTCACAGCGCTCACACAACTGATTTCAGAGAATGCACAGCATGCACTACTAATTTCAGACCATGCGCAGCGCTCTCACTACTAATTTCAGACCATGCGCAGCGCTCTCACTACTGATTTCAGACCATGCACAGTGCTCACTACTGAAATCAGACAATTCACAGCTTTCACACTACTGTTTTCAGACAATACACAGCGCTCACGGTACTGATTTCAGGGAATGCACAGATCTCACACAACTGATTTCAGAGAATGCACAGTGCTCAAAATACTGATTTCAGAGAATGCACCGAGCTCACACTACTGATTTCAGACAAAGTACAGTGCTCACACTACTGATTTCAGGGAATCCATAGCATTAACTACTGATTTCAGAGAATACACATCGCTCACACTGCTGATTTCAGAGAATGCACAGCACTCACACTATTGATATCAGAGAATACTCATCGCTCACACTACTGATATCAGAGAATGCACAGCACACATTATTGATTTCAGACAATGCACAGCGCACACACTACTCATTTCAGACAATGCACAGCACCCACACTACTGATTTCAGACAATGCACAGTGCTCACACTACTCATTTCAGAGACTGCTCAGCGCTCACACTACTGATATCAGAGCATGCACAGTGCTCACTGCTGAAATCACACAATGCACAGCATTCACACTACTGATTTCAGAGAATGATCAGCATTCACACTACTGTTTTCAGAGAATGCTCAGCATTCACACTACTGTTTTCAGACAATGCACAGTGTTCACACTACTGATTTAAGAGAATGCACAGCGCTCACACTACTGATTTCAGAGATTGCACAGTTCTCACACGACTGATTTCAGAGAATACAGAGCGCTCACTCTACTGATTTCAGACAAAGCACAGTGCTCACACTACTGATTTCAGAGAATGCACAGCGCTCACATTACTGATTTCAGAGATTGCACGGTGCTCACACTACTGATTTAAGAGAATGCACTGTGCTCACACAACTGATTTCAGACAAAGCACAGTGCTCACACTACTGATTTCAGAGAATGCACAGCGCTCACATTACTGATTTAAGAGAATGCTCAGTGCTCACACTAATGATTTCAGAGCATGCTCAGTGCTCACTGCTGAAATCAGACAATGCACAGCGTTCACACTACTGATTTCAGAGAATTCACAGTGATCACACAACTGATTTCAGAGAATGCACAGCACCCACACTGCTGATTTCATACCAAGCGCAGCACACACACCACTGATTTAAGACAATGCACAGCGCACGCACTAATCATTTCAGAGCATGCACAGTGCTCACTACTGAAATCAGACAATGCACAGCTTTCACACTACTGATTTCAGAGAATGCTCAGCATTCACACAACTGTTTTCAGACAATGCACAGCGCTCGCCGTACTGATTTCAGAGAATGCACAGTGCTCAAAATACTGATTTCAGAGAATGCACAGAGCTCACACTACTGATTTCAGACAAAGTACAGTGCTCACACTACTGATTTCAGAGACTGCACAGTGCTCAAACTACTGATTTCAGGGAATCCATAGCATTCACTACTGATTTCAGAGAATACACATCGCTCACACTGCTGATTTCAGAGAATGCACAGCGCTCACACTACTGATATCCGAGAATGCACAGCACACACTATTGATTTCAGGCAATGCACAGCGCTCACCGTACTGATTTCAGAGAATGCACAGTGCTCAAAATACTGATTTCAGAGAATGCACAGAGCTCACACTACTGATTTCAGACAAAGTACAGTGCTCACACTACTGATTTCAGAGACTGCACAGTGCTCAAACTACTGATTTCAGGGAATCCATAGCATTCACTACTGATTTCAGAGAATGCACAGCGCACACACTACTCATTTCAGAGAATGCACAGCGCTCATACTACTGATTTCAGACAATGAACAGTGCTCACACTACTCATTTCAGAGACTGCTCAGCGCTAACACTACTGATTTCAGAGCATGCACAGTGCTCACTACTGAAATCACACAATGCACAGCGCTCACACTATTGATTTCAGAGAATGCACCTCGCTCACACTACTTATTTCAGAGAATGATCAGCATTCACACTACTGTTTTCAGACAATGCACAGCGTTCACACTACTGATTTTAGAGAATGCACAGCACTCACACTACTGATTTCAGAGATTGCACAGTTCTCACACGACTGAATTCAGAGAATGCAGAGCGCTCACACTACTGATTTCAGACAAAGCACAGTGCTCACATTACTGATTTCAGAGACTGCACAGCGCTCACACTACTGATTTCAGGGCATCCACAGCATTCACTACTGATTTCACAGAATGCACAGCGCTCATGCTACTGATTTCAGAGAATGCAGAGCGCTCACACTGCTGCTTTCAGAGAATGCACAGTGCTCACACTATTGATTTCAGAGAATGCACAGTGCTCACACTACTGATTTCAGAGAATGCACAGTAACCACACTACAGATTTCAGGGAATCCAAAGCATTCACACCACTGATTTCAGACAATGCACAGTGCTCACACTAATGATTTCAGACAATGCACAGTACTCACACTAATGATTTCAGAGAATGCACAGCACGCACTACTGACTTCAGACAATGCACAGTGCACACTACTCATTTCAGATAATGCACAGCGCTCACACTACTGATTTCAGACAATGCAACGCGCACACACACTACTCATTTCAGAGAATGCACAGCGCTCACACTACTGACTTCAGACAATGCACAGTGCACACTACTCATTTCATAGAATGCACAGCGTTCACACTACTGATTTCAGACAATGCACAATTCACACTACTCATTTCAGAGAATGCACAGCGCTCACACTACTGACTTCAGACAATGCACAGTGCACACTACTCATTTCAGAGACTGTTCAGCGCTCACACTACTGATTTCAGAGCATGCACCGTGCTCACTACTGAAATCACACAATGCACAGCATTCAGACTGCTGATTTCAGAGAATGCTCAGCATTCACACTACTGTTTACAGAGAATGCACAGCGCTCACACTACTGAATTCAGAGATTGCACAGATCTCACACTAATAATTTCAGAGAATGCACAGTGCTCACACTACTGATTTCAGAGAATGCTCAGCATTCACACTGCTGTTTTCAGACAATGCACAGTGCTCACTACTGATTTCAGAGAATGCACAACACTCACACTACTGATTTCAGAGAATGCACAGTGCTCACACTACTGATTTCAGACAAAGCACAGTGCTCACACTAATGATTTCAGAGAATGCAAAGCGCTCACACTACTGATTTCAGAGACTGCACAGCGCTCACACTACTGATTTCAGAGAATCCACTACATTCACTATTGATTTCAGTGAATGCACAGCCCTCATACTACAGATTTCAAAGAATTCACAGCACTCACAGTACTGATTTCAGAGAATGCACAGTGCTCACACTACTGTATTCAGGGAATCCACAGCATTCACTACTGATTTCAAAGAATTCACAGTGCTCACACTACTTATTTCAGAGAATGCACTGCGCTCACACTACTGATTTCAGAAAATGCACAGCAACAACACTACAGATTTCAGGGAATCCAAAGTATTCACACCACTGATTTCAGACAATGCACAGTTCTCACACTCATGATTTCAGAGAATGCACAGTGCTCACACGACTGATTTCAGAGAATGCACAGTGCTCACACTACTGATTTCAGAGAATGCACAGCACACACTACTGATTTCAGACAATGCACAGCGCTCACAGTACTGTTTTCAGATAATGCGCAGCACTCACACTACTGATTTCAGACAATGCACAGCGCTCACACTACTGATTTCAGTGAATGCACAGTGCTCACACTACTGATTTCAGACAACGCACAGCCCTCACACTACTGATTTCAGTGAATGCACAGTGCTCACACTAATGATTTCAGAGAATGCACAGTGCTCACACTACTGATTTCAGACAACGCACAGCACTCACACTACTGATTTCAGATAACGCACAGCCCTCACACTACTGATTTCATAGAATGCACAGCAAACACTACTGATTTCAGAGAATGCACAGCGCTCACACTAATGAGTTCAGACAAGGCACAGTGCTCATACTACTCATTTCAGAGCATGCACAGCACCCACACTACTGATTTCAGTGAATGCTCAGCATTCATTCTCTCATTTCACAGAATGCACAGCGCTCACACTACTGATTTAGAGACATGTGGACAAATGGAATGTACAGTTCAGCACAATGGCCAGTCAGTAAAGCTGCCTATTATTGTAGTGAGCTACCACAACAGGCCAACCCTCACGGGCAAAGACTGGTTGAGAAAGTTAAAACTAGACTGGAAAAACATCTTCAGTGTAGATGCTTCAAAGAAGCAACTTGACCCAATGCTGAACAAGTATAAATGCATGTTCTCAGACAGTTATGAGGGCATCACTGGGTATGAGGCGCATATCTGCATCAAGTCCAACTCGAAGCCTGTCTATTGTAAGGCAAGGCTGGTCTCCTATGCATTGAAAAGTCAGGTGAAGGAAGAGCTGGAGAAACTGACAGTTTGTCAAAACTGACAAAAGTGAATGGGCTACCCCGATTGTGGTAGTGCCCAAAGCAGACAAAACTGTACGCTTGTGCGGTGACTATAAAGTTACTAACAACCAAGCAGTTGACGATGAGCAGTACCCATTACCTACATCGCACGATTTGTATGCTAACACGCAGCTGAATGTTGACAAAGAGAATCAACAGTATCTCACTATCAACACACACAAGGAACTATACTCATACACCAAACTGCCGTATGGTGTAAAGTCCTCCCCCAAAATCTTCCAGGCTATGATGGATAAGATTTTGCAAGGAATTCCAAATTGCTTATGCAATCAAGATGATGTGCTGATCGCAACAAGCAGCGAGGAAGAAAATCTCGAAGTGTTAGAGTTAGTGCTTCAAAGGTTGAATTCCCACAATGTCAAATTGAAAAGGAGCAAATGTACTTTTGTGCAGCCCAAGGTTGTGTACTTTGGTCTGAAAGTTGATGCAAATGGCTGGCAACCAGTTAAGGAAAAGGTTGATGCTGTCATCAATGCTCCAAAGCCACAGAACGTGTCTGAGTTAAGGCCTTTCCTTGGAATGGTCCAGTACTACGCACGTTTCTTACCTAAGTTAGCGACCATGTTAGCTCCATTGCATGAGCTCCTCAAAAAGGATGTCCAGTGGAAGTGGACAAAAGTGCAACAGGAAGCTTACGATGCTTGTAAGAGAAGTCTCTCTAGTGATGCTCTACTTGTGCACTACTACACAGAGCGTGAGCTTGAGTTAAGTGTATGATGCTTCTCGCTATGTTGTGGGAGCTGTCATAAGCCATGTAATGACTGACGGCCAAGAGAAACCAATCACGTTCGCATTGCGAACCCTCACAAAGAGCAAAAGAAACTGCACATAAATTGAAAAGGAAGCACTCGCCGTAATGTTTGGAATCAAGAAATCCAACAGTTCCTGATCAGCAGAAAGTTTACGCTGATAACCGATCACAAACCGCTCCTAGCAATATTGGGGCCCAAATCTGCCATCCCTGTAATGGCCGCATCAAGAATACAACATTGGACAGTGTTGTTGTCACAATATGACTACACGATTGAATATCGCACTTCAAAGCAAAACGCAATCGCAGATGCCTTGTCCAGGTTGTCACATGAAGACTCATGTGTTGGGAGTGAAGGTAAGATTTTCACGC
Organism: Squalus acanthias; assembly: GCA_030390025.1. Classification (NCBI taxonomy): domain Eukaryota; kingdom Metazoa; phylum Chordata; class Chondrichthyes; order Squaliformes; family Squalidae; genus Squalus; species Squalus acanthias. The sequence continues at coordinate 90,254,701 of CM059432.1, forward strand.
TAGGTGCAGTTGACAAAGACTTTCCCGTGAATGCAACTGAGATTGCAAATGAGACTCAAAAGGACTCAGTACTGAAAAGAGTGTATGAAAACACCTTGAATGGATGGACTGATCAGTGTCTGGACACAGAGTTGAAACCATTCCATAACCGTCGGACTGAATTGTCTTGTGAACAAGGTTGTATCAAGTGGGGAAACAAAGTGGTGGTACCTACTTCTTTGAGAGATAGAATTCTGGCCAAACTTCATACTGAACATCCAGGGATCATCAATATGAAATCAATTGCAAGAAACTTTGTTTACTGGCCTGGATTGTACAGTGATCTTGAATCACTTGTCAGCAAATGCAGCGTTTGCCAAAATTGCAGAAACAAACCACCTAAAACTCCACTACAACCCTGGTCAGGGCCAAGTAGACCTTTTCAGAGAGTACATGTAGACTTCTGTGAGAAAGCAAATGATTATTTCCTGGTTCTTGTAAATAGTCACGCAAAGTGGATTGAAGAGAAACACATGGGATCAAATACTACAACTGAATGTACCATAGATGAGTTGAGGTCTATCTTTGCCTGTCATGGCTTACCTGAAGAGCTTGTTTCTGACAATGGCACTCAGTTCTGTTCTGCTCTATTCCAAGAGTTCATGAAATGGAACGGGTATCAACTCTCGTTCCACCATATCATCCAGCTTCAAACGGAGCAGCCGAAAGGTCAATCAGAATAGTGAAAGAAGCTCTGTAAAAGCAATCAAATGAACTACAAATCCAGTTTAATAACAGGTTTGCGGAGCAAAAAACAAAGGTCATCGACCTGAAACGTTAACTCTCTCTCTCCACGGATGCTGCCTGGCCTGCTGAGTTTTTCCAGCATTTTCTGTTGTTATTTCTGTAAAAGCAAGGTTGTTCGGGACTCAGCATGAAGCAACGTTTGGCAAATTTCTTGCTGAAGTACAGAACTACTCCGCACACTACAACTGGATATACCCCAGCAGAAGTCTTGATGAAGAGGAGATTGAGAACATGATTGAGTCTTCTTCAACCAAATTTGGCCTCAAGAGTTGAACAGATACAGTTGAGTCAGAAACGTTATTATGACAACAATCAGAAAGAACGCAGTTTCAGACAAAATGAGTGTGTTCATGTTCTCAGTCCCCCCGGCAAGTCGAGTTCACACAAGTGGGATATAGGAACCAGGGCAGAGGTTGGTGGAACCAAAAGATATTTGGTTGAAATTGGTGACAAAATCTGAAGTGTTCATGCAGATCAAATGATCTCTGCTAGAGATGAACCAAGATGTGATCTTGAACCACTTGATCATGAACACATACATGAGTTTGACTCCGTTCAGACTTCAGAAACTGAAGTACCAGGTTCAAACAAATCTGAGATAGAAACAGGATTAACGTTGAGTTCGGAACCAGAACAAAACAGCCCAAAAATTGGTTCAACACCAAACCCTTTTGTAAGGAGATCAGGAAGGCTCCGCAAACCTGTTATTAAACTGGATTTGTAGTTCATTTGTCGCATTTGTAGTTGATTTAAAAGAAAAAAAGCCAGGAGTTTTTGTTATGTGGTACATGTAATGCTGGGAAAGGTGGGACCATAGTTTTGTTGTATTTGAGAGGGGAATATGTACTTTATTTTTAAGGGGAAAGAAGTGTAATGTATCGTCACATGGATTGTCACATGGTTTAGTATGAGCATGCTCAGTTCGCTCTGGCCTAGTAAACAAGCACCTTGACTAGCAGCTCATCGTGTCTCTGTCCTTCATTTGTTCTACCCACATATATTACAATTACCTTTGTCGCAGTCAATTAGGATTTCATTTATGACCTTGGTAAGAGCTGTTCTGGTACTATGGCAGGGGCGGAAGTCTGATTGGAGGGATTCAAACAAGGAGTTCTGGGAAAGATGGGCACGGATTTGGGTGGTTGGGAGGCGACAGCACGTTCAAGAACTTTGGAGAGGAAAGGGAGGTTGGAGATGGGGGCGATAGTTTTCAAGGACAGCGGGGTCAAGGGTTTGTTATTTTGAGAGGGATGATGACGGCAGATTTGAATGAAAGGGGGACAATTTCGGAGGAGAGAGAACCGTTAACAATATCCGTTAACATGAGAACCAGGAAGGAAAGTGGGTTGTCATCAATTTAGTAGGAATAGTGTTGAGAGAGCAGGAGGTCAGTCTCATTGACAAGATGAGATTTTAAAGGGCAAGAGGGGAGATAAGAGAGAAATTAGAGAAATATGTAAATTTAGGGTTAGGGCAGGGGTAAAACGGAGAGGAAGTAAGGTCCGGTGGGCTAGGGGAAGGGAAGAAATTGAAAGCAGAATCAGTTGAATGGATGTAGTCAATCTTTTTAACAAACAAGTCCATGAGCTCCTCACATTTATTGATACCAGGGATGAGGGACTTCAGTTATGTGGAGAGATTGAAGAAGCTGGGATTGTTCTCCTTACAGCAAAGAAGGTTAAGGGGGAGACCTAATAGAGGTGTTCAAAATTATGAGGGGTTTTTAGAGCAAGTAGGGAGATATTGTTTCCTCTGCCAAGTGGGTCAGTAACCTAAGGTCATAGATTCAAAATAATTGGCAAAAGAACTAGAGGGGAAATGAGGAGAAACTTTTCACACACAGAGTTGTTAAAATCTGGAACGCACTATCTGAAAGGATGGTGGAATCAGATCCAATAGGAACTTTCAAAAGGACATGCACTTGAAGAGAACTAATTTGCAGGGTTATGGGAAAAAGCTGGGGTGTGAGATAAAATTGGACAGCTCTTTCAAAGAGCCAAGACAAGCACGATGGGCTGAATGGCCTCCTTCTGTGTTATAAGATTCTATGATTCTATGATTCGATGCATGATGTTGGGCCCACACTAGGAATTTGACCATGATATCGAAGAGCCACATATAGATATATGCACAAGCTCCACTCAATGTTTGTGAGCCCTCCATGACAAATGGTTGAGGCACTCCTTATTCCCTGAACCAATATCAGGGAATGCTGCTGACATCCACCATCCTGAACTGTATGACCCCCATTGAACAACTGCATATGGGCCAAGACTAAAACTACAAACAAACTCAATGAGAAATGCACAGGTTTCAAGGCACAAAACAAAAAGTATGCACACAATAGGCATTCACATTATCCTCAGATAATGAAGCAGTCCATGCCCAAATGCAGCAAGACCTGGATGACATTCAGGCTTGGGCTGATGTGTGGTGTGAATGTTAATTGCCACTTAAGTGCCAGGCAATGACTATCTCCAACAAGTGAGAGTCTAATCACCGTCCCTTGACATTACCATCGCCGAATCCCCCACTATCAACAGCCTGGGAGTCACCATTGACCAGAAACTTAACTGGACCAGCCACATAAATACTGTGGCTACAAGAGCAGGTCAGAGGCTAGGTATTCTGCGGCAAGTGACTCACCTCCTGACTCCCCAAAGCCTTTCCACTATCTACAAGGCACAAGTCAGGAGTGTGATGGAATACTCTCCACTTGCCTGGATGAGTGCAGCTCGAACAACACTCAAGAAGCTCGATACCATCCAGGACAAAACAGCCCGCTTGATTGGCACCCCATCCACCACCTTAAACATTCACTCCCTCCACCACCGGCGTACTGTGGCTGCCGTGTATACCATCTACAAGATGCACTGCAGCAACTCGCCAAGGCTTCTTCGGCAGCACCTCCCAAACCCGCAACCTCTACCACCTAGAAGGACAAGGGCAGCAGGCGCATGGAAACACCATCACCTCCAAGTTCCCCTCAAAGTTACACACCATCCTGACTTGGAAATATATCACCGTTCCTTCATTGCTACTGGGTCAAAATCCTGGAACTCCCTCCCTAACAGCACTGTGGGAGTACCTTCACCACAAGGACTGCAGCAGTTCAAGAAGGCAGCTCACCACCACTTTCTCAAGGGCAATTGGGGATGGGCAATAAATGCTGGGCTTGCCAGCGATGCCCACACCGCAGGAATGAACAAAAATAATTCACATGTATAATAACATCTGAAAAATAAGTTATGATGGAACAGTAGGGCCACTCGCAGGGAGCAGACTGCAAGAAATCCAAAGCACAGAGCAGGTGATTTTTCATCCATTCTCTCAAATGGTCAGAAAATCACAGGCTTAAAAAGAGCACTCAAAGTGGCTTAATGGGACTACCAGCCAATGAAATCAAGGGTGTAAATCAAACATGGCCACAGTAAACAATAATTCTAAATGGTCTAAGAGTGTTAAAAAAAACAAGCCTGAAGGCTCTGTGTCTTAATGAGAGGAGCATTCATAATAAGGTGGATGAATTAGCTGCGCAAATAGATGTAAACGGATATGATATAATTGGAATTACGGAGACATGGCTCCAGGGTGACCAAGGCTGGGAATTCAACATCCAGGAGTTTTCAATATTCAGGAAGGACAGGCAAAAAGGAAAAGGAGGTGGGTTAGCATTGCTGGTTAAAGAGGAGATTAACACACGAGTAAGGAAGGATATTAGCTCTGATGATGTGGAATCTGTATGGGTAGAGCTGAGAAATACCAAGGGGCAGAAAACGTTAGTGGGAGTTGTATACAGATCCCCAAACAGTAATGCTGAAGTTGGGGATGGCATTAAACGGGAAATTAGAGACGCGTGCAATAAGGGCACAGCAGTTATCATGGGTGACTTTAATCTAAAGTGAGAAGTCGCACAACACCAGGTTATAGTCCAACAGCTTTATTTGAAATCACAAGCTTTCGGAGCGCTGCTCCTTCATCAGACTTCACCTGACGAAGGAGCAGCACTCCGAAAGCTTGTGATTTCAAATAAAGCTGTTGGACCATAACCTGGTGTTGTGCGACTTCTCACTTTTGTCCACCCCAGTCCAACACCGGCATCTCCGAATCATGACTTTAATCTGGATATAGATTGGACTAACCAAATTATGAACAATACTGTGGAGGAGGAATTCCTAGAGTGTATACGGGATGGTTTCCTGGACCAATATGTCGAGGAACCAACTAGAGATCAGGCCATCTTAAACTAGGTATTATGTAATGAGAAAGGATTAATTAGCAATCTTGTTGTGCGAGGCCCCTTGGGGAGGAGCGACCATAATATGATAGAATGCTTCATTAAGATGGAGAGTGAAGTAATAGTTGACTCAGAGATTAGGGTCCTGAATTTAAATAAAGGAAACTACGATGGTATGAGGCGCAAGTTGGCTAGGATGGATTGGGGAACGTTACTTAAAGGGTTGACGGTGGATAGGCAATGGCAAACATTTAAAGATCACATGGATGAACTACAGAATTTGTTCATCCCTGTTTGGCATAAAAATAAAACAAAAAAGGTGACTCAACCGTGGCTAACAAGGGAAATTAGGGATAGCATAGGATCCAAGGAGAGGACATATAAATTGGCCAGAAAAAGCAGCAAACCTGAGGATTGGGAGCAGTTTAGGATTCAGCAAAGGAGGACAAAGGGATTAATTAAGAGGGGGAAAATAGAGTATGAGAGTAAGCTTGCAGGAACATAAAAACTGACTGTAAAAGCTTCTATAGATATGTAAAGAGAAAAAGATTGGTGAAGTCAAGCGTAGGTCCCTTGCAGTCAGAATCAGGGGAATTTATAATGGGGAACAAAGAAATGGCAGACCAATTAAATACATACTTTGGTTCTGTCTTCACAAAGGAAGACACAAATAACCTCCCAGAGATGTCGGGGAACATAGGGTCTAATGAGAGGGAGGAACTGAATGAAATCAGTATTTGTAGGGAAATGGTGTTAGGGAAATTGACGGGATTGAAGGTCAATAAATCCCCAGGGCTTGATAATATACATCCTAGGGTACTTAAGGAAGTGGCCCTAGAAACAGTAGATGCATTGCTGGTCATCTTCCAAAATTCTGTAGACTCTGGAACAGTTCCCATGGATTGGAGGGTAGCTAATGTAACCCCACTATTTAAAAAAGGTGGAAGAGAGAAAACAGGGAATTATAGACCAGTAAGCCTGACATCGGTAGTGGGGAAAATGCTGGAGTCCATTATAAAAGATGTAATAGCAGAGCACTTGGAAAACAGTGACAGGATCGGACAAAGTCAACATGGATTTACAAAAGGCAAATCGTGCTTGACTAATCTACTGGAATTTTTTGAGGATGTAACTGGTAAAATGGATAAGGGAAAACCAGTGGATGTGGTGTATTTGGACTTTCAGAAGGCTTTCGATAAGGTCCCGCATAAGAGATTAGCGTGTAAAGTTAAGGCACATGGGATTGGGGGCAAGGTATTGACTTGGATAGAAAACTGGTTGGTAGACAGGAAGCAAAGAGTTGGAATAAACGGGTCTTTTTCCGAGTGGCAGGCAGTGACTAGTGGGGTACCGCAGGGATCGGTGCTCAGACCCCAGTTATTCACAATATATATTAATGATCTAGACAAGGGAACTAGATGTAATATCTCCAAGTTTGCAGACGACACAAAGCTGGGTGGGCGTGTGTGCTGTGAGGAGGATGCAGAGAAACTCCAGTATGATTTGGACAGGTTGGGTGATTGGGCAGATGCATGGCAGATGCAGTATAATGTGGATAAATGCGAGGTTATCCACTTTGGTGTCAAAAACAGGAAGGCTCGTTATTATCTGAACAGCAATAGATTGGGAAAAGGGGAAGTGCAACGAGACCTGGGTGTCCTTGTGCACCAGTCGCTGAAGGTAAGCATGCAGGTGCAGCAGGCGGTGAAGAAGGCAAATGGTATGTTGGCCTTCATAGCGAGAGGATTCGAGTACAGGAGCAAGGATGTCTTGCTGCAGTTGTACAGGGCCTTGGTGAGACCACACCTTGAGTATTGTGTGCAGTTTTGGTCGCCTTATTTGAGGAAGGATGTTCTTGCCATGGAGGGAGTGCAGTGAAGATTCACCAGACTGATACCTGGGATGGCAGGAATGACGTATGAAGAGAGATTCGGTCGATTGGGCTTGTATTCGCTAGAGTTTAGAAGAATGAGAGGGGATCTCATTGAAACTTATAAAATTCTAACAGGACTAGACAGACTAGATGCAGGAAGGATGTTCCCGATGGCGGGGGAGTCCAGAACCAACGGGGTCACAGTCTAAATATAAGGGGTAAGCCATTTAGGACTGAGATGAGGAGGAATTTCTTCACCCAGAGAGTGGTGAACCTGTGGAATTCTCTACCACAGAAGACAGTTGAGTCCAATTCATTAAATATATTCAAGAAGGAGTTAAATATATTTCTTAAGGTTAAGGGGATCAAGGGATATGGGGAGAAAGCAGGGACAGGGTACTGAATTTGGATGATCAGCCATGATCGCATTGAATGGCGGAGCAGGCTCGAGGGGCCGAATGGCCTACTCCTGCTCCTATCTTCTATGTTTCTTCTGTGTTTCTATGCTCATTTTATATGTGAGGCAAGTGACTGGGGCACCATTCAGGTACTCTGAATGAATGACGGGGCAAACACTTCATTTTGAATAGTTTTGGGGGCTTCGTTGAGCCTAGCACATGCCAGGAGTGCCCGTGTCCTTCCCATGTGCAATATAGTGTGATAATACATAAAAGGGAATGGCTAACATAAAGGGGAATCCAAGGTCCTTTTGTAGGCATATTAACAGTAAAAGAGTTGTTAGAGTACAGGTGGGGCCAATTAGGGACCAAAATGGAGATTTATTGGTGGAGGCAGAAGGCATGGCTGAGGTACTAAATGAATACTTTGGATCAGTGTTTACCAAGGAAGATGACTTTGCCAAAACTACGATAAACGAGGAGCTTGTCGGGATACTAGATGAGACAAAAGTAGATAAAGAGAAGGCACTAGAAAGGCTGACAGTACTTAAAGTGGGTAGGTCACCCAGTCTGGATGGGATGCATCCTAGGATGCTGAGGGAAGTAAGGGTAGAAATTGCGGAGGTGCTGGCCACAATCTTCCAATCCTCCTTAGATACAGGGGTGGTGCCAGAGGACTGGAGGATTGCAAATGTTAAACCCTTGTTCAAAAAAGGTGAGAAGAATAAACCTGACAATTATAGGCCAGTCAGTTTAATGTTGGTGGTGGGGAAGCTTTTAGAAACAATATTCCATCGCTACGGGCGCTAGGGAATTTGTGCCCCGTTAGCACCCCCCAACCCAATTTTTCCCCCATAGAGTACAGAAGCCAGGAAGTTATTTGAAACCCATATAAAACGACAACAACAACAACAACTTGTATTTATATAGCGCCTTCAACAAAGTAAAACATCCCAAGATACTTCACAGGAGTATTATAAGACAAAAAATTTGACACCGAGCCATATAAGGAGAAATTAGGGCAGATGACCAAAAGCTTGGTCAAAGAGGTAGGTTTTAAGGAGCATCTTAAAGGAGAAAAGAAGGATAAACCTGACAATTATAGGCCAGTCAGTTTAATGTTGGTGGTGGGGAAGCTTTTAGAAACAATATTCCGGGAGAAAATTAATAGCCATTTGGACAAGTATCGACTAATAAAGGAGAGCCAGCATTTGTTCAGGGTAAATTGTGCTTGACTAACTTGATTGAGTTTTTTGATGAGGTAACAGAAAGGGTGGATGAGGGCAGTACAGTTGATGTTGTGTATATGGACTTTCAAAAGGCGTTTGATAAAGTACCACATACTCGGTTTGTTAACAAAATTAAAGCCTATGGGATAAAAAGGGGCAGAGGCTGCATAGAAACAAAATTGGCTAAAGGTTAGAAAACAGAGTTGTGGTGAATGGCTGTTTTTTGGACTGGAGGGAGGTTTACAGTAGTGTTCCCCAGGGTTCCGTACTAGGACCACTGATGTTTTTAATATACATTAATGACTTGGACTTGGAGGTACAGCGCACAAATTCAAAATATTGCAGATGACACAAAACCTGGAAGTGTAATAAACAGTGAGAAAGATAGTAATAGACTTCTAAAGGACATAGACAGGCTAGTGGAATGGGCAGATACATGGCAGATGAAATTTAACGCAGAAAAGTGTGAGGTGATACATTTTGGTAGGAAGAATGAGGAGAGACAATAGAAGCAAAATGGAACAATTTTAAAGAGGGTGCAGGAAGAGAGACCTGGGGGTGTTTGTGCACAAATCTTTGAAGGTGGTAGGGCAGGTTAACAAAGCAAATAATAAAGCATATGGGATCCTGGACTTTATAAATAGAGGCATAGGGGGAAAAATTGGGTGGCGCCCATTTTGGGGCGCTAACGTCGATGGGGCGCTAATGAAAATGTTATCATTCCCCCCCACCGTAAATTCAGTACTAGCGCCCAAAGCAGGAGGTGGGGCGCTACTGGAAAGCGCTCCACCTCCTGCTTGGGGTGCTACTGCTGAATTTCACTGCGCTACGTGCCACCGCGCCACGTCATTGCAGGCCTCCTCCCCTGATTAAAGGGGAGGGGCCTAGCACTGCGTGCACCGGGGCCCTGCCGGACCACCGGGGAGCGGGGTGCCGTGAAAACAGCCCGGCAGTCAAGAGGAATGCCGGGCTGAGCAATCGCGGCTGACACTCCGCATACAAAAGCGAACGGGGGCAGGTGCTGGCAGTTGGCCAAAATAAAAATGGCCACCCGACACCTGCCCTTTAACTTGCACTGCTACCGCTGCCAAACCGCCACCTGATCCTGTCGCACATATCGTGCGGCGATAGGACAGGGGGCACAAGGGAAGTTTGCGGCTGGGGCGCTGCGCACGGTGATGACGTCATCACCGGCGGCGCAGCGGTGCAGGGCGCTACTGGCTGCCACTGCTGCTGCCGCTAACCTCCCACAAAATTTCACAGGAGACGTTAGTGGCGCCGTGCCCGGGCACATGGGGATTTGTGCCCCGTTAGCGCCCCCCAACCCAATTTTTCCCCCATAGAGTACAGAAGCCAGGAAGTTATTCGAAACCCATATAAAACGACAACAACAACAACAACTTGTATTTATATAGCACCTTTAATGTAGTACAACATCCCAAAATGCTTCACAGGAGTATTATAAGACAAAAATTTTGACACCGAGCCCTATAAGGAGAAATTAGGGCAGATGACCAAAAGCTTGTTCAAAATGGTAGGTTTTAAGGAGCGTCTTAAAGGAGAAAAGAGAGGTAGAGAAGCAGAGAAGGTTAGGCAGGGAATTCCAGAGCTTAGGGCTTAGCCAACAGAAGACACGGCCGCCAATGGTTGAGCGATTATAATCAGGGATGCTCAAAAGGGCAGAATTAGAGGAGCGCAGATATATCACGGGGCAGGTGGCGGGGTGGGGGGGGGGGGGTTGTGGGGCTGAAGGAGATTACAGAGATAGGGAATGGCGAGGCCATGGAGGGATTTGAAACCAAGGGTGAGAATTTTGATTGACTGATTCACCAACTGTAAATTGCATGTCGGTTCTTTTAATAAATCTCTATATATTTTTAGAATTGTTTCACATAAGTCTTCTGTATCAAAAACTCGCAAACTCAATCTCTGTACACTCTTTGGTGAAGAGTTACATAATTCTGAAGGAGTTCTCCGGACACTCATAATATCCAGGACGTTACAGTCTAGCTAAACTTATTAAAAGCGCTATCTGGAGGACGGTAACATTCTCGGGTTGTTCCTTCCCTTTAGGGAGAGATAGCCTGGACCTTTAGACCCAGTTAAGGTCTTTAGGATTCGGCTACCTCAAACTTTAGTTGAAAGTGAACGTCTGAGAAATACGCCTGATCCGGGATAGCCCCAAAGGGGCTAGGACTAGTAAATATCCTTTCAGTTAGAGGTGTTTAAAAATCATGAAGGATTTAGATAGAGTAAATAAAGGGAAACTGTTTCCAATGGTTGAAGGGTTGTTAACCAGAGGGCACAGATTTAGGGTGATTGGCAAAAGAATCAGAGGCGACATGAGCAAAAACCTTTTTTACGCAGTAAGTGGTTAGGATTTTGAATGCACAGCCTGATAGGGTGGTGGAAACAGATTCAATAGTAGCTTTCAAAAGGGAATTGGATAAACACTTGAAGCAGAAAAGCTTGCAGGGATATGGGGAAAGAGCGGGGGAGTGGGACTAACTGGAATGCTCTTTGAAAGAACTGGCACAGACTCTATTGGCGGAATGGCCTCCTTCTGTGCTGTACTATTCTATGATTCTATGTGATGTTAATCAATGCATTATGGTTTCCTTATTTTCTGGTTTTAGCAAGGTGGTCACTTTTGGATGTAGGTCATGGAGACGGTAGCATGGGGGACTCAAGAATTCTGATACCTTCTGATGACACTATGTGGATCCCTGTCTCTCTTTCTCTTTTTATACACACGCATATATGTTTTGCTACATGAAGGGTGATTGAATGGCAAGTAACTTTGTGTGAACAATACAACTGATAACTGCTTTCATATTGGCCTGGGAAGCTTCCTTTAATTGAAATGGTTGAGAATGAGAGTGTTGAAGTTGCACGGATGCTGTCCCCATCTGCAAGCCTCCAAATCTCATGGTACAAATTAAGGCTTGGTACGAGTATGGCTTTGAAAGTGCGAACCTCTGCTCTGTGTACATTTTGTCAATACCATGTTACCAACAAAAACTTTCTCTGCTCTGAGATGGTCCGAGTACTAAAATGCACCTCATTTAGGAAACTAACTTGTATCTGTTTAAAAGTAATTTGTAGAATAAACATAACCAACACAATTTGTATAAAATGTAAATTAAATTACTTTCAGTACTATTATGTAAAGATCTCAATGCTCTCCCTCCTTCCCTCTCCTTGTTCCAAAATTTTGAATAAAACTATTTTTATGTTTTTATGTTATATTATATGTTATGTTATGTTATGTTATGTTATATGGGCAACATGGTGGCATAGTGGTTAGCACTGGTGCCTCACAGCGCCAGAGACCCGGGTTCGAATCTGACCTCGGGTGACTGTCTGTGTGGAGTTTGCACATTCTCCCCGTGTCTGCGTGGGTTTCCTCCGGGTGCTCCGGTTTCCTCCCACAGTCCAAAAATGTGTGGGTTAGGTTGATTTGGCTATGATAAATTGACCCTTAGTGTTAGGGGGGATTAAATATGTGGGGTTATGGGGATAGGATGGGATATGTTAGGGGGAATTAAATACGTGGGGTTACGGGGGTAGGGTGGGATATGTGTACTGTGGGGATTAAAGCAGGGTCAGGGTACTGGATTTGGATGATCAGCCATGATCGTATTGAATGGCGGAGCAGGCTCGACGGGCCGAATGGCCTACTCCTGCTCCTAGATTCTATGTTTCTATGTTTCTATAATGAAAACAGAATGTGTTCATAACTCCATGGGGGAAAATTAACCCTGCATACTATAGCCATGACTTTCCAATAATGGGAAAAATAGGGTTGAGCAATACACAGGCATTCCGGCACATACAACACAGAGAACAGGCCTAGCTTAATTTTATGATCGGAGTCCCTCCCCATAAGACTATAGATACAGCAAAAGCAAGACATCATATTTTGCTGGGAAGCAGAAAATCTGGAAAGGCAGAAGCTCGTAAAGGACTGCAGCTGGCTATTAAGGAGAAAGTTGTGGTGGAGACAGAATAGTGGAGAAATTAATTACAGTGGCACATTGGAGACATGCGGAAAACGAGTCCTGCTTCAGGAGGTGCACCAAAGGAGAATTACTTTATTTGGGGCTGAAGACCATCCTCCAGTAAAAAGTACAGTTGTCAGTTGCATGGAGGGAGGTTGCCAATTGAGTCAATGTGGTCATCCAGGTCCCTTGCACTTGACTGCGAATGAAGAAGTCTGCTGGTATTACAAGAAAGGTGAAGGTCAGTGTGCTTCTAACGTTTGCACATATTTCTTGCATGCGGGGCCCATTAAACATGGTAGAAACCCAAGTTAAGAACTTCAACACGTTCTCTGAAATGCCATTTCAGGCATTATACACTGCATACAATTTTCATCGAGCCAAAAATGGATGGAACACTTGTCTTGCAGGTGGAGCTGGTAGTCATGGAAGAAGAAACAGGTGCTCAGACTTCCATTCCAAAGCCCTCCTCAGCTTTTAAATGATTTCTCAGTGTCTTAGCCATTAACTTCTCCCCCTTCCAAAGAGCCATTAACTTCTCCCCCTTCCACAGTGTTGCTTCTCTGTGCAAAAATGCAGAAACCGTGGACTGCTAGTTACTGATGTAGTAGGGTCGATGAGAGTCTGGTCTTTAAATATTTTTAGTGTGCCTCCTGTACTTTATATGGATCTATTTAAATGCTAGCAGCAATAAAGAACAGCAAGGAAAAGCATTAACAAAAAGAACAACATGCAAAAATGGCAGAGTTCCCAACAAAAGCAACTAATACAAGCAGCAAGTTTATTTTGTTCGTTCATGAGATGTGGGCGTCACTGGCAAGGCCAGCATTTATTGCCCATCCTTAATCGCCCTAGAGAAGGTGGTGGTGAGCTGCCTTCTTAAACCGCTGCAGTCCTTATGGTGAAGGTACTCCCACAGTGCTGTTAGGGAGGGAGTCCCAGGATTATAATCCAACGACGATGAATGAACAGCAATAAATTTCCAAGTCAGGATGGTGTGTGATTTGGAAGGGAACTTAGAGGTGATGGTGTTCCCATGCATATGCTGCCCTTGTCCTTCTAGGTGGTAGAGGTCACGGGTTTGGGAGTTGCTGTCGAAGAAGGCTTGGCGAGTTGCTGCAGTGCATCTTGTAGATGGTACATACTGCAGCCACGGTACGCCGGTGGTACAGGGAGTGAATGTTTAAGGTGGTGGATGGGGTGCCAATGAAGCGGAGCTGCACTCATCCAGGCAAGGGGAGAGTATTCCATCACACTCCTGACTTGTGCCTTGTAGATGGTGGAAAGGCTTTGGGGAGCCAGGAGGTGAGTCACTCGTCGCAGAATACCTGCTCTTGTAGCCACAGTATTTACGTGGCTGGTCCAGTTAGGTTTTTGGTCAATGGTGACTCCCAGGATAATCCCATTCAATGCCAAAGGACTCTCTCTTGTTGGAGATAGTCACTGCCTGGCACCTGTGTGGCGCGAATGTTACTTGCGCCATAAATGTTTGGAAACACAAGCAAAAAGCACTTTTTCACACAACAGGATCTTGACTTACCTTTAAGAAGTAGACCAGACTCCAAAATCCCTGAAAAGTTCAACTGAAATGTGAAAGTGGTCCCTAGCTGTGCGTTGGAAATTCCAACAAGAAACCATGTTTAAATAATTATTCAATATAATGGGCCATATTTTAACCCCAAAAAACAGGTGGGTTTGGGGCGGGTGGGAGGTTAAAGAGTTAAAAATCTGAATCCCGACCCCAGCCCGCCCACTCCCGGTTTTAAGAATGTGCAGCCAACCCGCTCCCAGGAAATGGGTTGATCTTTTAAATATTATAATGAGGCTCCCTGCCTCATTTGGAAGCTCCATTTTAAATTTAACTCTGGCTGGCCAGGTTTCCCGGGCCTCAGGGACCCCGACAGTTAAAGGAAGGCAAGGACTGCTGGATCCAGGAGGTAAGTGCCTATCCACTTACCTGCTGGATCCAGTGTTCCTGCCTCGCCAACCCCCCACAATTGGACCCCACCCTCCCGATCGCCCTCCAACCTCCCCCCCCCCCACCCCCAAGGCCTCCGATTTCCAATTGCTCCTCTGGCCTTCCAACCACCCTCTCCCCCACCCCCCTCAGCCTCCGAACCCCCCTTCAACCTCCAGCCCGACCTCTCCTCCAACGATCTGGCCCTTGACCTCCCCTCCATGATATGACCCCCGACCTCCCCTCCAATAATCTTGCCCCCAACCATCCCTCAATGATCTTGGCCCCCAACCTCACCTCCAACGATCCAGCTCCCGGCCTCCCCTCCAATGATCCAGCCCCCAACCTCCCCTCCAACAATCCAGCCCCCAACCTCGCCAATGATCCAGTCCCCCACATGATCCCTCCCTCCCTCCTCTCTGCGGCCTTGTGCCGCAGGCCTACCCGCCCAACAGCCAGGAAACAGGAGAATCAAAATGTTAATCAGTCCCTGCCGTTAAATTCAGCAGGGCCGGAGGAAAATCTGTTCTCCCGGGTTTCCTGACCACTTTCCAGTCCCCCCGCTCCCTACCCACCTCCAAATTAAAATTCCAACCAACGAGACTGGCACATAGTGGTCGCACAACCCCATTTTGAAGCCAAAATTGCTGGTCTTGAATCAGGTGCCTGATTTCCCAGCTCCTACACTGCCAGCAGAGCCTTGCAAAATTTACCTTTTTAAATAACAAAATCATGAATCCATTCTTTATAAACAGGTTTATGAAGGTTAATTTCCTAGTGTATTCTCCCTCGACAGAGGGCGAAAAACCCCATGTAAATTCCCCATATGACTCCATTATAATTTGTACACAGAGGAAACCTTCCCCCCATTAGGTTGGACATGAATAGATAACACAGCTCCAAAGTTACTCGCCATTTTTGCAAGTTTCTAGCATAAAATCAGCTACCTACAATTTTTTGGGTGGCTTCTGGGGCGAGATCCATCTCCAGTGACCCGAGCTGAGGCCTTCCATGTGTACACTCGTTGATGCTGCTGGGAGCTTATGACCAAATATTAAAATGAGCAGTAACAGCATTGGAGTGCCAAAGTCCTGTAACTTGAGCTCCCATTGCACCAAAGGTAACTTAGAATTAAATAAAAGAGTTATACCTGTGGCCAGTATCAGTTGCTATTGGCGGAAATGTTTTACTTTGGAGCCTGAAGAAATGTTTAAGTAAGGTTGCTGGAGCTACAAAGAGCTTTTAAAGTGTTTCTTTTTATGCCTTGTGTCTGGATTGAGATGGATGTACTCGGCCATCCTGAGGGTCTCTGAGATCATTGGGAAATTTTTGCCCCCAGCCACAGAGAGAGGGTATTCCGAATGGGTATTCCTTTATATGCAATTACAATGGCGGTGAAGGAGGAAGAGCAGTGCAGGATGAAGAAAAGTAGAATGAGGCAACTTCCGAGGATAATGTGCCCAACAAGAAATTACCTCCCCCACCAAGGACTTGCAGATCCTATGAAGACCTAAGTGAGGAGCACTGTGTTAGAAGAGTAAACTTCACCAAAGAGGAAGAGGGGACCTTCCTGCTGGCAGGGAGCCAAGATTGGCTACATCTCTGGAGCCTGTGCTTGGGCAACCTGACATCACCTCCTATGTGCCACCTGTGTGGTACTGAGGGGAACAGCCTGGATTGTACTGTTATCCTGAGAAACAGCAGCTTCATTAAAGTTGCCTACATCTGTCACCATTCTGCTGGGCCCTGAATCGAAAAGCCGGTATGCAGGATGCTTACTATCACCAGAGTTTCAGTCCGTATTTCCATGGAGGAGGAAGCATCCTCATTGGTCTTCAGCCACTTCTGAGGTTGGGAGTAGCATTGTTACTGGTTCCAATGAACTGCCTCTTGATCTGCATCAAAGAAAAAGCTTCCATAATGGTCCCGCAAATGAGGGGTGTAGACTCCAGGGTCCCAGCTGTAGATTGTCACACATCCTTGCAGACTGACCTCAGGTATGTTTCAGACAATGTGGGTCCCACAACTCCAAAGCCATTTGCAGCCTTCTCCTTTGCCTTTGTTTGAAAGGTGGCATATCCTCACCAATCCCCAATCCTCCAGTTCCCTTGTGCTCTGTGAATCACCCAGTGCCACATCCTCACTGACACTCAATTACCCCCAGTGAAAGTATCTGAGCTGGTCCATAGAAGTGAGAAGGCAAGTGACGCAGGAGTAGAGATTGAGCAGGTTGTGCAGAGGAATATGGGGTAGAATCTTACTTTTGTGATTTCTGTACAGCCTTGTTATCAACATACAGTTCTTCCACATCATCAACCGCACTGCCATCATCATCGTTATCACACTCCCTGAGGAAGAATTTTCTTCCCTCTTGTTCCTCCTCTTAAGAAGGTTGTGGGTTCAAGTCCCACTCCAGGGACTTGAGCACATAACGCTAGGTTGATACTCCAGCGCAGTGGTGAGGGAGTGCTGCACTGTCGGAGGTGCCGTCTTTCGGATGAGACGTCAAACCGAGGTCCTGTCTGCTCTCTCAGGTGGACGTAAAAGATCTCATGGCACTATTTCGAAGAAGAGCAAGGGAGTTATCCCCAGTGTCCTGGCCAATATTTATCCCTCAACCAATATAACAAAAACAGATTATCTGGTCATTAGCACATTGCTATTTGTGGGACCTTGCTGTGCGCAAATTGGCTGCCGCATTTCCCACATTACAACAGTGACTCCACTTCAAAAGTACTTCATTGGCTGTAAAGCGCTTTGAGACATCCGGTGGTCATGAAAGGTGTTATATAAATGCAAGTCTTTCTTTTTTTTTAATCACATGATCATCCTCCTTTTCATCATCCTCTGCCCCCAGCTGCTGTGATCTGCAGGAAAGGAGGCTACAAGCCAAGAATGGGTGAGCATCACCCCCTTGGGATTAAGAGACAGAAAAAGGGCTGGAGGCTTTTGGCTGGGTGTGCTGCTTTACAGGGTGCCATGGCAACTGTGAAGGTGTGCACCCACTGGGGGTAATTTTAATTTTGGATGATAGAGTAAAACGGGCGATAACGATTCAGCCCCCCATTATACAACACGCACAATTTTCATTTCCATTGATGTTTGAATCGATATCACCTGTTTTACCACCCAAAGTCAAAATTACCCCTACTACCTGCACTGTCCCACCAATCTCAACATCTCCCACACCTAGAGCAGAGTGCCTCTGAAGCAACTCCATGACCTGCATCTCAAAGGGGATCAGTTCTCTTGACATCCAGAATGCCCCTTCTGGATTCTTGCTTTTCATGGGCATTGTGCGCAAATTTCTCCTGTAAAAGGACTGAGTAAATGAATTGAAGGCCATTATTTGAGGGATGGCTCCCTGGTGGCATGAGGCAGCTTATGTAATAGACCTGCTGGTATCTGTTAAAGTTGAAGAATGTGTTAGAAAGTTCTGCTTGTAATTGCTGTTAGGGGAGCTAGCAACACATACTGTAAGATCCAGAGCCACAGAGCAATATGAAGGGTTATTTGTGCAGCTATTAATTTTAGAGGATCAAAAGTGTATTGGTGCCCTTGGTGCCCAAGTGAGAAAAGTGAGAGTACCATGTCTGTCACCTTGCTAGCCCTCGTCAGGTCATTAAATTTTTTCCAACAATGATCTGCAATCCTATGGCATTATCACCTTCCTCCACAAGGCAAGCAAGACATTTCTCCAAGGTTTCCTCCCAAGTGCATCCTGCAACCTTTCCCTCCTTTGTCACATCTTATCCAGGAGCGTCTGATGGTCAGTATTATTGAAATTATGGGCTCTTCTTTTCTGACTCCCTACAATGCCCTGCTCCCTCCTTTGACGCCTCTGCCAGGGTCCTCCAGTTGAAGACATGCTTTTAAAATGCCACAAATTCATATATAAGCTATCCATTGCTATCTGACAGTAAAATCTGCTCTAAGCACTCTTCTACTTATCTGCTGCTCCTCCAGCCAACTGCTGTAATCATTAGCTATGCCTGACTTTTTAAAGGCTACACACATAGGGGGGAATTTTAACCTCTAAAAATGGGTGGGTTTGGGTCGGGTGGGCTGTTAAAATGTTAAAAATCTGAATCCCGACCCCAACCCGCCTACTTCCGGTTTTAACGGCGACGGGTTGAGGGGCGGGCAATCAACTCACTCCAGGGAGGTTGGTTGGAAATTTAAATATTATAATGAGGCTGCATGCCTCCTATTTAACTGCCATTTTAAAATTAACCCTGTCCGGCCGGGTTTTCCGGACCTTAGGAAAACTGGCGGCTAAAGGGAGGCGAGAACTGCTGGATCCAGAAGGTAAGTGCCTTTCCACTTACCTGCTGGGTCCAGTTCATCTGCTTCACCCATGCCCGATCGTACACACCCCAACCCCTCCAATCTTCCCCCCCCCCCGACCCTTCCAATCTCCTCCACAAGGCCTCCAATCTCCTCCACAACTCTTCCGATCTCCCTGAGGCCTTTGATCTCACCCTCTCCTCTCCCCGATTGCGGCCTGGTGCCGAAGGCCTACCTGTCCAACAGTCAGCCTGTCTGGCTGGCTGCGACTGGGAAATGGAGACAAAAAATGCTAACAGGTCCTATTGTTAAATTTGGCAGGACCTGAGGGAAACCCGTTCTACCAGGTTTCCCGTCCTCAAAGCAGCCCGCTGCTCCCTCCCAGCCACCAAGTTAATATCCAGCCCTTAATTTCCAAGCCTTCCCAGAACACTGCTCCTGTGCTACTCAGGAGTTGTGCTACTGAACGGCCAATGGATATTTAAATGATTCAGCCCCTCAATTTATGGCTGGGTCAACATTGGACAGTTTCAGGGGGGGAAAGTCCCGGTTCAGCAGCACAACTCTGGCTTAAATGGCCTCATCGAATTTTGGGGGCTTTCAAGTCTAGCTGGTAATAGTTGAGGAAATTAGTATTTTTTGGCAGTCAACAAATACCCATTCTTGAATAGCTTTTTGTTAGCCTCAGCCTGTGAAAAGCAATGTATTGCTTACAACTGTGTAAAGACCTTCATCACAACCCATTCTGAGGCATCTCTTAGGACGTCCAGGACATCCAAGCTAACCTGAGGCCTTTTTCTCCATGAAGGCAAAATTGTATTCAAAACAGAAACAAAGAAAGACATAATAGAAAACAATGAAGAGAGTGATATAAGAAAAGAAAGAGGAACTTTATGGAAACTTTAAATGTGAAGCAAAATCTATTGCACTTTTAGAAACAGACTGAAACTGTAAGAGTAACATTAAAATATTATATGCAGTAAATCAATCATTACTATATGTACAGTTAGGTTCATAATCATTTACCAAAATATAAACCACACTACCACTTTCTGAATACCTCAGAAAGTAACAACAGTGTTATTGTGATCCAGAGATTGAGACCGGAAGTGGGTCAGAGCAGGATTACTGCCCGCTGACAAGACCACGCGGTAACTTGCACCTGCTAGCCCAACTCTGCCATTTTTCTCGGTGGGTGTGAATTACATACGCAGAGCAGGCTCCCAGCTGTACCTGCACTCTGCCGAGGGAGCCCACTACCACCAGAGAGGAATATCCTGTGGTGCTACAACTGGGCACTCGCTGCGGCATCTCAAAGGGACGGAGCTACTGTTAAAGGGGGCAGTCTTCAAAATCATACATGGCCACACCCATCCTTTCTTTGCAACCTCCTCCATGCTTACCCTTCAGTCCTCTGACTAGCTTTTTGTGCAATCCCCCCCTCCCTTTGCCCCAACATTGTTAGCAGAGCCTTCAGCCACCTCATCCCTACTCTATAACTACCTCCTTCAAAATTTCTGGCCTAAAAATTGAATATAGCCAAGAAAAGGGCAGTGTTAAGACTAAATGAGATTAAGCTGTGCCACCTGAAAATGGTCTAGTTAGCTTGCAAAATTCGTGCTCGGTCTTCATTAATTTGATTGTCATAGAATCATAACGGCACAGAAGAAGGCCGTTCGGCCCATCGAATCTATGCCGGCTCTCTGTAGAGCAATCCAGTCAGTCCCATTCCCCCTCTCTATCCCTGTAGCCCTGCAAGTTTATTTCCCTCAAGTGCCCATCCAGTCTCCCCTTGAAAACATTGAGAAAACATCCGTTTCCACCACTTCCGTCGGCAGCGAGTTCCAGGTCCTCACCACTCGCTGCGCAAAAAAGTTTTCCCTCATGTTTCCCCTGTATCTCTTGCCCAAAACCTTAAATCTGTGTCCCCTAGTCCTTGTACCATCAACTAGTGGGAACAGCCTTGCCCCGTCTAGCCTATCCAAACCCGTCATAATCTTGTACATCTCTATCAAATCACCCCTCAACCTCCTTTGTTCTAATAAAAACAAATCAGCTTCTCCAATCTGTCCTTGTAGCTAAGGTCCCCCATCCCCGGAACCATTCTGGTAAATCTCTCTGCACCCTCTCAAGTACCTTCACATCCTTCCTAAAGTGTGGTGACCAGAACTGGACACAATACTCCAGTTGTGGCCTAACCAGCGCTTTATAAAGGTTCAGCATAAATTCTCTACTTTTGTACTCAATACTTCTATTTATGAAGCCCAAGATCCCATATGCTTTGCTAACCATTCTCTCAATATGTCCCTCCACCTTCAGGGACCTATGCACATTAACTCCCAGGTCCCTCTGTCCCTGCACACTCTTTAAAACTGTGCCATTAAGTGCATATTGCCTCTCCCTGTTCCTTCTGCCAAAATGCATCACCTCACACTTCTCTGTATTAAATTCCATCTGCCACTTGTCTGCACATTCTGCTAGCCTTTTTATGTCCTGTTGCAGTCGATTGGTATCATCCTCACTGTTTGCCATACCCCCAAGTTTGGTGTCATCAGCAAATTTAGAAATTCTACTCTGTATTCCAATATCCAGGTCATTTATATATATCAAAAAAAGCAGTGGCCCCAGCACTGACCCTTGGGGAAAAGCACTGTCTACCATCCTCCAGTCTGAAAAACAGCCATTTACCACAACTCGCTGTTTTCTGTCCTTAAGCCAATTCCTTATCCAAGCTGCCACTGACCCACCTATTCCATGAGCCTCAATTTTGTTAACCAGCCTTCTATGTGGTACTTTGTCAAATGCATTCCGAAAATCCATGTAGACAACATCCATTGCATTCCCTTCATCAATCCTCTGTTACTTCATCAAAAAATTCAATTTGCGTAGTCATGATTTCAGTGCTGGAACTGATGTTCATTGGCTTAACGCTCAACAGGTGGACCAATATCGGGGCCAATCTAATTCACAGTCATAATTACCACAGGTTTTTTTCCACTACTTAAAGGGGAGGTGCATTAATACTGCAGCACCTCATTGTCAGGATGGTGGGGTTTTCAGCTGCTCCAACAGCAAACTGAACAAGGTTAAGGACAAGCAAGAGATATTTAGAAATCATCATCATGGCAGATCCTAGACCAAGGGAGATAGCCCAGAGGTTCTCAGATGAAGCTCTACAGGCATTGGTACTCGTGGTGGAGAGGAGGCAGGTAGTACTAACATTAACAGTAAACTGGCAGGAGGCCCTCACAACACACATGTGGCATGAGTTTGCAGACCATGTCACGGCTAGCACTGTTATCCCCAGGACCCATACCCATTGCAGGAAGAAGTTTAACGATCTCGCACGGCAGGTCAAGGTGAGTGAAGGCTTCAGAAAATGCCTCACACCACCATCTGCACCACAAGCTTCACACACTGCTCAATGCACCACACCCCCAGCACACTCAGAGCAACAATTTCTACCTATCACCACTCACACCTCCCAATCATAGCTTCACTTCACTCTCACAACCTTACCACTGCTGCAACACTCACACCCACGTCTCACACACAATGACAGCTATTCAACTATGGCAGGCACATCACCCAAATACATTGCACTAAACTCACTCGACACTTTTTTCTCTTGCAGGCCAAGGTGGCTCATAATCGCCAGGAGCAGATAGGCGGGGGCCTGGCGAACATTCAACAACTAACCAGCTCGAGAAGTGAGTACTGCAGATCATTGGGTGCCATGTCTCTGACGCCGTGGCAACTAGCCATGGTAAACCTCTTTGGGACAATAATGGTTTGTTCATTCTTAATCCTATTTCTCCCATCCACTTCCCCCTCAGCCCACAATCTTTTCTCACTTTCAAGCTATTCATGCTGTATGCATGAATTTCTGGCTCCCTCCGCTCCTCACCATAACCTGACACTTGTGTCATTCTGCTTTCAGATAATCAACAAGCCTGTCCTGTCCCCGAGGGCACCGCAGAGAGTGGGGGGGGGCGGGTAGTGGGGGAAAGACACCGTGTCACTGCATCTCTCACTCGCAGTCATCAGCTCAGAAACTGGCACTACGTGAACTTTAGAGGCTAGTGTAGAAGTGGGATCTGCACAGGGTGAGGCACCGGGCACGAGTGGGCTGCAGCAAGGCCAGGGGGAAAGGATAACTCGGGGGCCAATTCCCCAGGGGGCGAATTCGTGCATGAGTTCTGTTGCACAGGACACAGATGATGACCTCGATGGGGAAGCCTTCAGAAGAAGGGTGATGGGCATGCACACCAAATTGATGGGTACAATGGCAAAGCTGCCAGAGAGCCTCTTGGCAATGTCAAAGAGTGTGGAGGAGTTCACCTCTAACATTGCATGGGGCTCTGAGCAGAGCATAGAGCCCAGGATTTCCAGCCTGGAAATGATGGTACACTCCCAGAGAGACCATGGTGACCCAGATGTGATGGCGCGCATGATGGGTGATGTCGTAGCTTCCATTGCAGCACAGGCAGAAGCGATCCAACGTCTTAGAGCTGCAGCCGAAGCTCAGACTGCTCTCATGCAGTCTCTGCTTGGTGCCATCGAAACTCCAACTGCTCTTATGCAGTCTCAGCGTGATGCCACCCAAGCTTATCATGGCTGGGTTTACCACCATCGACTGGGGCTTGCAGGGTGTCACAGCAGCCCAGAAATCTGTGCTCCAAAAGATTGCTAGGAATGCTGAGATGCTGCCCCAGGGGCGTGGCAGTGGAGCAGGAGCCCGCTGTCCTCTCTCAGGATGACAGCATTCCTGTTCCCCCCACTGCCACTCCGCCATTGCCCTTGCCGCTGCCTGTTAGCAAGCCAGCCCAGACGACTACCGTTCATGCCGAAGTGGTGCAGTCTACAGCCAGGCCTTGGGGAGCACTAAGACAGACACTAAGGGAATCACAAGGGTGATTAGTTAATAGTATTATTATAAATATATGTGGTGATTATTGATAAATTTATCAATTTTGTTTAGAATCTTTGTGGTGTCTCTCATTTCAGCGTTGTGCCCAGAAGAACGCTGTGATATTTCACAAGACATATGATGGGGATGTGGTGAGCAACGGGGATCTGGGGTTTCATTCATTTGAATTGGAGTCTGATGAGCTGTTCAAAGACAGCCCGTCCGGATGGACGATTGGGTGCCTGCCTCCGTCCTCATCCTCATCCTGAGTTGGTGGCGCAATCCCTGTTGGCAAGTGCTGCGCCCTCACGATGGCCAAGTTGTGAAGCATGCAACAGACCACCACGAAATGGGACACCCGCTCCGCCGAGTACTGGAGGGCTCCTCCCGAGCGGTCAAGGCAGCGGAACCATTGCTTCAGTAGCCCAATGGTCTGCTCGGTGATGTTTCTAGTAGAAGCATGGCTCTCATTATGAGTGCTGGGCACGAGTGTTGGGGTTGCGGAGGGGAGTCATGAGCCAGGTGGAGAGCAGATGGCTGCTGTCTCCGAGCAGCCACCCTTGAGTTTGCTGTGATTGCTGGCACACTGGACTGGCGCAGGATGAAGGCAAGATGTCTGCTGCCAAGATAGTGGGCATTGACATTGAGGATTCGCTGTGCATGGTCGCACACAAACTGCACATTAAGTGAATGGTAGCCTTTGCGATTATGGAAGATCTCAGAATTGTTATGTGGCGGCCGCAAAGCCATGTTTGTGCAGTCGATGGCGCCCTGCACCATGGGGAAGCTCGCTATCTTGGCAAAGCCACATGTGCTTGTCCTGCATCTCTCTGCTCAGAAAGAAGACAACATATTCCTTTCTCCTGGTGTAGAGAGCCTCAGTGACCTGGATGCAGCGATGGATAACGAACTGGGAGATGTTAGCTATCTCTCTTGCTGCAGACTGGAAGGATCCACTGGCGAAGAAATTGAGGGCCACGGTGACCTTGACTGCCACTGAGAGAGCCGTGGTCGCCCTGCTCTCAGGCTGCAGGTCTACTTCTGTGACCACCTCCTTGGTGAAGTGAAGCCTCCTAAGACAATGCTTCTCGTTTAATTGGAGGTAGAAGTGCTGTCGGAAAACCCTTGGTGGATAAGGCCTCCTGTTGAGAGCCCTCATGGCCCTCTTCCCCTTTGCCATAGATCCTGGACGAAAGTGAGAAGTCACACAACACCAGGTTATAGTCCAACAGTTTTATTTGAAATCACAAGCTTTCGGAGCGGCTGCTCCTTCGTCAGGTGAAGTGACCTGGAGGGAGAGGTCGACAGCCAGTACAGCCCCCATGACTGTGAGCAAGTGTTCTAAGCAGAAGCCTTTAAAAAATAATGAGACAGTTCTTCACTTGCAACAATACTCGTTGTTACCAAAGAACCTTGAAATAAGTAAAGAAAGCTGTTGGAGTTGCAGGAAGTAGCACACAGCCATTCAAACTGCATAACCATGTCAGGTGCAACTGATTGCTGATGATCCTTTTAAATATTGCTGCTGCAGCCTCCTTCCTGCTGTTGGACGCCTGCTCTCCGTCATTGTTTAGATATGCCGGTAAGTTGAATGGCAAACAAACGCTACAGATCGGGTGTCAAGTGAGCATTGCACACTCCCTGACGTCATGATCTCGTTCATTTAAATCCCTCCGGCGATCACATTTACCGGCAGCGCTACCGGCCCTTGCAAAATGGCACCCACCACGGGAGCTGCCACCAGCTGTCGGAAGAGTGCTGACTGCTGTTTTTTTGACATTTCATGGTGTTAACGGGTGGCGCAAACAACCTAAATTTTTAGCCCATGTGTCTCTACTTCTCTCCCCACTTTTAAAAATCATCTCAAAACTTATCTTTTTGACTAAGCTTTTGGTCATCTCTCTTAAATCCAGCAACTTGGCTTGACATTCACTCCTTTCATCCAGTTATTTTTTTCTCCTCCCTATATATAAAGTGCCTTACATTTAACATAGATACAATAATCTGTGTAAAGGTACTGTATAAATATAAGTCGATGTTGGATTGTTTCTGCACATCACATCTTTTTGCGGGCATTGAGGGCCATGTTAAACGATGTGCAAGAGAGGGCAGCTCAGAAGGTTTACAATATTGCAGTCCTGGTAAATCAAAGCACTTTTTCTCAGACAAGTGGAGGTATGAGTGTCTCTGCCTATGTATTCTAGTGCGAGGGCACTGGTCTGGGTGCTGATTGCCTTAGGTGCAGCCTGAACTGCTTCATGTCCCTATGTTGTTCCACCTCTTCTTCCTCCAAAAAGTAGAAATATAGGGGACAACATAGGAATTTGAGGTGGGGGAGGGGGAAACACAGCACCAGCCCTCTAATACGGCCAGTCTTTGGCTTGTCTTTCTGGCCTCTTCAATGCATGGAATGCATCCCTAATGGTGCGAGGAGCTGCCAGTGTCATTGAAGTGCAGGGACCTCTTTCTTCACTGGGAACTTTGGCATAGGTCCTTGGTGGGTGCATCTCAGCACTACCCCCAGGATATGCCCCCCCATGGATTTTCTGGGCCGACCGCAATGACTAGGACAGCTCCTGCCATCTAAAGGTAACAACAGCATTAAGCTTCCATGCCTCAGGATTCTTCCAAGCCATCTGCCAGATAGCCAGTGTGCAGTTCATACCTGTATAAAACAAGGGGCTTGTTTACCAGGAGAAACACCTTTGCCACTTTCCCCAAGGAAACAAGACACCAACTGGAGAGGACACTGAACTACTTCCAGCTGGCAGGCTTCCCAACAGACCAGTGCATTATAGATAGGACCGACTATCCCCCGTGGTCTCGTCACGCCCTATATATGTAACTTCCTCCAGTGCTACAATGCTCCCCCAAACTCTCAATTCCTCAGACTCTGGGCTCCTGTGCAACCCCATCCCTTGTCCCACTATTAGTGGTTCTGGAATTCCCTCCCTAAATCACTCTGTCTCTCTAACTCCCTCTCTTCTTTTAAGACCTTTCTTCGAACCCACCAATTTGACCAAGTTTTTAGTCATTCCTCCTAATAGCTACTTTTTCAGCTCAGCATCTGTTTTTTCCTTACACTTCTGTGAAGTACCGTTAAAAGTGTTATATAAATGCATGTTGTCGTCGTTGTTGCCGCCGCCAGGGCTCCACATAGCAATCCCAATGCAGGCAGCAACAGTAAGAAACAATACTCCATAAATCTGCAGGTGGTTTCTGACTACAGTAATGTGATCCTGTATTTTAATGCCAAATATCCAGGGAATACCAATGGAACTCATTGCCACAGAGGGCAGTGTACGCCAGCTCATTAAATATATTTAAGAGGGAATTAGATATATTTCTACAGGCAAAAGGGGTTAAGGGTTACGGAGAGAAGGCGGGGACGGGATACTGAATTGGAGGATCAGCCATGATCTCATTAAATGGCGGAGCAGGCTCGAAGGGCCGGATGGCCTACTCCTGCTCCTATCTTCTATGTATCTATGTATCTATGTATTACACAGCAATTCATAGTGCCTGCATCATTTGAAAGTGCAGACAGATCGAACAGATGGCTTGTACTTCTTCCAACTTAGTATACTGTATTCTCTGCTCACGATGCGGTTTCCTCTACATTGGGGAGACAAAATGCAGATTGGGTGATCGCTTTGCTGAACACCTCTGTTTAGTCTGCAAGCGTGACCCTGAGCTTCTGGTCGCCTGTCACTTTATTTCTCCATCCCACTCCCACTCTGACCTCTTTGTCCTCAGCTTCCTACGCTGTTCCGATGAAGCTTAACGTAAGCTTGAGAAACACCACCTCACCTTTCAATTAGGCACTTTACAATCTTCTGGTCTTAACATTGAGATTAGCAACTTTAGATCTTAATCACCGCCACAATTTTCTCAGACAGCAGGTGCTGGCAATGGAGGACGGCTGCACCAGCGCCACTGGGAGTGTAGGTGGTGTGGGCTAGTGCTTGGGGTGCGAATTCTCTATAGGTACACGGCTGGCAGGTGGTCCGCATCCCTAGGGTCTACCTATCTTTCTCCGCCACATTCCCGGGCCACAGGAGCCTTCACCTCTTTGCCAGATTTTCCATGTTTCCCTCCACATCTGCTATTCTGCTGTAACCATTAAAAGCTCCTCTGGACCCATCTTTTAAGAACACAAGAATTAGAAGCAGGAGTAGGGCATATGGCTCCTTGAGCCTGCTCCACCATTCAATAAGATCATGGCTGATCTTCGACCCCAACTCCTCTTTCCCTCTATTCTATACTTGTCTCATTGTCACCCCCTTTTTGCATTACACCATCATCCCTTTTTTCATGTAATCACTCTTGCCCTCTACTCTATCACAGACTTTTTGCCTTTGTTATTTCCTTCCCCCTTTCCCCCCCCAGGCAATGTGTTGTTGTTGCATGTGGGAGCTCGTGGACACCATTGAGGTCCAGGGCGACCACATCTGCAGCAAATGTTGGCTGCTCGAGGAACTTCAGCTCAGAGTTGATGAGCTGGAGTCCGAGCTTCAGACACTGCGACACATTAGGGAGGGGGAGCGTTACTTGGACACTTTGGGCTGGATTTTGTCTTGGGGTTGGGTTGGGGTCATGTCATCCGCATTTTGTGTTATCCACCCGCCTGAAATTGGATGTGGGAGATTGATGCAATTTTCACTTAATTGGGCAATTGAGTTCCAGCATGTGGGAACTCATGAACCAATTAATGGTTTCAGTCTGAAAGTCGCCTCTGATGATGTCATCATTGCTGCTCAGGAGACAGACAGACTACTACTCCCTTCATCACAATACTACTACTACCTTCATCACATCTCCGTTGTAATAGTGGACCTGCAGCTGATAGTCAGCTATCCACTTGTGCTCACGCCAGGTTTCACTGGCGTGTTTCACATCAGGTGTACTTCACGTCGGAAAAGGGTTAAACTAGCTAAAACGTTTCAAAATGGCATTACAGAGCCAATTTAGGGCTTGTTAAGGGCTTTAATGGCCTCTCCCGCCTCTTGGAGGCGGGAACCCTGCGACCCATTTTGTCAAAATTGCGTGGAAGCGTGTTGGAGTCGGGATGGGGTCGGGACCCCCGAATCTGCTACTTTAACCCCCCACACACCTCCAAACCCGACTCCACGGGGCATTCAAAATCCAGCCCTATGTTCCAGGAGGCAGTCACACCCACCAGAATAATTACTTCCAATTTGGCAGGTATTGAGATCCAAGAGGTAGTGGTGGAGGAGCCTCAGCCTTTGGCCTTGTCCAACAGGTACGAGATTCTTGCTCCCTGTGTGGACGAGGCCAGGGACTGCAGGGAGGATGAGCAAACTGACCACAGCACCATGGTACAGGGAGCCATTCAAGTGGGGGGAGCAAAAAGAAATGTTGTAGTGATTAAGGACAGTATAGTGAGGGGGATAGATACTGTTCTCTGCAGCCAAGAGCGTGAGTCCCGAAGGCTGTGTTGCCTGCCCGGTGCCAGGGTTAAGGACATCTCCTCTGGGCTGGAGAGAAACTTGGAGTGGGAGGGGGAAGATCCAGTTGTCAGGGTCCACGTAGGTACCAATGACATAGGTAGGACAAAGAAAGAGGTTCTGCTGAGTGAGTATGAGCAGCTAGGGGCTAAATTAAAAAGCAGAACCACAAAGGTAATAATCTCTGGATTACTACCTGAGCCATGAGCGAATTTGCATAGGGTAAATAAGATCAGAGAAATGAACGAGTGGCTCAAAGACTGGTGTGGGAGAAATGGGTTTCGATTTGTGGGGCACTGACACCAGTACTGGGATAAGAGGGACCTGTTCCATTTGAACGGGCTTCACTTGAACCATGCTGGGGCTAGAGTCCTGGCAAATCGAATAACTAGGGCTGCAGAGAGGGCTTTAAACTAAATAGTGGGGGGGAGGATCCAGGTGAGCAGGAAAATAAAAAGTCAATGAGAAATGAGAAAGCAATAGAGCAGGCTAGAGATGGGGGAAATAATAACCAGAGTGTGACAGGAAGGGACAGAATGTTTAAAAATAAGAGTGTAACAAAGAAATAGGCCAAAACAAGGAAAAATGGTAAAAAGACAAAGTTTAAAGCTCTATATCTGAATGCACGCAGCATTCGTAACAAGATAAATGAGTTGACGGCACAAATAGATACAAATGGGTATGATCTGATCGCCATTACAGAGACGTGGTTGCTAGGCGACCAGGGCTAGGAACTGAATATTCCAGGGTATATGATAATTCAGAAGGATAGAAAGAAAGTGAGGTGGGGTGGCTTTGTTGGCAAAAGATGGGATCAGTGCAGTGTTGAGAAGTGATATTGGCTCAGAAGATCAAGATGTAGAATCGGTTTGGGTGGAGATAAAAAATAATAAGGGGAAAAAGTCTCTGGTGGACAGAGTCTACAGGCCCCCGAACAGTAGCAATGCTGTTGGACAGAGTATAAATCAACAAATAATGGAGGCCTGTAAAAAAGGTACGGTAATAATCATGGGTGATTTTAATCTCTGTATTAATTGGACAAATCAAATTGGCCATGGTAGCCTGGAGGAGGAGTTCATAGAGTGCAGCTGGGACGTTTTCCTAGAACAGTATGTAATGGAACCAACCAGGGAGCAGGCTATCTTGGATGTGGTACTATGTAATGAGACAGAATTAATAAATGATCTCATAGTAAAGGATCCTCTAGGAAGGAGTGATCATAGCATGGTTGAATTTCAAATTAAGTTGGAGGGTGAGAAAGTTGTATCCCAAACCAGTGTCCTGATCTTAAACAAAGGCAATTATAATGGCATGAGGGCAGAACTGGCTAAAGTGGACTGGAAAAACAAATTAAAGGGTAAGAAAGTTGAAATGCAGTGGCGGACTTTTAGGGAGATATTTCATAACTACCAACAAAAATATATTCCAGTGAGAAAGAAAGATTTTAAGAGAAGGGAGCACCATCCGTGGCTAACTAAGGAAGTAAAGGATGGTATCAAATTGAAAATGAAGGCATACAATGTTGCCAAGATTGGTGGTAGACCAGAGGATTGGGAAATTTTTTAAAACCAGCAAAGGATGACTAAAAAAAAATAAAGAGAGAGAAGATGAATTATGAGAGTAAGCTGGCAAGAAACATTAAAACAGATAGCAAGAGCTTCTGCAGGTATATAAAAAGGAAGAGAGTAGCTAAAGTAAACTGTTGGTCCCTTAGAGGATGAGACTGGGTAATTAATAATGGGGAAATGGCTGGGACTGTGAACAAATATTCTGCATCTATCTTCACTGTAGAAGACACTAACAACATCCCAATAATGGATAATCAAGGGGCCACAGGGAGTGGGGAACTAAAGACAATCACTATCACTAAGGAAATAGTACTCGGTAAAATAATGGGACTAAAAGACGACAAGTCCCCTGGACCAGATGGCTTGCATCCCAGGGTCTTAAAAGCAGTGGCTGCAGAGATAGTGGATGCATTGGTTGCAATATACCAAAATTCCCCGGACTCTGGAGAGGTCCCAGCAGATTGGAAAACCGTTAATGTAAAACCCCTATTTAAGAAAGGAGGGAGACAGAAAGCAGGAAACTATAGACCAGTTAGTTTAACATCTGTCGTTGGGAAAATGCTGGAATCCTTCATTAAGGAAGCAGTAGCAGGGCATTTAGAAAAATATACTGCAGTCAAACAGAGTCAGCATGGTTTTATGAAAGGGAAATCATGTTGAACAAATTTGCTGGAGTTCTTTGAGGATGTAACAAGCAGGGTGGACAAGGGTGAGCCAGTGGATGTGGTGTATTTGGATTTCCAGAAGGCATTCGATAAGGTGCCGCATAAAAGGTTACTGCATAAGATAAGAGCTCACGGAGTTGGGGGTAATATATTAACTTGGATAGAGAATTGGCTAACGAACAGAAAGCAGAGAGTCGGGATAAATGGGTCATTTTCTGGTTTGCAAACGGTAACTAGTGAGGTGCCACAAGGATCGGTGCTGGGCCCCAACTATTTACAATCTACATTAATGACATGGATGAAGGGGTCGAGTGTAATGTAGCCAAGTTTGCGGATGATACAAAGATGGGTGGGAAAGCAAGTTGTGCAGAGGACTCAAAGAATTTGCAAAGGGATATAGACAGGCTAGGTGAGTGGGCAAACATTTGGCAGATGGACTATAATGTGGGAAAGTGCGAGGTTATCCACTTTGGCAGGAAAAATAAAAAAGCAAACTATTATTTAAATGGAGAGATTTTTTTAAATGCTACAGTTCAGAGGTGTAGGTGGTTTGCCTTGGTGGTTCAAATCACTTCTCCTACTTAGTTCTAGACGACAGGAATTACGGTGAACAGGATTGGAACACATTGGACTCAACTGTACGGTGTTTAATAAGGTTAACACACACACCCGCCTCCAATACGTAAAATGCCTGGTGGCGTAAAACAAACAGTACAACAATACAACTTGGCCCGTCGAACAGGCCCCTGTCTCGTATTAAGACGCCTAAAATCACACTGTGTTGCTATACAGAGTATAACATGGACTTGTCCCACAAACCCCAGAACATACACTATATAATACACACACAACCTCCCCACTAAGCCCCTCTGGATTGGTTGGAACACACAACACCCCCTCACACAGTACCAGTGGTCTTAAGGATGCGTGCGCTTGGACAATGCTCACCCCGATTGTCCGTTTTCTTGCTCGCTGCTTCCCTGTGTAGGGCGTGTCTCCTGGTTCCGTATCGCCGATGCAGTATCCAAGTCCCAGTTTCGAGGTTCGTTCCTACAGTCGAAGAGCAAGGCAAGGCTCTTGTCGCTCATGGTGGTTTCTTCTCTCCGTCTCGGACGGAGTGCTCGGTTCTTGGTTCAGAGATGAGGGCACGTGAAGGCGAGAGCAAGCGACAGAGAGCGAGAATGGCCAAAGCTGCCTTCTCTTATACCCTAAAAGTTCATTAAGGTCTGTGTATTGCAGTGATGTTTTTTTAATCACCCTTCTTTGTCTGGTTTCCTGCCTTTCAGGGCTATCCCATCTAGGTGCTAGTGTTAATGGCAGATGATGGGCTGCACTTCTTACCTGATCCTGGGTTAAGTGGTTTCCCATTAATTTACAATGGCCCTCCATCTTCTGTCCATTACCATATGAGTCACCTACTCGGGCCCATTGTTTCCCAGAGAACTCCTGACTGCTCACACATTCTCCCGTAATCAGTTTGTAGGCCTGGCTGGAATCTCCTGTCCATCACGAACACCTGGGCCCCTCCCATCTTCTCCAAACAGGCTGCTGGTCAATCAGCAGTAACAATCATACAACATGTCCGATACAAAAAAAAATCCTTGGGGCCTGCGCTGATGCTTACAGAGGGACCTGGGGGTCCTTGTGCATGAAACACAAAAAGTTAGCATGCAGGTACAGCAAGTAATCAAAAAGGCAAATGGAATGTTGGCCTTTATTTCAAGGGGGTTTGAGTATAAAAGCAGGGAAGTCCTGCTACAACTGTACAAGGTATTGGTGAGACCACACCTTGAGTACTGCGTACAGTTTTGTTCTCATTTAAGGAAGGATATACTTGCATTGGAGGCAGTTCAGAGACTATTCACTAGGTTAATTCCAGAGATGAGGGGTTTAACATAGAAACATAGAAGATAGGAGCAGGAGTAGGCCATTCGGCCCCTCGAGCCTGCTCCGCCATTCGATGAGATCATGGCTGATCATCCAAACTCAGTACCCTGTACCTACCTTCTCCCCATATCCCTTGATACCTTTAGCTTTAAGAAATATATCTAACTCATTCTTCAATATATTTAATGACTTGGCCTCAACTACCTTCTGTGGTAGAGAATTCCACAGGTTCACCACTCTCTGGGTGAAGAAATTCTTCCTCATTTCTGTCCTAAATGGCTTACCCCTTATCTTTAGATTATGACCCCTGGTTCTGGACTCTCTGACCATCGGGAACATTCTTCCTGCATCTAGTTTGTCCAGACCTGTCAGAATTTTATATGTTTTGATGAGATCCCCTCTCATTCTTCTATACTCCAGCGAGTATAAGCCCAATCGACCCAATCTCTCCTCATATGTCATTCCTGCCATCCCAGGTATCAGCCTTGTGAATCTTCACTGAACTCCTTCCATGGCAAGAACATCCTTCCTCAGATAAGGCGACCAAAACTGCACACAATACTCAAGGTGTGGTCTCACCAAGGCCCTGTACAACTGCAGAAGGACATCCCTGTTCCTATACTCAAACCCTTTCGCTATGAAGGCCAACATACCATTTGCCTTCTTCACCGCTTGCTGCACCTGCATGCTTACCTTCAGCGACTGGTGCACAAGGACACCCAGGTCTCGTTGCACTTCCCCTTCTCCCAATCTATTGCCATTCAGATAATAGTCTGCCTTTCTGTTTTTGACACCAAAGTGGATAACCTCGCATTTATCCACATTATATTGCATCTGCCACGCTTCTGCCCACTCACCCAACCTGTCCAAATCATCCTGGAGTTTCTCGGTATCCTCTTCGCAGCACACACGCCCACCCAGCTTTGTGTCATCTGCAAACTTGGAGATATTACATTTAGTTCCCTTATCTAGATCATTAATGTATATTGTGAATAGCTGGGGTCCAAGGACCGATCCCTGCGGTACCCCACTAGTCACTGCCTGCCACTCGGAAAAAGACCCATTAATTCCTACTCTCTGCTTTCTGTCCGCCAACCAGTTCTCTATCCAAGTCAATACCTTGCCCCCAATCCCATGTGCCTTAACTTTACCCGCTAATCTCTTATGCGGGACCTTATCGAAAGCCTTTTGAAAGTCCAAATACACCACATCTACTGGTTCTCCCTTATCTATTTTCCCAGTTACATCCTCAAAAAATTCCAGTGGATTAGTCAAGCACGATTTACCTTTTCTAAATCCATGTTGACTTTGTCCGATCCTGTCACTGTTTTTCAAGTGCTCAGCTATTACATCCTTTATAATGGACTCGGGCTGCCTCCGCTGCTCTGGGCCTACCACGCCTCGGGGCTCACCTTTATACCGCCGCTCGCCGCACGCCGCTCCTCGGGCTGCCTCCGCTGCTCTGGGCCTACCACGTCTCGGGGCTCACCTTTATATCGCCACTCCTCGGGCTGCCTCCGCTGCTCTGGGCCTACCACGCCTCGGGGCTCACCTTTATACCGCCGGGTTTGACTTATGAGGAAAGGTTGAGCAGGCTGGGCCTATATTCATTGGAATTTAGAAGAATGAGAGGTGATCTTATCGAAACATATAAGATACTGAGGGGGCTCGACAGGGTAGATGCAGAGAGGATGTTTCCCCTTATGGGGAAATCTAGAACTCAGGGGCACAGTCTCAGAATAAAGGGTCGCCCTTTTAGAACTGAGATGAGGAGGAACTTCTTCTCTGAGGGTCATAAATTTGTGGAATTCTCTGCCCCAGAGAGCTGTGGAGGCTGGGTCATTAAATACATTTAAAGTGGAGATAGACAAATTTTTGCAAGATAAGGGAGTGAAGGATTATGGGGAGCAGGCTGGGAAGTGGCTTTGAGCCCTAGATCAGCCAAGTGGCCTATTCCTGCTCCTATTTCTTATGTTCTTATTGCCACAGGCTTTTCCCAATACATAAAGGGGTGGTTCATTGATTCTGCAGCACCTCATTCTCAACATTGCTGGCTGTGCATCTGCCTCAGCAAGGAGAAGCAGAACAAGGAGAAGGATCCAAAGGACTGAAGCACGTGTGCTCATGGCAGATTCACCTCAGTCGGGTGGTCAGGGTGATCGAATGCTTCAACAAATGCTACATGCCACCGTCTGTACCATAAGCTTCACACACTGCCCAAAGCACCACACCTGCAGCTGCTCACCCACCAACAATCTCTACCTACCAACACTCACATCCACATCTCACGCCTTGCACACAATGGCAGCTATTCAACTATGGCAGGCAAAAGGATCATTAGTTATTAGAATGAATATATGTTTGCATAAATTTGTTAATGGAGTTTGCAATATTTTGTGGTCTCTCTCATTTCACCTTTGCACCCAAGAGGATGCTGTGATATGGCATGACACAGGGATGGTATGATGGACATGTGGTGAGCAAAAGGGATCTGGGGTTTAAGTCAACCTTATGTGTGAGGCTGGAGGTCTGTTTGGAGGAGGTTGCTGAGTTCAGTGACCACCACCTTGGTGATGTGGAGCCATCTAATACACTGCTTCTCACTCAATTGAAGGTAGGAGAAGTGCTGTCGGAATACTCTCGGAGAGTAAGACCTCCTGGTGAGAGCCCTGATATCCTTCCTCATCCCTCTATGCATATGTTCCCGTATTTCTGGCTGCCTACGCTCCCTCTGCCATAGATCCTGGAGGGCGAGGTGGCGCCAGTACAGCCCCCATTAATGTTGTCAAGTGTAGCAGTTTGAATCTTTGAACAGTAAATGTAGCTACTGTGCACTTGCCAGAAGACTGCTGATAAAGCTTGAAATTACTCATACAAACTCATCCACTGGGTGAAACTGACAAGAAACCACTGTAACTAACCTGGCCTGACTGCTGCGAGTGATTAATGCTGATGCCTTTAAATAACGTCGCTGGAGCCGGCTTCCTGCAGCTGTGTGCCTGCTCTCCCTGTCACTGTCTGGTCGAGACGCAAAGGTAAGTGGCAACAATAAATTTTCCAGATCAGGCACCCAGTGAGCGACATCATGATCTGCCTGCCGTTGAAGTCCCCGGCGGTACCTCGTACCGGTGGCGCAACGGGGTGGGGGGGGGGGGGGGTGGGGGGGGGGGCAGTATTTACCATGTGACACTAGATGTGCCTCGCCCAGGCGCTACTGCATCAGCACCCCATTACCGCCCTCTGCAGGTGCTAACGGGAGGCTCTAACCTACTGAATTTTCCCCCCTTAATCTCTAACATCTTACAATTCTGATGAAAGATCATCGTCCTGAAACATTAACTCTGTTTCTCGATGCTGCCTGACCTGCTGAGTGTTTCCAGCATTTTCTGTTTTTAGAACAAATGGCTGGTGGGAGACCAGGGCTACACTTTGCAGCAAAAGCAAAATACTATGGATGCTGGAAATAAAAAATGACAGTGGTTTTGAAAGGGGAGGGGACAGTACTGGAGGAGAGGGAACCATTTACGTCAGCTAGTGTGGGGGCCAGGAAGGGAAGTTGGGTGGTCAGCAGTTTAATGGGAATGGGGTCAAGGGAGCAACAGGTGGATCTCATGGGCAAGATGAAGTTGAAGAGGGCATGAGGGAAAATAGAAGTTAAACCGGAGAAAGACGCGGGTTCAGGGCTAAGGTGGGGGGAATCCTTGGGAGACATTAGGCTTGGTGGGCATGGGGAAGAGGGGGATAGAATCATACAATCTTAGAATGATACAGCACAGAAGGAGGTTATTTGGTCCATCGTGCCTGTGCCGGCTCTTTGGTAGAGCTATCCAATTAATCTCACTCCCCTGCTCTTTCCCCATAGCCCTGTAATTTTTTTTCCTTCAATTATTTACCCATTTCCCTTTTGAATGTAAATCTGCTTCCCACCACCCTTTCAGGCAGTGCATTCCAGATCACAACAACTCGCTGTGTTTAAAAAAAAAAGTTTCCTCACGATTCCTCTGGTTCTTTTGCCATTCGCCTTAAATTTGTGTCCTTTGGTTGCTGACACTTCTGCCACTGGAAACAGTTTCTCCTTATTTACTCAATCAAATACATCTCCATCAAATTAACCTTCTCTGCTCTAAGGAGAACAACACCAGCTCTCCAGTCTCTCCACAGATGCGGCAGAGGCAGCTAAATGGATATCCATTCAGTTGCCTTGCAATTAATTCCATGAGCTTTTATCTCCTTTATAAGCCTCACATATGTAACCTTATAAAATTCCTTTTGAAAATCAAAGTAGATAATATTTACTGGGTCACCCGATACATCCTTAGAGAATTCTAGCAGGTTGGTGAGGCGTGATCTATGGCTTCTAAACCTTTACCAGTTCCTTTTCATGACCTTTGATCTCTTTCCAAGAACTCTAACTTTTTAAAAGTTACACACTTGTTGGAAACATAGAATGGTTACAACACAGAAGGAGGCCATTTGGCCCGTCGAGCCCATGCCGGCTCTCTGCAAGAGCACTTCAATTAGTCTCACTCCCTCGTCCTTTCCCCATAGACCTGCAAATCTTTTTCCTTTTGAAAGCCATGATTGAATCTGCCTCCGCCACCCTTTCAGGCAGTGTATTCCAGATCCTAACCATTCGCTGCATAAAGGCAGAGAGGAATATCCCAGAGTTTTTGTTTCTCTAATTTGGCTTGGAGGTATTTTGTCTTTCTTGCCTTTCCCAGGTTATTGTATGGCTGGTTGGTGAGGGAGGGGGAGCAGATACGAGCCATCATTGCACCATGACAGCCTACAACAGGCTTGATGGACCAGCTGGTCTTTTCCTGTCCTTTGTTTTTCTTTGTTTATTTATGTAGATTATCTGTCATTCATTCATTTTCTGTTTGTGGGACCTGGCTGTGTGCAAATTGGATGCCACATTCACCTACATAAGTGACTACACTTCAAAAGTAATTCATCGGTTGTGAAGCACTTTGGGACATCCTAAAGACATGTTAAGGTGCAATATAAATGTAAATTTTTTCTATCCGTGCTGCAATTTCTATTTTAAACAGTAAAGGAACATCTATAAATCCTTATACTATATTATGAAAGTAAGGAAGGCCGAGTCATAAAAAATGGTCAATTAAGATTTTGCGTCTGTGAAACACTTCAGGAGGCTCAACGAGGGCCTGAAATAGTTCAAAGCTATTCATTATTGTACACATTCATCAAATTGGGGTCCATAGGCCATCAAGCTAATGTTAAAATCACTCGTTAATATTACTTTGTATCTACAGTTTGTGCTGTCTACACAGTGTAGCAGTCTACCTTTTCTAGCACTGCACTAACATTTTATTTTAAACTGCAGTATGCCTGCCAGGTGTGGAACTGAAGTATGACAGCCAGATGTGAGGCATGTATAGTAGAATAAAATACATGCAAATCGAACATAAGGTTTGAACTAATAGCACTATAAATGCAAGTAGCAAATATTTCTGACATAAAAATACAACTGAAACTAGGCCAGCAGAGAAGGCTCTTGGAGAAGAGATTTTGTGGAAAAGAAACTGACATTCTTGTTAAGGAATCCTTAATGTTGTATCATAAAACTATTTTAAATTTCCAGCCAGTGACCTTGGGAAACAAAAGTTCTCTAAAATGTAGCCTTAAATTGTTACTGCTTCATACATTAAAAAAATTGCCTCCAACTGATAGAAACTATTGACTATCGCTAAGGAAAGCAAAAGATAAAACAGTCCAAACACAGGTAGAAGGCACCATTCACTGACCGCCAACTCTCCATTCCAGAAAAATGAACACTCAGTGAGGAATAAATGACGGCGGAGTTTGGATAGACATCTCACAACATGCCACCAGTGAAATAGAAAGACAGAGTCAGCCACTATTAAAGGGAGGAGAGAATGGCAAAAACCAGAAGGGATCAAGAAACACCAGTAAGCCTTCCATCAATGTAAATAATTAGAATTAATCAAAGGCACTGTGAGAGAAAAAGAAAGAGAGCAGCACATACAAACTGAATATCAGCCTTTCAAAACGTCATTTCTCAAAAAAAATCAGCAGGAAAAGATTCACTTTCAAGCACTCTTATGATTAAGAGAGTATGAAGGACTTGGGACATCAGATGGGAAAGTTGGTAAACATATTCATGATGACGTTATGATAAACAAATACCAACTAAATTGAATAAAGGTATTCGGAGTAGCACGTGAGGACTAACAGTGGCTCCTAACACATTGAGAAATCCTATACTGGCAAAGACGTCTGTATATTCCTCAATTGCTGGTACAGATTTGAAAGAAAGAAGACAGGTGCAAGGAGC
The DNA here is from genome assembly GCA_030390025.1 of Squalus acanthias. Taxonomy (NCBI): domain Eukaryota; kingdom Metazoa; phylum Chordata; class Chondrichthyes; order Squaliformes; family Squalidae; genus Squalus; species Squalus acanthias. The sequence goes on from CM059432.1 coordinate 90,294,285, forward strand.
AGCTCTCTCTGGTGTAAAATTAGCTGGTAACCTGAAATGTACTGGTAACAATTTGAGTGCTCCAGTGCTCTTTACTGATAATGGCAAGGCACAATTCGTAGTGATAAGTCACTCCAAATCCTTTATATATGCCAAGATCATATAGCATCTGTTTGTTAAATATAAACGTATGATAAAAGTGAATCTCAGATCAGTCAACGTAACTACTTCTATAGCCTGTTTTGCATAGCCTTCTGTGCCTTGCAAATAGGAAGCCTTCAGATATTTTGGAATTGTCTTGGCGATGACAGATGCAGCTGTATTTTATATGCAGGTCCTCCATTTAACCTCATGAAAAGTCGTTTTAACAGTGCCACAGGCAATTACCACTTAATGCCTACAAATTGGCATATAAAATAGCACATGTGGCTTAAAATGTGATGGTCTACATCATTTACACAAGTGCTAAGTGCCCCACCATGCTATGGGGCATGCATATAGCAACAAGACACACTAACTGAATCAAACTAAGTTGTGTTGCAATAAACACTGCAAAACACAAATAAAGGCATATTAATCCTCTAAGTAGCAACTGTGACATTGGCAAAATACATAAAATCATGTGCTCTAGCTGTTGTGGAGAAAAACACAATAAAATAACTCGCTGATACATAAGCAGTTTTGTAAAATACACCTAAAAAGATCAGCACGTTGTTAAGTTAGAACACAAATCTGCTTGTAACATTAATACCAATCTTCCACCACAATTATTTTGGTCATATTGAACAACCACATTGTAGGGTACTCTAGTATCAAGCCAAGTTGCAACTATTCCATTCATAATTTGGGTGGCGGGGGGGGGGGAAGAAAAGTTTGAAGTAACAGTTTAAAGCTGTCAGTTGTATTGATGATAATATAGGGACTGTTGTGTAAAATGGATTGATTGCAGACTGATTTTTGCGACTTGATGTAAGTATAGATGGAGCCAGAAATATCAAGGGGAGAATTTGAGGCAGCTTAAAAGGGGACGATTGCAGGGAAAATGAATTGCTAAAGTTGGAGTGCCATGTTAAGGTGATAGCCACTGTTTGCCGTAACTCGGGATTGCATAGATATTAACCATGTAATATATTATGCATGCTAATGTTTGACATTGATCATGGAAGGACACTTTCTTGGGTTTAATTCTGTTCATGTAGTGGATTGAAGTATCAATTGTTGTCCTTATTGCCATGGTTTTGACTGTGATTTCATTTGTGATTTAGGTTAAAGTACAGATTGCCTTTATCAGATCAAGGCACACTAAAGCGGAGCATCAGCAATTGTTTCCTACCATATTTATTACCACCACAGAATTACCAAGTTCCAGGTAGATGGAAGGAAAAAAACTGAGTAATTCTGAAAGTAGGAAGAACTGAAAGGTTTGTAGGAGCACAAAGTAATTTGTTCCTCGAGTGCTAAAAGTTTTGTGAACCCAATGCCAACTCAGGAACTTTGGTTTTATTGGAGATAACAAAAGGAAACATGATCACTGGTTAACACAGCTTGAAATAACAAGCAGAAACCTGAGTACTGTAACTTTCTTAAAGTCAGTACTGTTAATTCTGCACTGTGAACTCTTAATCTCTTCCTCACAAAGTGTCAAAGAGATATGACAGGATGATTATCACATTACAACCCAGCATTTTGTACTGGCTCTCATGTCACTGGCAAAAGAAGAACTACTTTGCATTATATAGGATAGATTTTACTAATTCACGTGCCACAAATGGATATCCGCTATTTAGGCGTGGAAGTCAACATGGATTTCTTTTTGTTCATTAATTTCCAGCAGTTTCTGACACAGCCTTCCAATGGTGAGCTTAAATTGGATTGCACTGACATTCAAGTTCTCTGTCTACCCTATTGGCTGCCTGCTTTTTGAAATGGGCATGAAATAAATCACCTGAAGCTAATTAGAATGCATTTATTGTGCATATTGACTTAAGTGTAGGGAGCATACTGAATAGGGACAGAAGCAGGATATCTGGTCCATAAAGGCTGCTGGAAAAGCTTAGAGGTGCATATGGGGGGAAAAGAATCTTCCAGCTTTTAAAAAGTCTGAAAATAGTTTTTTTTTAATTGTCAGCCTTTTTAAAGGCTATCTTTGTGCTTGCAAAAACTTGACAAGCCAAAAGCAAATGAAGTGAACCCAATGTTAGAGCACAGAATTAAGTCTGTTGCAAGTGGCACAGAGGCATATCTCCTACCACCCCTTGGTTGATGGCTGGTAAAGAGAACACGTTACAGCATTAGGTGGGTGCAAGGAGGGTTTGATCCCTACAAGACAGCAGTGCACCATGACTGGCAGGATGTGGCAGCCAGACTCAACACTGAGTACAGTATCTGCTGGATCCAGAAAAAGGCACGGTAAGGCTACCCAATAGTAAATGGCTTAAGCTTGCTTGCAACAAAATGTTGCCTGTTCCGTATTTACTGCTCACCCATTACAAGCTCTCACAATCTATATGCAGAACTGCATAACTGAGCTCCAGCTCTGGTAAAAAGTCTGCATTTGAGAGACGCCTCACAAAACAGAGAACTAAGGGGGAAAAATTGGGTTGCTTTGCGCCTCGAGGGCGATAATGGGACGCAAAGCCCCTAGCGGCCAGGCACGGCGCCGCTAACGCCTCCCGCGAAATTCAGCGGGAGTTTAGCAATGGCGGTAGCGCCCTGCGGCGGTGACGTCATCGCCGTGCGCCGCGCCTAACTCGCACCCCGGCCGCAAACTTCAGTTGCGCCCCCTGACCTATCGCCGGACAATATGTCTAACAGGGTCAGGGTGACGTTTTTGCAGCCGTGGCGGCGTAAGTTAAAGGGCAAGTGTCGGGAGGCCATTTATTGTGGGCGCCTGTCAGCACCTGGCCCCTTCCCCTTTTATATTCGGGATGCCGGCTGCGATCGCTCAGCCCGGCACTTCCAGTAGCGCCTCGCCTCCTGCTTGAGGCGCTGCCATTAAATTTATGGCGCAGGGCTGCTAACTTTTTCGGGGCGCTAAAAGTAGCGCCCCGGCAAAGTTAGCACCCCAAAGGGGGCGCCACCGAATTTTTCCCCCTAAATATTTGAGAGACCCTTCACAAAACCAGGAACTAAATACTTGTGAGTGCAGATTTTGTTCATGATATAGTGGGTTCAGAATGGGCTCCATTCTGCATGTCTACTCCACCTGTAGCATTGATATGGGATCAATTTTCATTTTTATGATGGGGACTCCGTGATGGTGGTTGAAGTTTTTTTTATTCGTTTTTATGGGATGTGGGCATCGCTGGCAAAGCCAGCAGTTATTGCCCATCCCTAGTTGCCCTTGAGAAGGTGAGGGTGAGCCACCTTCTTGAACTGCTGCAGTCCGTGTGGTGAAGGTACTCCCACAGTGCTGTTAGGGAGGGAGTTCCAGGATTTTGACCCAGCGACGATGAAGGATCGGCGATATATTTCTAAGTCAGAATGGTGTGTGACTTGGAGGGGAACTTGGAGGTGGTGACGTTCCCATGCGCCTGTTGCCCACGTCCTTCTAGGTGGAAGAGGTCGCGGGTTTGGGAGGTGCTGCCGAAGAAGCCTTGGCGAGTTGCTGCAGTCCATCTTGTAGATGGTACACACTGCAGCCACGGTACGCCATGGTGGAGGGAGTGAATGTTTAAGGTGGTGGATGGGGTGCCAATCAAGCGGGCTGCTTTGTCCTGTATGGTGTCGAGCTTCTTGAGTGTTGTTGGAGCTGCACTCATCCAGGCAAGTGGAGAGTATTCCATCACACTCCTTACTTGTGCCTTGTAGATGGTGGAAAGGCTTTGGGGAGTCAGGAGGTGAGACACTCATCGCAGAATACCTAGCCTCTGACCTGCTCTTGTTGCCACAGTATTTATGTGGCTGGTCCAGTTAAGTTTCTGGTCAATGGTGACCCCCAGGATGTTGATGTTAGGGGATTCGGCGATGGTAATGCCATTGAATGTCAAGAGGAGGTGGTTAGACTCTCGCTTGTTGGAGATAGTTATTGCCTGGCACTTCTGTGGCGCGAATGTTAACTGCCACTTATCAGCCCAAGCCTGAACATCGTCCAGGTCTTGTTGCATGCGGGCATGGACTGCTTCATTTTCTGAGGTTTTGTGAATGGCACTGAACACTGTGCAGTCATCAGCGAACATCCCCGTTTCTGACCTTATGTTGGAGGGAAGGTCATTGATGAAGCAGCTGCAGATGGTTGGGCCTAGGACACTGCCCTGAGGAACTCCTGCAGCAATGTCCTGGGGCTGTGATGATTGACCTTCAATCACCACAACCATCTTCCTGTGTGCTAGGTATGACTCCAGCCAGTGGAGAGTTCCCCCACCACCACCCCCCCGCCCCCCCGATTCCCATTGATTTCAATTTTACTGGGGCTCCTTCATGTCACACTCGGTCAAATGCTGCCTTGATGTCAAGGGCAGTCACTCTCTCTTCACCTCTGGAATTCAGATCCTTTGTCCATGTTTGGACCAAGACTGCAATGAGCTCGGGAGCAGAGTGGTCTTGGCGGAACCCAAATTGGGTATCAGTGAGCAGGTTATGGTGAGTAAGTGCCACCTGATAGCACTGTCGATGACACCTTCCATCACTTTGCTGATGATTGAGAGTAGACTGATGGGGCGGTAATTGGCCAGATTGGATTTGTCTTGCTTTTTGTGGACAGGACATACCTGGGCAGTTTTCCACATTGTCGGATAGATGCCAGTGTTGTAGCTGTACTGCAACAGCTTGGCTATAGACGCGGCTAGTTCTGGAGCACAAGTCTTCAGCACGAAAGCCAAGATGTTGTCAGGGCCCATAGCCTTTGCTGTATCCAGTGCACTCAGCGGTTTCTTGATATCACGTGGAGTGAATCGAACTGGATGAAGACTGGCTTCTGTGATGGTGGGGACCGCAGGAGGAGGCCGATATGGATCATCCACTCGGCACTTCTGGCTGAAGATGGTTGCAAACGCTTCAGCCTTGTCTTTTGCACTCACGTGCTGGGCTCCACCATCATTGAGGATGGGGATATTCATGGAGCCTCCTCCTCCCGTTCATTGTTTAATCGTCCACCACCATTCACGACTGGATATGGCAGGACTGCTGAGCTTTGATCTGCTCCGTTGATTGTGGGATCGCTTAGCCCTGGCTATAGCATGCTGCTTCCACTGTTTAGCATGCATGTAGTCCTGTGTTGCAGCTTCCCCAGGTTGGCACCTCATTTTTAGCTACGCCTGGTGCTTCTCCTGGCATGCTCTTCTACACTCCTTATTGAACTAGGTTTGGTCCCCTGGCTTGATGGTAATGGTAGAGTGAGGGATATGGCGGGCCATGAGGTTACAGATTGTGGTGGAATACAATTCTGCTGCTGCTGAAGGCCCACAGCACCTCATGGATGCTCAGTTTTGAGCTGCTAGATCTGTTCTGAATCTATCCCATTTAGCACGATGGTAGTGCCACACAACACGATGGAGGGTGTCCTCAGTGTGAATACGGGACTTCATCTCCACAATGACTGTGCGGTGGTCACTGCTACCAATACTGTCATGGACAGATGCATCTGCGACAGGTAGATTGATGAGGATGAGGTCAAGTAGGTTTTTCCCTCGTGTTGGGTCACTGACCACCTGTCGCAGGCCCAGACTGGCAGCTATGTCCTTCAGGACCCAGCCAGCTTGGTCAGTAGTGGTGCTACCGAGCCACTCTTGGTGATGGACATTGAAGTCCCCCACCCAGAGTACATTCTGCGCCCTTGCTACTCTCAGTGCTTCTTCCAAGTGGTGTTCAACATGGAGGAGTACTGATTCATCAGCTGAGGGTGGGCGGTAGGTGGTAATCAGCAGGGGGTTTCCTTGCCCATGCTTGACCTGAAGCCATGAGACTTCATGGCTTCAGGTCAAGCATGGGCAAGGAAACCCCCTGCTGATTACCACCTACCGCCCTGAGACTTCATGGGGTCCGGAGTCAATGTTGAGGACTCCCAGGGCCACTCCTTCCCGACTGTATACCACTGTGCCGCCACCCCTGGTGGATCTGTCCTGCCGGTGAGACAGGACATTCCCAGGGATGGTGATGGAGGAGTTTGGGACATTGGCTTAAAGGTATGATTCTGTGAGTATGACTATGTCAGGCTGTTGCTTGACTAGTCTGCAGGACAACTCTCCCAATTTTGTCACAAGTCCCCAGATGTTGGCGAGGAGTACTTTGCAGGGTTGACTGGGCTGGGTGTGCCGGTGCCGAGGTCGATGCCGGGTGGTCCGTCCGGTTTTTTTCTTATTATTTTGTTTCGTAGCAGTTTGTTACAACTAAGTGGCTTGCTAGGCCATTTCAGAGGGCAGTTAAGAGTCAACCAAATTGCAGTGGGTCTGGAGTCACATATAGGCCAGACCAGGTAAGGACGGCAGATTTCCTTCCCTAAAGGACATTAGTGAACCAGATAGGTTTTTACGACAATCCGATAGTTTCATGGTTACCATTACTGATACTAGCTTTTTATTCCAGATTTATTTAATTAACTGAATTTAAATTCCCCAGCTGCCATGGTGGGATTTGAACTCATGTCTCTGGATCATTAGTCCAGGCCTCTGGATTACTAGCCCAGTGATATTACCACTACTGGTAGTTGGGTTTTACATTTTGGAGAAGGCCATTGCCTTGTACATAAGTGACATGAATGCTACTCGCCACTTCTCGTGTGGAATTTCCTTGGAAAAAAAAGTTGTTTAATAGTTCTCAGAGTTCTGGACCAATCTCCTTGTCTGTACTTCAGCTCCTTCCATGACATCTTCTCCTCTTCCTCCTCCTTTTGCTTTGAGCCTGAAGCCCCACAGGCCTGCTCTCTATCCTACTCTTTCCTCTTTGGATGGCAGAACCATGCAGCATACAGCAGATGGAAATGATTTTGAGTCTTTGGCTGGTACCTAGTCCAAGCAATACAAACAACTAGTTCAGCATCCTTATGGTGTGCCTGACGATAACAGTTGCTGCTGTGTAGGGTTTCTATTGGGAGTCATCAGTTCATTCTGTGGCACCATGGACTACAGCAAAATAAAAGCATCATGATGCAGGATATCATGGCTGTGGAATTACATTTGTGTGGTCTGAAACCATCTGTACATTTAAGGAGTTGTACTCCTTCCTGTTCATGTATGCATTTGGGTTGATGTGTAGAGCACTGATGGCCACACTGTTTCCCTCTATAATGTCCCAGACTCTTTGGAATTCTCTCAGGCTGTAAAAATCCTGTGTCTTCTCTAGTTAGTATCACCTTTCCATTGGGAAAGTGATATAGGATTTTCCCTTGACAAACATGTCATCAGTTACTTGCTTTATACAGGTATGAACTGCACACTGGCTTATATAACAGATGTCCCTGTGGTGGCCTAGAAGAGTCCTGTTGCATAAAACTTTAATGTCACAATGACCTTCAGAACTAGAGGAAGAGCCACCCCTGTCCTTGAGTTTGTTAGTAAGTCAAGCCTACAGCAGCCACAAATGCTGCAGTGAAGCAAAGGTGGTGATGACAGGTTTTCTCTGATCTACCCAATTAGGAGAGGCATGGTCTGCAAACACAATCCTTGGGCACTGAAAGAAGCTTGGGCATTAAATATTTTGTCCTTTCAGGAATTCACCCTCGTCATCTAATTCATGCAGCAATATGGCAACACCAAAAGAGATTTCCATCCTCTCAGCTTTGTTAGATACACCTTACACTTCAGCAATAATTGGCAAGACTTAGGAAGTGTGATTAAACAAACCGAAGGCTTCACCAACAAGGCAGAGAAAGGAAAATATAATTACGCAAGATGTTCAGTGCACAAAAAGAAAAATGCCACGAGCCAAAAAAACTAAACTTTAACATCAACTGAAACAGCACACTTGCTGCAAGAAGCATTCCAAAGTGAGCTAGGCCTGGTTCACAGGCATGCACCCACTTTCCATGGATGAGGTAAATGCTAGGGATAGAACCGGGCCTGAAATTTTCAATTTAAATGAAGTTCGTGCATGCCTGCAGTGTGGGCCTCCTTACTCACCCTAAATCACATCTCAGAAAATTGAGCACAACTCAAATCGGGTACATGAGGTCAGGGATCCAATTCTCCAACCATGTCCACCACCAATGGAGCCTTATACAATTTACAAGGTGAAATTGGTGAACATTTAGAATGACATCGGCTAATAATAGACAGTCAACATGAATTTGTAAAATAACAACAGAAAATGCTGGAAACACTCAGCAGGTCAGGCAGCATCGAGGAGAGAGAAACAGAGTTAACCCTTGGTTCGACCCGAAACATTGACTCTGTTTCTCTCTCCTTAATGCTGCCTGACCTGCTGAGTGTTTCCAGCATTTTCTGTTGTTATTTCAGATTTCCAGCATCCGCAGTATTTTGCTAATGAATTTGTAAAACCTGGGTCATTTTACTTTATTAAAGGCACTGTAGAAATGCAAGTTGTTGTTGTTGTTGTACATCACAAAATTAACTGAATTTTTTGAGGAAATGAAGAGTGTTATGGATAAAGGGAATACAATTTGATAAGGTGCCACGTAAGATGAGTCTAGAACTTTTACAAACCCTTTCAGGCTATTGGAAGTGTGGCAGAGCACATTTACCACCACCCTAAATGAATTTGCGGTAGAGAGAGGTTCAATTGTCTTCTTCCCAGGACTCCATCCTAAATTGTAGGAATGGGCTCATTAGAATAATCAGGTAATTTTTGGGGGGAAGAAGAACAGTAAAAGGATATATATCCTAAATGGTAGGATTCTTAATAGGGTGGATAAATGGATCAGCCATGATCTTATTGAATAGTGGAGCAGGCTCGAGGGGCCGTATGGCCTGCTCCTGTTCCTAATTCTTATGTTCATATGTTCTTATTGAGGAGTGTAGATACATAGATCTTTAAAGGTGAGAATTCAGATAGAAAAGGCCATAAAAATGTAAATGGAATTCTGGATTTTATTTATAAAGGCATCAGATTCAAAAGCAAGGAAATATTGTTGAAATCTACAAGACAGTGGTTAGGCCACAGCTGGAGTTTTATGTGCAATTCTGGAAACTCCATCAAGGATATTAGAGCCATGGAAAGGGTAGAGCAAAGATTCACTAGAATGATACCAGAATGAAAGGTTATAGTTGTAAATAAAGGTTGAAAAAAATAGGCCCTTTCCACCAGAAGGTTAAGGTGGGGAGATGGAATCTAATGATGGTTTTCAAAATTATTAAAGACTTTGCAAGGGTAAATAATGAAAGATTGTTTACGCTGGTTGGGAAATAGGTAACAAGGAGTCATGGATTTAGGATTATCACGAGAAAAATGCAGTGGAAGGGAATTAGAAGAATATTTTACACATGGAGGGTTATTACCACAAGTGGCAATTGAGAATGTACAACCGTGCACATCTGACATAATTCGCACCACGGAAGTGCCAGGCAATGACTATCTCCAACAAGCGAGAGTCTAACCATTTCCCCTTCAATGGCATTACTATCGCCGGATCCCCCACTATCAACATCCTGGGGGTCACCATTGACCAGAAACTTAACTGGACCAGCCACAGAAACACTGTGGCAACGAGAGCAGGTCAGAGGCTAGGTATTCTGCGGCGAGTGTCTCACCTCCTAACTCCCCAAAGCCTTTCCACCATCTACAAGGCACAAGTAAGGAGTGTAATGGAATACTCTCCACTTGCCTGGATGAGTGCAGCTCCAACAACACTCAAGAAGCTGGACACCATACAGGACAAAGCAGCCCGCTTGACTGGCACCCCATCCACCACCTTAAATATTCACTCCCTCCACCGTGGCTGCAGTGTGTACAATCTACAAGATGCACTGCAGCAACTTGCCAAAGCTTCTTCGGCAGCACCTCCCAAACCCGCGACCTCTTCCACCTAGAAGGACAAGGGCAGCAGATGCATGGGAACACCACCACCTCCACGTTCCCCTCCAAGTCACACACCATCCTGACTTAGAAGTATATCGCCGATCCTTCATCGTCGCTGGGTCAAAATTCTGGAACTCCCTCCCTAACAGCACTGTGGGAGTACCTTCACCACACGGACTGCAGCGGTTCAAGAAGGCAGCTCACCACCACCTTCTCAAGGGCAACTAGGGATGGGCAATAAATGCTGGCCTTGCCAGCGATGCCCACATCCCATAAGTGAATAAAAAACATTTTAAAAATTGCATTCCCTTTAGATGGACTTACAGAAGTACAGAGTACCATAGAGCAAGTGACCTTTTCACGGCCATCTGGAGAAGAGCTATACTATATTCTCTCAGAACCACTGTGACTGGCGCCATTGAGACCTAGAGCACAAGTCTTTCACTGTCAGATTGATCATTCAGTAAGAGGAATGACATCTTACCCACATCTTATGGACCTTATGGACTGCTCTCATGCTCATCTCTGGTCATCCAGCTGAAGTATCCAGCACCAGGTTCATAGCAAGAAAAGTGTCTGACAAGGTGCACTCTTGTCAAGGTGGCTGCACATCCTTCCACTCGAGCCAGGGCTCTCAAAAACTGGAAGAAATGCCCGGAAGTGGGCGGGCGCTGGCAGCCACTGAGTTTTAAGCTGTGACTCCAGCTTTTGCATAAAGATTGGAACCACAGAAGTTTACAACACAGTGTTGGATCTTTGTTAAAGTAATCCAAAACTAATCCATTGTCCTGCTCACTCCTCATAGCTCTATATCTTTTGTTATTTCAAAATAACCCTGCACCCAATGGCTCAAGGCCATGAGCATCACAAGAGGGCCTGCAATACCTAACTTTGACCTGCCATTACAGTTACTCCTCCGGGAACACTTAGATACAGCATTAAATTGGGAAGTAGGGCAAACATACCTTATAGGGTGACAAAGGGGAACCACATTTGGAATGTAAATAGCATTAAGTAAATATTGATCTTGTCATTTCTCCTTTTATGGACAGTGTTTGTTTTGTAGGGCCATAGAAATAATATAAGTGCCTAGAGGGGGCTGAAAAACAGCAGTTAAACTTGAGTGAAGGGAATGTGTGACATGTTCTTGAGTGCTACAATGTGTGGGATTGGAAAAAGTTTAGTAGCATAATGGGGGGAATTTTAACAGCAAACAGTGAGTGGGTTTGGGAGCGAGTGGGTGGTTAAAAGCACTGAAATTGACCGTGTCGGGAAGTTGGCTCCAACCCGTCGACTTCCGCATTTAACTGGAGCACGTTTGGCTGCGTGCGAGAATCGCCCTCGGGAGAGGCGGGTTGCAAATTTAAAGCTGTTAAGAGGTAGTTAAGAGGTAATTAACAGCTTTTTTAACAGGGATTTTCAACTTTCACTGTGGATTCACAGGTTTCCCGGCTTCCTGGACCTTGCTAGTGAAAGCAAGGCAAGTGGCAATTGAGGAGGCTGAACAAATGACAAGCAAAAAAATTGCATAAGTACTGAGACCCCACACCTGCTTCCTTGCCTAAGTGAAAGGCTTTTGCTCACAGCACTTGTTCTGAGAGTTTACTTTCAGTACTTTTCAGGTGATTTCTACAACTTTGGATGTGGTTTCTACTACTTTGGAGGTGACTTTCATTACATTGGAGGTCACTTTCACTACACTGCAGATTTGTGCGTCTGATTTCCACTGTCCATTTGTCATATATCAGATCAGCATAGGTGCTGCTTGTGCCATTTCACCAAGCTGAGCACCAGCACCAACGTCACCAGCAGGAGCAGCAGCAGCCTTCTCCTCACAGACCTGGCGCTCCACAGGAGAGAGGGGTTGAGCCAGGGGTGCACCTTCCAGGAGGCGATACCCCCAACACAGAGTATATAGGCAGAGGATCAGCTTTCTTGACATGTCGAACACCAATGCCTCAGGAGGCTCAGGGTATCGCGTCAGGTGGTGGCAGACATTTGCAGCCTGCTGGAACAAGACCTGCTGCCAACTGGACCTGGTGGCCACGCTTTACCAGTGGCTGTCAAAATGACCACCTGCCCTCAATTTCTTCACCTCAGGCTGCTTCCAGGGATCTGCAGGAGACATATGCAGGCTTTCGCAATCGGCCACTCAAAAATGCATCACCCAGGTGACCGATGCCATGTTTGCCAGGGCAGGCGATTATGTACACTTTACCACCGATGAAGTCAGTCAGAATGAGCGAGCGCTTGGGTTTTCAGCACTGACTGGCTTCCCACAGGTGCAAGGCATCATCGACTGCACACATGTGGCCATCAAGGCACCCCCAGATCACCTAGGAGTGTTCGTGAACCGTAAGGGCTTCCACTCCATCAATGTGCAGCTCGTCTGCAACCACAAAAAGATCATCATTCAGGTGTGTGCCAGATTCCCAGGGAGCTGCCATGAAGCATTCGTCCTGCGCAAGTCCACCCTCCCTGTGCTCTTCGCACCACTGAACAGACTTATTGGCTGGCTGCTTGGAAGCAAGGGCTAGCCACATAAAATGTGGCTGATGAAACCCGTGAGGAGCCCAAGCATTGAGGCCCAAGAGCGCTACAATCAAAGCCACATGACGACGAGATGTGTCATTGAGCAAGCCATCGGGATGCTGAAGATGTGCTTCAGGTGCTTCAACAGATCTGGAGACACCCTTCAATACGCACCAGCCAGGGTCTCCAGAATGATGCTCGTGGTGTACTGTGCTCTGCACAACATAGCGCAGTAGCGAGGATTGGAGCTGCAGGAGGAGCATGACGCAGAGCATAGTGCCTCTTCAGAGGAGGAAGATGAGGAGGAGGAGGAACGTCATTTTAAAAAATATATATTTTATGGGATGTCGGCGTCGCTGGCAAGGCCAGCATTTATTGCACATCCCTAATTGCCTTGAGAAGGTGGTGGTGAGCCGCATTCTTGAACCGCTGCAGTCCGTGTGGTGAAGGTACTCCCACAGGGCTGTTAGGTAGGGAGTTCCAGGAATTTGGCCCAGCGACGATGAAGGATCGGCGATATACTTCTAAGTCAGGATGGTGTGTGACTTGGAGGGAATTTGGAGGGTGGTGGTGTTCCCATGCACCTGCTGCCCTTATCCTTCTAGGTGGAAGAGTTTGTGGGTTTGGGAGGTGCTGCCGAAGAAGCCTTGGCGAGTTGCTGCAGTGTCATCTTGTAGATGGCACACACTGCAGTCACGGTACGCTGGTGGTGGAGGGAGAGAATGTTTAAGGTGGTAGATGGGATGTCAGTCAAGTGGGCTGCTTTATCTTGGATGGTGCTGAGCTTCTTGAGTGTTGTTGGAGCTGCACTCATCCAGGCAAGTGGAGAGTATTCCATCACACTCCTTACTTGTGCCTTGTGGATGGTAGAAAGGCTTTGGGGAGTCAGGAGGTGAGACACTCATCGCAGAATACCTACCCTCTGACCTGCTCTTGTTTCCACAGTATTTATGTGGCTAGTCCAGTTACGTTTCTGGTCAATGGTGACCCCCAGGATGTTGATGGTGGGGGATTCGGCAATGGTAATGCCATTGAATGTCAAGGGGAGGTGGTTAGACTCTTGCTTGTTGGAGATAGTCATTGCCTGACACTTCTGTGGCGCGAATGTTACCTGCCACTTATCAGCCCAAGCCTGAACGTCGTCCAAGTCTTGTTTCATGCGGGCATGGACTGCTTCATTATCTGAGGAGTTGTGAATGGCGCTGAACACTGTGCAGTCATCAGTGAACATCCCCATTTCTGACCTTATGCTGGAGGGAAGGTCATTCATAAAGCAGCTGAAGATGGTTGGGCCTAGGACACTGCCCTGAGGAACTCCTGCAGCGATGTCCTGGGGCTGTGATGATTGACCTTCAATCACCACAACCATCTTCCTTTGTGCTCGGTATGACTCCAGCCAGTGGAGAGTTTTCCCCCCGAATCCCATTGACTTCAGTTTTACTAGGGCTCCTTCATGCCACACTCGGTCAAATGCTGCCTTGATGTCAAGGGCAGTCACTCTCACATCACCTCTGGAATTCAGCTCCTATGTCCATATTTGGACCAAGGCTGTAATGAGGTCGGGCGCAGAGTGGTCTTGGTGGAAACCAAATTGGGCATCAGTGAGCAGGTTATTGGTGAGTAAGTGTCGCTTGATAGCACTGTCGATGACACCTTCCATCACTTTGCTGATGATTGAGAGTAGACTGATGGGTCGGTAATTGGCCAGATTGGATTTGTCCTGCTTTTAGTGGACAGGACATACCTGGGCAGTTTTCCACATTGTCGGATAGATGCCAGTGTTGTAGCTGTACTGGAACAGCTTAGCTAGAGGCGCGGCTAGTTCTGGAGCACAAGTCTCCAGCACGATAGCCGGGATGGTGTCAGGGCCCATAGCCTTTGTTATATCCAGTGCGCTGAGCCATTACTTGATATCACGTGGAGTGAATCGAATTGGCTGAAGATGGTCGGACCTCAGGAGGAGGCCGATATGGATCATCCACTCGGCACTTCTGGCTGAAGATGGCTGCAAACGCTTCAGCCTTGTCTTTTACACTCACGTGCTGGGCTCCACCATCTTTGAGGATGGGGATATTCATGGAGCCTCCTCCTCCCGTTAGTTATTTAATGGTCCACCACCATTCACGACTGGATGTGGCAGGACTGCAGAGCTTTGATCTGCTCCGTTGATTGTGGGATCGCTTAGCCCTGTCTATAGCATGCTGCTTCCGCTTTTTAGCACGCATGTAGACCTGTGTTGCCACTTCCCCAGGTTGGCACCTCATTTTTAGCTACGCCTGGTGCTGCTCCTGGCATGCTCTTCTGCACTCCCTATTGAACCAGGGTTGGTCCCCTGGCTTGATGGTAATGGTAGAGTGAGGGATATGGCGGGCCATGAGGTTACAGATTGTGGTGGAATACAATTCTGCTGCTGCTGATGGCCCACAGAGCCTCATGGATGCCCAGTTTTGAGCTGCTAGATCTGTTCTGAATCTATCCCATTTAGCACGGTGGTAGTGCCACACAACATGATGGAGGGTGTCCTCATTGTGAATATGGGACATCGTCTCCACAATGTCTGTGCGGTGGTCACTGCTACCAATACTGTCATGGACAGATGCATCTGCGACAGGTAGATTGGTGAGGATGAGGTCAATTAGGTTTTTCCCTCGTGTTTGGTTCTCTCACCACCTGTCGCAGGCCCAGACTGGCAGCTGTGTCCTTCAGGACTCGGCCAGCTTGGTCAGTAGTGGTGCTACCGAGCCACTCTTGGTGATGGACATTGAAGTCCCCCACCCAGAGTACATTCTGTGCCCTTGCTACTCTCAGTGCTTCTTCCAAGTGGTGTTCAACATGGCGGAGTACTGATTCATCAGCTGAGGCCATGGCACCAACAGCAGTGCATATTGATGCCCGGGATGGAGTCATCATGGCAAGATTTAATTAGGTTGCATCACTGCACCATCTGGCAGCCACATGCTGAACCCACTTACACCGCCATCCACCCCGCAGAACAAAGCAGTCCTGCAATCAACAAAGCATCCCTTTTGCAGACACCCATTGTTTGGATTTAAGTCTTGTCTTACCATTCATCAGAACTGAGAAGCCCACTTCACAGGTTGCAGGCAAAAACGTGCAAGAAGGGAAAGCGGTGCAAAGAAATAATTTTTATGTGGCCCAAAATTTATACATAAACTTAACAGTGTAAGGTTGTATAACATCCCCATATGCATACCCTTGTGCAACGACTAATCTTTCATCTTCCTTTTCCTACTAATACTATTACGTCGTGAAGCCCCTGTGACTGAGGCAGAAGTAGAGGCAGGCTGCTTACATCCCTGCTCTGACTGCTGAGATGCTCTTGGCCGACGTCCTCTGGGTTTTGGAGCTCTTGAGGGCCCCGCCAGATACGGCTCCAGCTGCACCTGTGCAGAGGCAGACTCAGCCATCGAATCACGAGGCAGCATTTGGGGCACTGACTGAGTCGGGGGATGGGGGGCAATGGGTGTCAAGTGGAAGTGCTTTGAACAGAGTCACAGAGTTCCCTTTCTCCATATTCCCTCTCATGGCCCACCCACACTTCCCTGCTCGCAAGGAGCCGGAGAGTATTTTGCTGCACATCAGTGGAGTGCTGAACAGCCAGGGCTAGTTTTTGATCTATCCGAGTTAAGGTGGCATTCAGAGTGTGCAAGCCTTTGGTGAGGGCCAGTATGCACTCGTTTGACTGCCACGTTTGATGCTCCACGGACGAAGACATCATCGCAAAGTCCTGCGACATCATGCCAGTCATGCCTGAGATGGACTCCTCCATTCTCTCTGCAAGCGTGAACTGTGCGGCACCCTCAGAGTTAGCGACCTCATCTGAGGAGTCGTCATCCTCTTCCAGCACCACCACCTGTGGGACACTTGATGGGCCTGTGGGAGACTAAAGACATGATTTAGAATTGTCACGATAAGAATGTTTTAAGTAAACCCTTTATAGAATCATAGAATGGTTACAGCACAGAAGGAGGCCATTCGGCCCGTTGAGCTCGTGCCGGCTCTCTGCAAGAGCACTTCAGCTAGTCCCACCCCCCGCCCTTTCTCCGTAGCCCTGCAATTTTTTTTCCTTCAGGTATTATCCAAAGCCCTTTTGAAAGTCACGATTGAATCTGCCTCTACCACCCTTTCAGGCAATGCGTTCCAGATCCTAACCACTCGCTGCGTGAAATTTCTTTTCCTCATGTCGCCTTTGGTTCTTCTGCCAATCACCTTAAATCTGTGTCCTCTGGTTCTTGACCCTTCCACCAATGGGAACAGTTTCTCCCTATCTCCTCTGTCTAGACCCCTCATGATTTTGAACACCTCTATCAAGTCTCCTCTCAACCTTCTCTGCTCTAAGGAGAACAACCCCAGCTTCTCCAGTCTATCCACGCAACTAAAGTCCCTCAACACTGGAAACTTTCTTGTACATCTTTTCTGCACCCTCTCTGAGGCCTTCACATCCTTCCTAAAGTGCGGTGCCAAGAATTGGACACAATACTCCAATTGAGGCCGAACCAGTGTTTTATAAAGGTCCATCATAACTTCCTTGCTTTCGTACTCTATGCCTCTATTTATGAAGCCCAGGATCCCGTATGCTTTTTTAACCACTTTCTCAACCTGCCCTGCCACCTTCAACGATTTGTGCACATGTACCCCCAGGTCGCCTTGTTCATGCACCTCCTTTAGGATTGTATCCTTTGCACTTTTCTGCATTAAGTTTCATCTGCCACGTGTCCGCCCATTCCACCAGCCTGTCTAGGTCCTCTTGAAGTCTATTACTATCCTCCTCACTGTTCACTATACTTCCAAGTTTTGTGTCATCTGCAAATTTTGAAATTGTGCCCTGTACACCCAAGTCCAGGTCATTAATATATATCAAGAAAAGCAGTGGTCCTAGTACCAAAGACTGGGGAACCCCACTTTGTATATTCCTCCAGTCCGATAAACAACCGTTCACCACTACTCTCCGTTTCCTGTCACTTAGCCAATTTCTTATACATGTTGCCACTGTCCCTTTTATTCCATGGGCTTCAACTTTGCTGGCAAGACTATTATGTGGCACTTTATCAAACGTCTTTTGGAAGTCCATGTACACCACATCAACCGCATTGCCCTCATCAACCATCTCTGTTACCTCATCAAAAAACTCGATAAAGTTAGTTGAACACAATTTGCCTTTAACAAATCCGTGCTGGCTTTCCTTAATTAATCTACACTTGTCCAAGTGACTGTAATTTTGTTCTGGATTATCGTTTCGAAAAGCTTCCTCACTACCGAGGTTAAACTGACTGGCCTATAGTTGCTGGGTTTATCCTTGCACCCTTTTTTGAACAAAGGTGTAACATTTACAATTCTCCAGTCCTCTGACACCACCCCCGTATCCAAGGAGGATTGGAAGATTATGGCCAGTACCTCTGCAATTTCCACCCTTACTTCCCTCAGCATCCTAGGATGAATCCCATCCAGTCCTGGTGACTTATCTACTTTAAGTACAGCCAGCCATTCTAGTACCTTCACTATCAGTTTTTATCCCATCCAGTATCTCAACTACCTCCACTTTCACTATGACTTCGGCAGCATCTTCTTCCTTGGTAAAGACAGATGCAAAGTACTCATTTAGTACTTCAGCTATGCCCTCTGCCTCTATGCGTATGTCTCCATTTTGGTCCCTAATTGGCCCCACCCCTCCTCTTACTACTCGTTTACTATTTATATGCCTATAGAAGACTTTTGGATTCCCTTTTATGTTAGCTGGCAATCTAGTCTCATACTCTCTCTTTGCCCCTCCTTTTTCATTTTTCACTTCCCCTCTAAACTTTCTATATTCAACCTGGTTCTCACTTGTATTCTCAACCTGATATCTGTCATATGCCCCTTTTTCTGCTTCATCTTACTCATCTATCTCTTTCGTCATCCAGGGAGCTCTGGCTTTGGTTGCCCGACCTTTCCCCCTTGTGGGAATGTACCTCGACGGTACCCGAGCCATCTCCTCTTTAAAGGCAGCCCATTGTTCGATTACAGTTTTGCCTGCCAATCTTTGACTCCAATTTACCTGGGCCAGATCCATTCTCAACCCACTGAAATTTGCCTTCCTCCAATTAATTATTTTTACTCTAGATTGCTCCCTGTCCTTTTCCATAGCTAATCTAAAACTTATGATACTGTGATCACTGTTCCCTAAATGTTCCCCTACTGACACTTGCTCTACTTGACCCACCTCATTCCCCAGAACCAGATCCAGCAATGCCTCCTTCTCATTGGGCCGGAAACGTACTGATGAAGAAAGTTCTCCTGAACACACTTCAGAAATTCTTCCCCCTCTCTGCCCTTTACACTATTACTATCCCAGTCTATATTAGGATAGTTGAAGTCCCATATTATCACTACTCTATAGTTCTTGCACCTCTCTGTAATTTGCTCCTCTATATCCTTCCCACTAGTTGGTGGCCTACAGAATACACCTAGTAGTGTAATATCACCGATATTGTTTCTCAACTCTAACTAAATAGATTCTGTCCTTGACCCCTCTAGGACATTCTTTCTCTCCAGCGCTGTAATATTCTCCTTCATCAATACTGCCACCCCACTTCCTTTCGTTCCTTCCTATCTTTCCTAAACACCTTGGGCTGGACTTTGTGAATAGAGGCGAGTTGGAGGCGGGACTGCTGCTTGTCGTCTCAATGTCCCGCCTCCATCCTTGCCTGACCAACCAGAGGGATTTTTCCCCTTATTGAGCTTGTTAAGCCCACCCTGCGGGCTCAGCAGGCCAATTAGGGAAGAAGTCACTGACAGAGCACGTCAACGTCAGACGTGCTATCTGTCAAGACTTCTTGAAAGAAGAAATGTCAGCGTTTGACAGCTCTGTGAAGCTGTCAAACACTGACATTCTCTTTAGTTTGATGAGTCCTTGTGTTCAGGACTTATCAAACCTTTCAAATTTGTAAATTTCACATGGCTGTTGGTTCGGAGATTCCAACAGCCAGTCTGTGAAATTGACAAGGATGATGTTGGCTCTCCCGATCCACCGCGGCTGAAGGCTGTAGGAAGAAAACAAGGTAAGTAAACAGTTTTTAAAACTTATCACTCACCTTACATACTTACCACTCCACACTTGCACCCATCACTCACCTCTACATCTTACTTCCAGGTGCCTCTGACCGCCGCAGACCTCCTCCATGTCTCCTCCAACCCACGCGGGTTCTCCGAGGTCGGGAAGCCTTCACCTGTGAAGGTAAAATGGCACTAATCTTTTTTTCTGCCTGTTAACTACCTGTTAACAGGCAGTTAAAAGGATTAAATGCCTTTCCCGCCTCCAGGAGACGGGACCCGAAGCTGCACATCTTCCCGCCTCCTGGCAAAAGGGCACGGAGGCGGGATGGGGACGGGTTTGCCATCCACCCCCACTTTCTCCGAATGTACCGGCTGTCCCGCCTCCATGCACGCCTCCTCGGAGCTTGGAAAATCCAGCCCTTATATCCAGGAATATTTAGTACCCAAACCTGCCCTTTTTTGAGCCAGGTCTCCGTTATCGTCATGCCATCATATACCCATGTGTCTATTTGCGCTTGCAGCTCACCAACCTTATTTACCACACATTGTGCATTCACACACATGCACTGTAAACCTATCTTAGACCTTCTTGTATTCTCTCTTAGTCTGACCCCACCTAATACTGTACTATTTCTTACTCTAGTGCTATCTGTCTCTCCCAATCCTTTGTGCACCTTGTTTCTCTTTCTAATGCTCCATCCTGGTGCCCATCCCCCAGCCAAATTAGTTTAAACTCTCCCCAACAGACTCGCAAACCCTCCCCCCCGCTCCCCACGAGGACATTGGTCCTGGCTCTGTTGAGGTGCAACACGTCCGGCCTGTACAGGTCCCACCTCCCCCAGAAGCGGTCCCAATGTCCCAGGAATCTAAAGCCCTCCCTCCTGCACCATCTCTCCAGCCACTCATTCATCTGCTCTATCCTCCTATTTCTATACTCACCAGCTCTTGGCACTGAGAGTAATCCAGAGATTACTAGCTTTGAGGTCCTGCTTTTTAATCTCTTTTCTAGCTCCCTAAAGTCTGCCTGAAGGACCTCATCCTTCTTTCTACCTATGTCGTTGATATCGATATGGACCACGACCTCTGGCTGTTCACCCTCTCCCCTCAGAATGTTCTGCAGCTGCTCAGTGACATCCTTGACCCTGGCACCAGGGAGGCAACATACCATCCTGGAATCACATTTGCGGCTGCAGAAACACCTGTCTGTTCCCCTAACTATCGAATCTCCTATCACTATTCCATTCACGATCTTCCTTCTACCCCCCACCCCCCCCTGTACAGCTGAGCCACCCGTGGTGCCGTGGACTTGGCTCTGGCTGTACTCCCCAGAGGAACCATCGCCCTCACCACTGGTTAGAGAGTGAGATGCACTCAAGGGACTCCCACACTACCTGCCTGGTCCTCCTTGTCTGTCTGACGCTCACCCATTCCCTCTCTGCCTGCACACTCTTATATTCTGGGGTAACCACCTCCTGAAACATGCTATCTATGTAGCTCTCAGCCTCATGGATGCACCACAGCGACTCCAGCTGCTGCTCAAGCTCTGAAACCTGGAGCTTGAGCTCCTCCAGCTGATGTCACTTCCTGCACATGTGGTCATCCAGGACACGGGAAGCGTCCTGGAGTTCCCACATGGCACAAGATGTGCATTCCACAGGACCGAGGTGCCCTGCCATGCCGCTACTTAATAGACTATTAAGTAACTTAACAGAAATAAACTTAAGACTTTAAAAAAATCACTAACTACTCACCAATCAGCTCCTTCCCTTGCGCTGACGTCACTTTCCATGCTCCCTGACACTTATGTTCCCTCCGGGCTCTTGGGCCTACATTGATCTGCAGCCGCTCCTCTCGATCTCCCGCAGGTCCGCTCTCGTGTCTATTAACTTAGAGACCTTGGGTTCTGTGGCTCCACTCCTCCTTTTCAGTCAGACGTCTCCACCGCCTTCTTCCTTTCCACCGATTCCTACACTCACAAAATTCTTCCACTCTGCTTGCGATTCACTCCCAGCTCTGTCTCCAAGCTCTGTGCTCAATCCTTGCCTTATTAGCCCTCCCCAAATGCATTACCTCACACTTCTCCGGATTGAATTCCATTTGCCACTTTTCTGCCCACCTGACCAGTCCATTGATATCTTCCTGCAGCCTACAGCTTTCGTTATCACTATCAACGACACGGCCAATTTTTGTATCATCTGCAAACTCGGCTTATCTCTAGCGTGTCCTCCTCTACAGCTGTCAGTGTGATGATTACTGGAGGGCCACCTCTGATTCTCTGTCTCTCCCGGGTGTTCTGTGCTCTTTCTCCTGCAAGAAGGGAAACAAGAGACCTTTGAGTGAGAGTCATGGAATGAGTGGAAGGGATGGATGGGCAACATTTGTAGAGGGTGTTAGAAACTAGGTGTGCCTAAAAATGTATATGGCTACACGAATAATACTGTGTTTAAATGATAAGTTTTGTTTTCCTGGAAAGCTTGTATTAGAATTTGAGACAGTCTTTTTAATCAGTTAGATTAGGTGAAACATAAACATTCCACACGGGGGCCCATAGGATGGCCCTGCTAGGCTAGTTATCTGTTGTTTGTAAGTTAGGGTTTTGACTTTGTTAATGTATCTTTAATTTGGCCAGTGAAGGCCCAACCTATGTTTCTTCCATTATTACTAATAACCATATTATAATCTCTACAGATAGAATGTGGAGTTTGTTTAGCAGAACTGCTTTGAAGATAATTAAAAGTTAATTAGGAAAAGACATAGAATGAAAGGAATTTGAGGAGGCTAAGGTATCCATCTTAGAATGGGCCATTTGCTAGATGAAGGTGAGATAGCGACTGGCTAATGTGTGACAGCTCTGGCTGGGGCCATGATTAAGAGGGTCAGGCCAGGCCTTGTACTTGCTGGGTTAAGGAGGATTGAATCAAGAGAGATAAGATGGATTCCAATGGAGGAACCTTCAAAATGTAAAAACAAGAAAGATAAATTGGATGAAGTAATGAGACCCTCTTTTGGGGAGGGCTTTCATCCAAGAACCAAGACAAAGAACTTGAGCTGTCATTGGTTGATGAAGTTTTAGAGGAACCTCTATAGGTTAAATGGTCTTGTCAATAACTTGGCCTCAGGCCCACCCTTAAAATGAGAATAAAAGTGACACCCCAAGGGCTTGCCCACAGACGGTGGAGGGGAGAGCCGAACAGAAGTTGCAAAGAGAAGTTGGGCTGGTCGAATGCTCTTTTGAGAGTGATCCCACACTCAGCATTGGAGGTTCTAGAGTGAAAGAGAGAGAGAGAGAGAGAACTGTTCACGCCTGCCAGCCATCTGTCCGATCGGGTCCGGTACCAGCTGCTTGTCACATTCGTATGTTTTTGCTGTATTACTAGTGTGTTATATTCTGTCCTAAACTCCAATTAAACACAATATACCCACTATATTGGTTTGCACTCGATCCTGTTTACCAGAGATACATGAATCTCTACAAATTGGTGAGTCAGGCAGGAGTGCAAGAGGGTTGTTGTGGTCGAAACGAGTTTAAGACGGGTTTGGTCTATAATGGTACTAGGCGTTCTTATTGGGTTGTAACGTAAAAACGAAATGGCAGATGCGTATTTTAGAGAAAAGCCCACGCTACCAACCCCCAATCCGTGAAGGTAACGGGTCTGATTTGAACTCTGCAGCAGCAGCTCGAACACCTTTCGGCAGTAGTTGAGGCCATGAAGCACAGTCAGGCGGGGGGGGCAAAACGTTTCGGCTGTTTCTCGCAGTGGAGATGCACTCCCAGACTCATGACCCCAGTGACGGTTAGAGGCCTCCACGGTGACCACGTCTTCTGCTGTCTGGTACGGGGAGGACGGACGACCCTTTGTCCGGGCCACTGATCATGGAGGCCGCCTCCATGTTAAAATTGTGGATTCCGGTTCTGCCGTGACTATTTTACATGACCCCGCTCCCTTTTCCCGCCCTAAACCTCGCTGGCTTTAATGCTTCTACTCAGTTAGTTAATTAGGGATTGAGCTCCACAGTCTTGTCCATCGATGGGAATTCCGTCGATGTTCCCTCTCCTGTATATATGGCCACCCATGACCAAAAAGGTATCCTTGGAAGTGACACGCTGCATAAACACTCTGCTGTCCTTGACTACGCTAATGATCGTCTTTGGTGGCACTTTAATGATGGACCACCGACACCAATTTCAGATGCCCATTCCGTATATGCAATTAAAAAACCCTGAGGATTTCACCCTTCCCGGGACTGAAGACCCCATGGTTAATACATTAATTCATAAATTTTCAGAGGTTCTTGCTAAGTCCAAACATGATTGTGGTAGGATGTTGGGAGATGAGGAGATTAATGGACCCTCCCACCCTCCTGTTAAGCAGTATTCCATTCCGGCTGAGAGTAAACCTTATGTTCGGTCTACTATCGATTCATTGTTAAAGCAGGGTGTTATCCGCACTGGCACTTTTACCACTAATTCTCCAACCTGGCCAGTTAAGAAACCAGATGATAGCTGGCGTCTAACAATTGATTATCGCAAGCTTAATTCGGTAACCCCAGCTTGCACCCCTGTTGTTCGGGAGACCTCCACTCTCCTGTCCCAGATTCCACCAGGTAGCTGCTACTTCTCCACCTTTGACATTTCAAACGGCTTCTGGAGTATCCCTGTTAAGTCAAAGGATCAGTACAAGTTTGCCTTCACTTTTGAAGATCAAAGTTATACTTGGACATGTTTACCTCAAGGCTTTCACAACGGCCCAACTATATTCCACAAATGGATGGCTCAGGCACTGAAACCTTTTTCGAGACCCGACTGCCTGCTGCAGTATGTTGATGACCTTTTGCTTGCAACGCCTGACAAAAAGACTCATATTAAATTAATGGAAGAGCTATTAGACCTTCTTCTAAAAGCTGTGCTGAAAATTAACCCCAAAAATGTACAACTGTTACAGCCAGAAGTGACATTTTTAGGGATTCTGTGGGACAAAAGGGACTCAGCCCTGACCAGTATAAGATTGAGGTGATTCAGCGTTTACCATTGCCCGCATCCAAAACCGCACTTTGCTCCTTCCTGGGCCTAGTGGGATACCAGCGCTCATTTATTCCCAGATTTGCGGAGCTAGCCAAACCACTATATGAGCTGTTAAAGGGTGAAGAGGACGCTGTGGCCCGTGACTGGACCACCGAAACATACAACAGCTCTGTCCCTTTTTAAAACTGCTGTTATGCAAGCCACATGCCTGACAAGCTCTGACCGAGATAAGCCTTTCCACCTGGAGGTGGGATCCACCGATCAGAGTCTTGCTGCTGTTCTGCGCCAAGAGGTACAGGGTAAACTTATGCCAATCGCATTCGCCTCCCGTATTTTGAATGGCGTGGAAAAGAATTTCACTGTGCGTGAGCGACATCTGCTAGCCACTTTTTGGGCAGTCAAACACTTCACGTTTATTACTGGGTTGAACAAAACGATCATACATAGCCCCCACACCCCTTTGAATCTTCTACTCAAACCAGGGGACACTTTGGTCTCCTCTGCCCGACTCGGTCACTGGACACTTCTGTTAACTCAGAGATTTGGAAATAACGCCAAGGCAGACAACTCTACTACCTCAGCTCCTACTGTACGAGGGGGTAAGCCATGAGTGCCCCCTTCCACCACTGGAGTTCGACCGTCACCCCGTCTCTCCTACTCCGCTAAGTGACGCCCAGAACGTCTACATTGATGGGTCATCCTATCACAGGGATGGAAAGCCCCTTACTGGATTTGCAGTAGTCATGCCTGACCGAGAACTTAAGTATAAATGCATTCCCCACTCTGCCCAATATGCTGAAGTTGCAGCCCTGGTGACAGCAATTCAAATTACTCATGACATATCTGTTAATGTCTGGTCAGATAGTGCCTATGCAATTAACACTTTGTTATCTTTACCGCTGTATGCTAGGAATAATTTTTGTACTGTTGATGGTAAGACCCTGCTCCATGCAGACCTCTTTGCTTCCCTTTGAGACTCTTTAAATTCACGATCTGCCCCTGTCTATGTTAGTAAGGTAAAGTCCCATTCACGTTCTTCAGATGTACATACCCAGGGTAACTCACAGGTAGATCGTGCTGCCAAGGACGCCGCTGTTAACGGTGACCTCTGGCAAGCCCCTACCCCTCCCTTAAGATCAGTCTCGAGTATCCAAGGTGGGGACATCGACCTCCCTTCCCTCCAGGCCAGTTATTCCCCCTATGCAGTTGTTATTGCATGGCATCAGAATGGATGTCCGTTACCTCAGCCCACTCCATGGGCTACGGACACACAATTGGTACCGGATCAGTCTGGGGAAGCTGCTCCCCTGTTCATGTTCAACCCCCGCATGCGATGGCTATCATCTGATCTCCCGGTTGTCTGTGTTCCCCCATCCATGGCACCCGAAATTTTTGATCTCCTGCACTCACATCCAGTAGGAGGGCACTATTCAGCTGATGCAACTGTTCAGAAACTACGCAAATTTGCATGGTATTCCGATTTCATCACAGATGTCACTCATAGGGTGAATCATTGTCTGCCCTGTTTACAGCACAATCCAAGTGCCCACACTAATCGGGCACTGTTGCGCAGTCCCCCTCCTCCCGATGGGCCATGGACCCACCTTCAAATTGATTTTATAGGGCCCTTACCTAGAGGACCTTCTGGTTGTCTGGTTATAGTTGATAAATTTACTAAATGGATGGAGGCTTTTCCATGTGAAACAAACACCGCATTGACAGCAGCTCGCCTTTTATTGGGTGAAGTGATCTGCAGGTGGGGAGTGCCAATTCAAGTTGATAGTGATCAGAGATCACACTTTACCGCCCAAATTTTTACCGAATTACAACGGATAATGGGCATCTCGCATAAACTTCACATCTCCCATCACCCACAATCATCTGGAGTGGTGGAAAGAGGAAACCGAACTCTGAAAACTATGTTAAACAAATTTTGTGCAGATCACCCCACCAAATGGTCCAGTATGTTGCCAATGTGTCTAATGGCTATTAGATCCACCCCGCATAGCACAACGGGTATCTCACCCTACCAGGCTATGACCAGGCAACTAATACGAATGCCAGTCCATCTGTTAACCCCTTCAGCCACACCCTTAGTACAGGGAATTGCCAACCAAAAATGGCTTGAAATGGTGGTAGAAAACATAGAACAAACTAACATGTTTGTAGCTACACAAACAGGCAAATCAAAAAACCAGGCAAAGAAATACTTCGACAAGAAGGTCCGACCATTTGAGTATCAAGTGGGAGATGTTGTAATGGTACTAAACTATGGGAAGAAGCAACATTGCTTCGAACCAAAGTGGAATGGCCCCTTCCTGATTATTGACAGGGCCAGTCCTTTGGTTTATCTGGTGCAATTCCCTGGGAAAAAGGGGAGGGCCAAGGTGGCTAAATGGTACCATATCAATCAGTTGAAAACTGTGAAAGAATAAATATTCCTGGTTAGATGATAAACTGTCGCTTTCTTCACAATTTCTGTATTCTTTGTTTTGTATCGTCGCTTAAAATGTAATACTTAGTCGACGTGCTAATGATTGTAAGACTGAATTATAACTGTGACTGTAATAATTGTGTTTTGTAGGTAACAGAGCGTGGGAAAAGCCAGTAAGATCCAGTATGAGCTGCACAGTTATGTGGTACAATTCAGGTACGACATTCTCCTGTTGTCTGAGGAATTCAGTGAGCTCGTGATGCGACTGAACTCCTCCCTAAAGCAATTTGGAGCAAGACAACTCGAGAATAGAT
This sequence comes from Squalus acanthias, assembly GCA_030390025.1. Lineage (NCBI taxonomy): Eukaryota > Metazoa > Chordata > Chondrichthyes > Squaliformes > Squalidae > Squalus > Squalus acanthias. The sequence goes on from CM059432.1 coordinate 90,321,529, forward strand.
ATTGAAGTTGACAGCATAGGGGATGATTCACACTGGTGGGATATTGGTGTTTATACATCAGCACAACCTTAGGTTCGTATCATTTGACACGCTCTGGTCAGTTCTCCAACTTGTAATGACAGTATATTTGATATATGTAACCCATGTAGTAAGACTTTGATGCATAAGCCAAATGTGTATCTATAAGTATGACTAACTGTACTAATGAATAAATGACGGATGAAAATCAGAGGCAATATAGAGGAGACCCCAGGCGGGGTAAGATCAGGGAAGATAGAAGAAACAGAGGATACCCCAGGCGGGGCAGAATTGGAACACCGGAACAGTTAATTGAACCGTCGAACCAATAATTTAGAGTTGGAATGGTTAGTAGAGGGTCTAAAATGAGAGGTCGAAATAGAGTTTTTCTCCCTCTCAAGGTGGGGACTGTTAGAAACTAGGTGTGCCTAAAAATGTATATGGCTACATGAATAATACTGTGTTTAAACGATAAGTTTCGTTTTCCTGGAAAGCTTGCATTAGAATTTGAGACAGTCTTTTTAATCAGTTAGATTAGGTGAAACATAAACATTCCACACAGGGGCCCATAGGATGGCCCTGCTAGGCTAGTTATCTGTTGTTTGTAAGTTAGGGTTTTGACTTTGTTAATGTATCTTTAATTTGGCCAGTGAAGGTCCAACCTATGTTTCTTCCATTATTACTAATAACCATATTATAATCTCTACAGATAGAATGTGGAGTTTGTTTAGCAGAACTGCTTGTGAAGATAATTAAAATTTAATTAGGAAAAGACATAGAATGAAAGGAATTTGAGGAGGCTAAGGTATCCATCTTAGAATGGGCCATTTGCTAGATGAAGGTGAGATAGCGACTGGCTAATGTGCGACAGCTCTGGCTGGGGCCATGATTAAGAGGGACAGGGCCGGGCCTTGTACTTACTGGGTTAAGGAGGATAGAATCAAGAGAGATAAGATGGATTCCAATGGAGGAACCTTCAAAATGTAAAAACAAGAAAGATAAATTGGATGAAGTAATGAGACCCTCTTTTGGGGAGGGCTTTCATCCAAGAACCAAGACAAAGAACTTGAGCTGTCATTGGTTGATGAAGTTTTAGAGGAACCTCTATAGGTTAAATGGTCTTGTCAATAACTTGGCCTCAGGCCCACCCCTAAAATGAGATTAAAAGTGACACCCCAAGGGCTTGCCCACAGACGGTGGAGGGGAGAGCCGAACAGAAGTTGCAAAGAGAAGTTGGGCTGGTCGAACGCTCTTTTGAGAGTGATCCCACGCTCACCATCGGAGGTTCTAGAGTGAAAGAGAGAGAGAGAGAGAGAGAGAGGCCAGAGAACTGTTCACGCATGCCAGCCATCTGTCCAATCGGGTCTGATACCAGCTGCTTGTCATGGTCGTATGTTTTTGCTGTATTACTAGTGTGTTATATTCCGTCCTAAACTCCAATTAAACACAATATACACACCATACTGGTTTGCACTCGATCCTGTTTACCAGAGATACGTGAATCTCTACAAGGGTGACTATGAGGGAGAGGCGTGACATTGCATTAAGATGAGGGTGAGTGTCATTGGTGGATGGTCAGATGGGGATGCGAGCAAGTGCATAGACAGAGAGGGATGGGTGCACCTGCAAGGTACGTTGGTGTAAGCAGTGATGTGCAGGAGTAGGCTTGGGAAGGCTGAGTGAGGGGTTGGGGTGACACACACATCAGGATGTAGTTGAATGTGGCATTGTGTTCACCTTTCCAGCCCTCATTAGGTCATTAAACCGCTTCCAGCACTATATCCAGGAGCATGGCACCACACTCCTGCTGCTGACCTCCTCTGCGATCTCCAGCCTTCTTGGTCACTGAGGCTGGCTTCTTCCTCCTGTCAGCAGGGAATAGTATCTCCCTGTGGGCTCTTACACCTCGCAGCAGCAGGTCTAGGGATGCATCATTTAAGCAAGGCACAGGCTTTACACATTGAGACTCCATTCTTTATTCCTTCCTATGTTACTCCCACCTCCACAATCCTTCAACTGTCATCTTTGCAGTGTTCCTTTTAATAGCTTGAAATAGACCCATGCGTGTCATCATCAGGCCTGCTCCCACTAATTGGTCGGGAGACCTGGAAGTCAGTTGCAAATGCAGTGGCTGGATTAAAAAGCCACTGACAGATGCGCTGCAGCTACTTCCGGGTTTCCCGCGCGCTACTGGAAACCTGCCCCCACCCCCCGCCCCTGCTCCTAGTACGTCGGCAGGTAAATATTCCGGCCTTGCACCAATGTCCCAACCTGTACCTCAGTTTCATAAAAAGAGACCCTCCTCTTCTTCCATCTCTTCCTCAGGATCTTTAGACCGATGAACCTATTTCTCATCCTACTATATGATTATTCCTCTCCAATTGGCAAAATTGTGCATGTTGCAGCAAACTTTGGCTGGAGTGCATAGCAGGACCTCACCTGTGCAGTCCAAGCAACATAATCATTGCTTCAGCATTCTTATGGTGTGCTCAATAGTAACTTGGGTGGTGGCATTGGCGTCATGATACCTGTGTGCTACTGCTGTGTGAGGATTTCTAATTGGGGTCATCGGTCATGGTACAAAGAGTAGCCCTGGTCTCCCACTAGACATCCATTCAGTCTGTGGGGACCCTCAAGTAATGCAGGAAGGTGGACTTCTATTTAATAAAAACATCATGCTTGCTCCCTGGATAATGCGCATTAATATGAAGAGATTCCAATTTCTGCAGTCTGTAACCACGTACACATTAATTGAGTGGTTACCCTTCCTGTACAGTTATGCATTCGGGTTAATGTATGGAGCCTGAATGGCCACATGGATCATGTCTATAAATCCCTGGACTCTTTGAAAGGCTCGTATGATGTAATAACTTTGTGCCCTTTCCAGTTGGTATCTCTTTTCCACTGGGAAACTGATGAAGGTGTTTCACCTGGCAAACATAATGTTAGTCAATTCGCTTAGCAAACTAAAGGCTTCAGTTAAAAAGCAGAAATATAGAAGGAAATAAAATTATGCAAGACATTCAATGGATCAGGGGGTACAATTTGGAGTGAGGCTAATGTCCCTATTGGCCATGATACAAAATTCTAATGGGTGGAGGGGGGAGGTGGGTAGGGTATTTCTTCCGCCCTTCCCCCTCCATCTTGATGTTATTATAAGCGGTGGGACTGGCAGGATGACGTCCCCTGAATAATGATGGCACACTTGCTGTACAAGAGGCATAAGTTGACCTGAAATGCTGTTTCCCAAAAGCAGTCTCACAGTGATCGACTGCTGTTCGGAAAGTGGCAACTACAGGAAGGATCGTTTCTGAGCCAAAAATTCTCTCTATGACCAGACAGGCCTCCTTAGCCCGATTGATGTTGTTCCAAAATTCTGTATTGGCCTTCCCTCTGGTGGGACAGAGCACAAGTGGTGCCATAAATGGCCCTCTTTATGTTAATGAGCCCATCCCCAGGATTTAGGACTAGGGCAGCTGGAAGTCCCATACTGCTGCACTTCTGGCACCTCTGTGACCCATCAGGAATTTCTAACCCTGTGCTTTTTTTAAAACTCGCTTACTGACCAGGTAGCACAGTGGGCCAAACATTCGGCACTTGCCGGGTGAGTACGCGCTGTGTACTCACCCGTAAGGCCTACTGAAGTGCCGGTTTCCTGCATGCACTGTGCATGCGCGGGAAACCGGAACTTCCGGTTTCGTGAAGGGAGTGGTTCAGAGGTGAACCACGTGTGCGGGAGAGGCTGCGCGCACGCAGCGAACTTAGGTTTTTTTCAGGTTTCTCCGGGAAGGTAAGTATTGAAGAAGCTGCGCTTTTAAAAAGGAGGCGCAAGACCCGTTATTAACAAGGTAAGTGGTTAATTAATTACAATTTAAAAATTTTTTCAACAGCTTTATCTTTTTTAGATACTTTAAAGAAAGGTAAGTTTATTTTTAGCACTGTTAAAAAGTATTTTAAATTTTTCAAAAATTAAAATTTTTGTTTAAAGTAGTTAATTTATTTAACTTCTAGTTATTTTAAAAATGTGATGTTTTTTTTTAAGTTTATTTGAAGTTTAGGTGTTGTTTTGGGGCCGATTTCAATTCATAGATTTGACAGGTCCTGTCAAATCTATGAATGAAAGATGGTCTGCTGCCATTGGCTCTCCATGGCCCACGTGATCCCAGGGGACGCATTGCACTAACTACGCCCCTGGGATACACAAGCACTGCGCGCCGGCAGCTGCAGGAGGCCCAGGAGCTGAAGTCCCCGTGGGCCCAGAGGTCAACGGCAGGCGCGGTAGGTAGGTGCACGCGGGATCCTTGCACCCGCAGGAAGCCAGGGAGCCTAATTTCTGGGCCATTAAATTTAGTGGTAGTAATGGAATAAGAGCTTCTGCATATAGCCACTCAGTTGCCAATCAAGCTGTAGATGCAATTTTGAAGCTATAGCCATTCAAACCCTGTCCAGTTTGGAAATTATGGCCGAAAAATTCCTCGGAGCTGCTCCTGCTCTGCCGATGTTAATTCACATGTGTAAACAGATTTCCGCCGCACTTTCGGTGAAGTAACAGCAGCAGATTGGGAGAGGCTCCGAGGAATTTCCCGGCCTACATACATTCTTTGTGCAATGCTGCCGAACTTGCATTATCATAAGTCATAATATCACATCATTTTATACAACATTATGTGGCTAATAAAATAGTCGGTAAATCCTTGTTATCTTACATAAATGGGGACTATAATTTAAAACAGCTGTTTCTTACTCCCTTTGACGACTCTGCCAGTCAAAATAAGAACAAAGAACTGAGCACGCAACATTACTAGTGAGGTGGAAAAAATGTGGTCTGACAACACACAAAATACTTGCTGTGAACCTACACTTCAAAAAAAATGCAACCTCAATGACAAAAAATGAGAATAATAAACAAAGAGAGTTACCTTATTTTACTAACACTTAGAATAGAAATTCATTGTCATTGTGCCCTTTTTACAAGCGTAAAATGAGAGCAACAATGACCAATTTAGCAGTGGGGCAGCTTTTGTGCCCGGGCCACTGCTAAATTCATCAGGGCCTTTTTTTAGGCAGCCCTGGCAACTGCCTGAAACAAGTGTAGGCCTTATTTCAATAAGGGTCCTCCACCTGTTTCAGGACTCATCTACAAAATTTGTCTGCCTGGAGCATGGACATGGTCTACAAGCGGCCCAAGCAGTGGTTCTTAAAGGGACTGCTGGAAGCCGCCAGCAAAAATTTAAGTATTATTTTCATATCACAGCACTATTGCAGGTCATTGCCGACCCGCACTTGGCTCCACTCCCATTCGCCTCTCTCCCCAGGACTTACCTGAGGGCCATTGGCGACGAGGCAAGTGGTCCAAATTGGATTGGGCCATAGGGGTGAGCTCCCTCTGAAGCCATTACAGGTGCCGGTAGCTCGCTCCAACTATTAGGACGGTCCTCAGGCCTCCCGTTTCTGGTGCATGCTGGAAACACATCATCAGTTATGCACCCAAAAACTGGCCATAACAAATTTAGCCCCATTTTCTACACAAACAGCTCTGTAGTTCAACCACCTACTTTTCTTTTACTTCCTTTCACCAATTTTTCAAGGCTCCACTGGTAGCAGACACAATGAAGAAAGCATGCCCCCAATTTCGCTTACCTGATTTGCCAATTAGTAATTTGGGGTCAAAGAATGGGGCCATGCTACCGGCATGCACAGACCTCCTTTCAACTTCAGGTGAGATTATGCCCACAGTCTGCACAACACCCATATGAACTGGGTGTTTGGAAGTCCTGGGACTAGGCTTGCTAAAGCAAGGTTGTTAAAGGGAAACAATAGTTCTAGTAGCTGGTAAAAACTTTTTTTTTATTGTTTTGCTGCATCTTGTTCAATGGATTAGTTGATTTATTTTGTGAATTTTGTATTTCTTTTCCTGCTGCTGGCATTTAAATTGCACCATACAAAACGCTGAGTTGTTCCTTTGGGGTTTTGGACATGCTGCATGATTTAGATTAAGAACAGGAGCTCATAAGGGCTAACAGATGTAGGCATAACAAACACCTGAGGCATTTGAAGATTAAATCTAAGAGATTTAAGGGGGAAAAACTTTTTTTTCTATAGAGAAGGTAATGCAGCTAGGGAAGGCCCTACTGCAATTAGTGACTGCAATGGAACTGAATATCAGGTGCAGCGTATAACGGGGCGGCCGATCCGATACAGCCCATTTTGCGCCACCGTCCGAGACGAATTTCTAGGCCGTTGACTTTCAGATGAGAAGTTAAACTGAGGCCCTGCTTACTCAGGTGGACATAAAAGATCCCTGGCACTATTTACAGGAAGTGTCCCGGCCAACATTTATCCCTTCAACCAGCATCATTAGAAACAAATTATCTGCCCATATTACAACAGTGACTATTCTTAAAAAGCACTTGATTGATTGTGAAGTGCTTTGGAATGTCCTGAGGATGTGAAATGCTCCATATAAATGGCACGCTGGATTTAATATCTAATCAATTTATGCCTATATTTTCAAGAGGAAAAGCTGCACACAATATAAGGCAGAAGAATGCAACTGGAGGAAGCACAGTCAATACCCATGAGGTAACCCCATTTGAAAAGAAAACCCTCTAAATTCAGGGCAAATATTTGGAAGAGGAGCCAGAAGATAGGAAAGCAAGAGCTTACACTCAGTGAACGGTTGGTCAAACATTGATCATTCAGAATCAATATTGAAAGTAGCATCATTCTAAAAGAATAAATTATGCAATTGCTCAATTGTAACTTTGTAGTGCCCTCTAAAGGTCTCAGAAGTCCTCATCATTAAACCTTCCAATGACAAGACCCAGCCTTTCACATACCCAATCTCCCAGCATCTCACCAACAACCCTGTCACACACTCCATAACTACCAAGCTGCAGCTCAAACTCCATACATCCTTGGGAAATAGCGAGTGAGTTTTAGGGTAGCACAGCTGGTGAAGCACAAGTGAGCAAGAGTAAGTGAGGAGGTGGAGGAGGAAGAGGCAGCTCCTGATCAGAGTGTGAGGGCGCATCTCCCTGTAGCTGTTGGCAACAGGGATCCAGATCTGCAGGTCCTAATTTCAAATGATAAATGCTTTGAGAGCACAAAAGTTGCTCCAGTCATTGCAGGATGCGCTGAGTGGCTTCTGACACAAAGCAGTAAGCATGATGGAGTCCACCACCAGCATGCATGCGGTTGTTATGCAAGGCATTGAGAGTATGTCGTCAATCTCAGAACAAGTGACAGCTCTGGACCATCTGGAGCGAAACCCCGGACATGTCCCCACCTTCAAGTGACTGCTGAAGCAACTGAGAGGAGGCAGGCCAGACTTCTACCACCCCAGAGGATGGGTTGCAGCCAGAAGCAGGCCTCTCTGGGGAAAGTGCATATGCAAATTGAGGCACTTCGCTCCCAGGAGCTTTCATCTGAAACCTGGCCTGGTTCCTGCTGTAGTGGAGGCACTCAGGAGAAGCATGAGAAAAAGAAAAAGAGCAGACAGACACCAAGTTTTACGAGTGCTAGGCACCATGTAAGGAAATGTAGAGGTAGGCTCACTTGTACTTTTTCTGCTTATAAATATTGATGTAGCAGTTCAATTATTTTTCTCCAGCTTGTATGTGTTTCCATGCTGATGTCATGACTGCTGTTGTAGCATTTGGGTGATGGTTTTTGTGGAGGGTTGAAATGTTGCTGTGGGGACCAGGATCAGATGCATTAGATGGGTCAACGAGGTGGAAGGTTTGAATGCAATTGGAAGGGTGCTGATCTTCAGGAGAATGCCTCGATTATTACAGTTTGCCTTGTAGCATTATCACACTCCTTAGGCTCGCCTGTATCCTCTGCAAGCTCGTCAGTCTCTTCATCTGAGGACTGGTTTTTGCTCCCTCAGGTGAAGGCCCCAGGCAATTGCAAAGTTGTGTGGGATACAGCGTGTCACTGTGATCTGAGATACCTTGATGGGACTGTATTGAAAACCTGCTCCTGAGCAGTCCATGCAGAGGAACCACTCTGAGATTAGAGTAATTGAGTGCCAATCTTACTGTCCATATTGGCCATGGAGATATAAGAAGAGTTCTGATGTCCAATCCCAATTGTGATTAAAATGAAACAGAAAAAGGAGGCTTATGGTAAATGTCAGGTTCATAATTCAGTAGAGAACTAAGCTGAATACAGAATGTGCAGAGGAGAACTGAAAAAGGAAATAAGAGGGGCTAAGAGAATGTATGAGAAAAAATTAGCAGGTAACATAAAAGGGAACACGAAAGTCTTTTATAAACTTATAAAGAGTAAAAGGATAGTCAAAGGAAGGGTGGGACTGATTAGAGATCAAAAAGGAAACCTTCTTGTGGAGGCAGAGGGCATAGCTGAGGTACTAATTGAATAACAACCGAAAACGCTGGAAAAACTCAGCAGGCCAGGCAGCATCCGTGGAGAGAGAAACAGAGTTAACGTTTCAGGTCGAAGATCCTTTGTCAGAACTGGCAAAAAGCAGGAAATGAAATAGATTTAAAGCAAGTATAATGCTGGGAAAAGGGGGAGGGGATGAAAGAACAAAAGGGAAGGTCAGTGGTTGTATAGAAGGCAGGAGAGATTAAGAGACATTGGGAGACATTGGCCCTGAAATTCGCCTCTCCGGCTTGCCGCGGGGGTAAGGATCGCGCGCGCACTTACCTACCACGCCTGCCATTGTGTTTTGGGCCCACGGGAACTTCAGCTCCTGAGCCTGCTCCAAGTGCCGGCGCACAGTGCTTGCGTGTCCCAGGGGCGTAGTTAGTGCGATGCGTCCCCTGGGATCACGTGGGCCATGGAGAGCCAATGGCAGCAGACCATCTTTCATTCATAGATTTGACAGGAAGACCTGTCAAATCTGTAAATTGAAATCGGCCCCAAAAGAACAGCTAAACTTAAAATAATTTTTTTTTAAAACCATCACATTTATAAAATAACTATAAGTTAAATAAATTAATACTTTAAACAAAAATTTAAATTTTTGAAAAAATTAAAAAACTTTTTAACAGTGCTAAAAATAAACTTACCTTTCTTTAAAGTATCTAAAAAAGATAAACCTGTTGAAAAAAATTTAAAACTATAATTAATTAACCACTTACCTTGTTGAAAACGGGTCCTGCGCCTCCTTTTTAAATGTGCAGGTTCTTCAATACTTACCCTCCCGTAGAAACCTGAAAAAAAAACTAAGTTTGCTGCGTGCGCACAGCCTCTACCGCGCACGCAGTTCACCTCTGAACCGCTCCCTTCACCAGACCGGAAGTTCCGGTTTCCCGCGCATGCGCAGTGCATGCAGGAAACCAGCATTTCAGGACGCCTTACGGGTGAGTACACAGTCTGTACTCACCCGGGAAGGGCCGAATTTTTGGCCCATTAAGAGATATTCAAGGCAAGAGGAGGTGGTAATGTGGCAGGTTGAGGCTAGATGAAGTGTGAAATGCGCTGGCAGAATGAAGCTCGAGGAACAGCACCTCATCTTTCGTTTAGGCACGCTACAGCCCTCTGGACTCAACATAGAGTTCAACAATTTCAGATCATAACCACGGCCCCTATCACATATATATATATATTTTATTTTTTCATCCACCCTTTTGTTTGGCCCCTTTTTTTCTTCCCTCCCTTAAGCTGGCAGCTGTCCTTCATTCCGCCAGCGCATTTCACACTTCATCTAGCCTCAACCTGTCACATTACCACCTCCTCTTGCCTTGAATAACTCTTAATGTCTCTCAATGTCTCTTAATCTCTCCTGCCTTCTATACTATCACTGACCTTCCCTTTTGTTCTTTCATCCCCTCCCCCTTTTCCCAGCATTATACTTGCTTTAAATCTATTTCATTTCCTGCTTTTTGCCAGTTCTGATGAAGGATCTTCAACCTGAAACGTTAACTCTGTTTCTCTCTCCACGGATGCTGCCTGGCCTGCTGAGTTTTTCCAGCGTTTTCTGTTGTTATTTCGTATTTCCAGCATCCACAGCATTTTGCGATCGTACTAATTGAATACTTTGCAACTGTCTTCACAAAACAGGAGGTACTTGCCAATGTCAAAGGGGCTAGAGAAATTGGTTAGGATAAAATAAAGAGGAGGTACTAAAAAGGTTAAGAGTGCTCAAAGTAGTAAAGTCACCCGGTCCGGATGAACGCATCCTGGGTTGCTGAGGGAAGTAAGGGTGGAAATTGCAGAGGCTCTGGCCACAATCTTCCAATCCTCCTTAGATATGGGAGTGGTGCCAGAGGACCAGAGGATTGCAAATGTTACACCTCTGTTCAAAAAAGGGGAGAGGGATAAACCAGGTAACTATAGGCGACTCAGCCTAACGTCGGTGGTGGGGAAATTTCCAGAGACCATAAGCCAGAATGACATTAATTGTCACTTGGAAGAACATGGGTTAATAAATGACAGCTGGCATGGATTTGTTAAAGGCAAATCGTGTCTAACAAATTGAGTTTATTAATGAAATAACAGCAAGGGTTGATGAGGGTAGTGCAGTTGATGTGTATATGCACTTCAAAAGGCATTTCATAAAGTGCCACATAATAGACTTGTTAGCAAAATCGAAGCCCATGGGATTAAAGAGGCAGTGGCAGCATGGAGACAAAATTGGATAAGAGACAGAAAGGAGAGGGTAGTGGTGAACAGTTGTTTATCAGACTGGAGAAAAGTATACAGTGGTGTTCCCCAGGGGTCGGAATTAGGACCACTGCTCTTTTTGATATATATTAATGACCTGAACTTGGGTATAGTAGGAAAATTTCAAAGTTTTCAGCTGATACAGAACTTGGAAATGTGTGTAAATCGTGAGGAGGATAGTAACAGAGTTCAGGAGGACATAGACAGACAGATGAAATGGGCAGACACATGGCCGATGAAATTTAACGCAGAGAAGTGTGAAGTGATGCATTTTGGGAGGAAGAATGAGGAGCGGCAATATAAACTAAATGGTACAATTTTAAAGGGGGTGCAGAAACAGATACCTGGGGGCTTTGCATAAACAAATCTTTGATGGTGGCAGGACAAGTTGAGTAGGCTGTTAAAAAAGCTGTGGTATTTTTCGCTTTATACATAGAAATAGACGCCAATATTAATTTGAAGATGGCTTCCGTGCTGTGGAGGGGTGGAGGGGGGGTGGAAATATGTGGGGGAAAACCAGATGTCAACTGAGCCGGTCGGGATCTTCGACCTCAACTCAACTGAACCAGCATGATATAGACAGGGCGAAGTGATCCCACAATCAACAGATCAGATCAAAGCTTTGCAGTCCTGCCACATCCAGTCGTGAATGGTGGTGGACCATTAAACAACTAACGGGAGGAGGAGACTCCATGAATATCCCCAACTTCAATGATGGTGGAGTCCAGCACGCGAGTGCAAAAGGCAAGGTTGAAGCGTTTGCAACCATCTTCAGCCAGAAGTGCCGAGTGGATGATCCATATCGGCCTCCTCCTGAGGTCCCCACCATCACAGCAGCCAGTCTTCAGCCAATTCAATTCACTCCACGTGATATCAAGAAATGGCTCAGCGCACTGGATACAACAAAGGCCCTGACAACATCCCGGCTATCGTGCTGAAGACTTATGCTCCAGAATTAGCCGCACCTCTAGCCAAGCTGTTCCAGTATAGCTACAACACTGGCATCTATCCGACAATGTGGAAAACTGCCCAGGTATGTCCTGTCCACAAAAAGCAGGACAAATCCAATCCGGCCAATTACCGCCCCATCAGTCTACTTTCAATCATCAGCAAAGTGATGGAAGGTGTCATCAACAGTGCTATCAAGCGGCACTTACTCTCTAATAACCTGCTCACTGATGCCCAGTTTGGATTCCACCAAGACCACTCGGCTCCCGACCTCATTACAGCCTTGGTCCAAACATGGACAAAGGAGCTGAATTCCAGAGGTGAGGTGAGAGTGACTGCCCTTGACATCAAGGCAGCATTTGACCGAGTGTGGCATCAAGAAGCCCTAGTAAAACTGAAGTCAATGGGAATCGGGGGGGAAAACTCTCCACTGGCTGGAGTCATACCTAGCACAAAGGAAGATGGTTGTGGTGATTGGAGGTCAATCATCACAGCCCCAGGACATCGCTGCAAGAGTTCCTCAGGGCAGTGTCCTAGGCCCAACCATCTTCAGCTGCTTCATCAATGACCTTCCCTCCAACATAACAACAACAACAACTTGTATTTATATAGCGCCTTAACGTAGTAAAACGCCCCAAGGTGCAGGTCAGAAATGGGGATGTTCGCTGATGACTGCACAGTGTTCAGCGCCATTCACAACTCCTCAGATAATGAAGCACTCCATGACCGCATGCAACAAGACTTGGACGACGTTTAGGCTTGGGCTGATAAGTGGCAGGTAACATTCGCGCCACAGAAGTGCTAGGCACTGACTATCTCCAACAAGCGAGAGCCTAACCACCGCCCCTTGACATTCAATGGCATTACCATCGCCAGATCCCCCACCATCAACATCCTGGGGGTCACCATTGACCAGAAACTTAACTGGACCAGCCACATAAATACTGTGGCAACAAGAGCAGGTTAGAGGCTAAGAATTCTGCATTGAGCGTCTAACCTCATGACTCCCCAAAGCCTTTCCACCATCTACAAGGCACAAGTAAGGAGTGTGATGGCATACTCTCCACTTGCCTGGATGAGTGCAGCTCCAACAACACTCAAGAAACTCGACACCATCCAGGACAAAGCAGCCCGCTTTATTGGCACCCCATCCACCACCTTAAATATTCACTCCCTCCACCACCAGCGTACCGTGGCTGCAGTGTGTACCATCTACAAGATGTACTGCAGCAACTCGCCAAGGCTTCTTCGGCAACACCTCCAAAACCTGCGACCTCTTCCACCTAGAAGGACAAGGGCAGCAGACACATGGGAACACCACCACCTCCAAGTTCCCCTCCAAGTCACACACCATCCTGACATAGAAGTATATCGCCAATCCTTCATCGTCGCTGGGCCAAAATCCAGGAACTCCCTCCCTAATAGCACAGTGGGAGTACCTTCACCACATGGACTGCAGCGGTTCAAGAAGGCGGCTCACCACCACCTTCTCAAGGGCAATTAGGGATGGGCAATAAATGCTGGCCTTGCCAGCGAGACCAACATCTCATAAACAAATAAAAAATAAATAATTTTGTCTTCCGGGTTTCCTGTTTCCAAGCTGTGCAGCAGGTGTATCTCAGCTGTATTTAAAGGGACAGTCTACAAATTTAAATTGAAGGTGTTCAGGGTGAATGGTGTACTCTGAGCAAGGGCAGCACCTAGATTTAATGATGCCTCGCTGGAATTACTGCTGGGTGCAGTCAGCAGGAGGAGGGAGGGGACATACTTTTCCCCAGCAATGGGATGAAGAAAGCTGCTGCTCTCACCAAGAAGGTGTGTTTGGAGGTAGCTGAGGAGGTGAGCAGCAGCAGCGTTATGCCCAGGTCATGGGTGCAGTGTAGAAAGTGGTTTAATGACCTAACCAGGTCAGGATAAGTGAATACATTTGATGATTCAACTACATTCTGTGCTTTAAGCCCGCTCCCTTTCACTCCGTCTTGCTAAGTGTTCTCCATCACATCACTCCTCACACCCATTCAACTTTCAGCAGCATCCAGCCTTCACTTTCTATGCATTTCATCATCGCCCCATTTATCTATCTACCGTGGACACTTACCTTCACTCACTCACAGGTCTGTTTTTTCGCTCCTTGTAGGAGAAGAGAATGCAAAACGCAAGGGAGAGGAGAGGACTGGAGATCGGCCACCACAAATAGTACAGCTCACAGAGGAGGACACCCTAGAGGTAAGTGGCACATCTGCATCCCTCTCAGTTGAAGATGGAGAGACAGGGAGCTCGAAGAAAGCTAGTGACAGAATTACAAGTATTTCTGATACACATGTGCTGACTTCATTTCATCAATGACTGAACTAAGAACATAAGAAATAGGAGCAGGAGTAGGCCATACGGCCCCTCAAGCCTGCTCCGCCATTCAATAAGATCATGGCTGATCTTCGACCTCAACTCCACTTTCCCACCCGATCCCCATATTCCTTGATTCCCCTAGAGTCCAAAAATCTATCTATCTCAGCCTTGAATATACTCAATGACTCAGCATTCACAGCCCTTTGGGGTAGAGAATTCCAAAGATTCACAACCCTCTGAGTGAAGAAATTCCTCCTCATCTCAGTCTTAAATGGCCGACCCCTTATCCTGAGACTATGCCCCTAGTTCTAGACTCTCCAGCCAGGGGAAACAACCTCTCAGCAACTATCCTGTCAATTCCCCTCAGAATCATATATGTTTCAATGAGATCACCTCTCATTCTTCTAAACTCCAGAGAGTATAGGCCCAATCTACTCAATCTCTCCCTATAGGACAACCCTCTCATTCCAGGGATCAATCTAGTGAACCTTCGTTGCGCTGCCTCTAAGGCATGTATGTCCTTTCTCAGATAAGGAGATCAAAAGTGTGCACAGTACTCCAGGTGTGGTCTCATCAAAGCCCTGTACAATTGAACTATAAGAATACTGAATATGGTGATTGTCAAGATTGTGACTTAGCCACAACGAAATAATATCTCTTTCTTTGTCTTCCAGGGCCTTCACGCGCACAGCAAGTGTCGCAGGACATCTATGAGGACGATTCCTCAGAAGACCTCATTCCTTCTGAGGGTGCACCATCACAGGACCTACAGCATGCACCAACACAGATACTTTCACTTTGGTAGGTCCACTTAGACAGTTAGTTGGGTTTTAATCTGGTGATTCGCACCTCACAAGTGAGCACAAGCAGACACTGGTGGCAGAAACAGCTGTGGAGAGTCCGCTTCAGGGGATGCAATCCTCTCCAAGCTCTACTCAGCTGGACACAGATGCTGAACCCTGGGGGCTTTCATTGAGAAGGAGAATACTAGAGGTGCATCAGTAATTTAGCCAGGTACTGACAGACATGCCACGCACTCTCTCCACAATAACAGAGAAGATAGAGGAGTCCAACTCGATCACTAGTGGATTGCTGGTGCAGTGAATTGCAAGAATGTCTGCCATGGAGAGAGAGTCCGCTCCCTTGGAGCTTCAAGCAAGGCTCTCAAATGAGTCTATGCAGGCCATGACCACAGATGTGCAGACTTTGGATGCCAACTTGTCTGCCGCCTTAAACATGATGACAGATACCTTATCCATGGCCTTATAACATTTCACTGATCTTCACCAATCTGGTCTGCAGCAGAGTGGTAGGAGTGATGTGGCGCTGATTAGAGATAGGGATGATGGCGAAAGGGGACATGGAAGTGGGAACTCCACTCAAAGCGCTCCCACTTCTCACCTGTTGCTCCCCTTCCCAGCCAGTACCTGACATGCTGCCTCGTCACCCAATGGCCAAATCTGCCCCTGCACAGGTGTAGGTGGAGCAGTCTTTTTGGGGTGCTCAGGGGCTACAAAACCAAGAGGTCATAGGTCAAAAACATCTCAGCAGTCAAGGTAGGGATCTGAACAGCCTGCCCGTACCTCTGCTGAAGCCACACGGGATGCACCACGTAGAAGCGGTAGGAAGCGTAAGTTGAAGAAATTGTAATTCACCAAGGGTATGCACATGGGTGTTTGACAAAATGTTATGTTGTTGATTCCTTTTTTTTTTATAATGCTGCACAAAATTTAAAGATTTGCACCATTCCACATCTTGCCCATTCTTGCATCCCGAGGGCCAACTCATCCTTTCACTTATTTCATGATGAATGTCAATACATGCTGGGATCCATTGGGTGGTTGTGCAATGGGTGGATGAGTGGTTAAAGCACTGTTTAATGGAAAGGGAGAAGACGGTTGGTGCTGGTGGTGGAAGCGGACCGTAGGATTTCATTTCTTACGTTTCACGCTAGGTGAACCTTTGCAATATTAGGGCATCCCTGGCATCCCAGGCAGCAATGTAAGCAGCTGGTCTGGCAATGGATGCCCCATCTTCATCCTCCTGCTCCTCCTCCTCCATGTTTTCCTCATCTGAAGATGAGTGATAAGCCCCTTTTTCCTCCTTTACCTGCAAACCTCCCTCCTGTGGACCTCTCTACTGTGCACATGCTGATCCCACCACAGCACGTTGTCACGGCCGTTGATGGTGATGGTTTTCCTCTTCTGATGTGTTGTCAAACACATCCAAGGCACCTCCCATCCTGATCTTATCAATTTGAAATCCTCCAAGGTGGAAAAAAGCTGTATCCAAGGACACTCTGCCAGACATTTGCCAGAGGGAACTGAGACAGCAGCTGCAATTAGTGAGGTTTTATTCAGATGGGACAATGACAAGAATAAATACCCACTTGAACTGCTGCTCAAAGTTGCCTCTGTTTCCCTTGTCAGTTTCCTGAGCCCCAGGAAACCCATGCTGCTGAAGTAAAATTTGGAGCCAAGTTAAAAACAATTTAAAAATACCCCATTAACATCTCCTAAGTACGTTAATTGAGTCAATAACTACCCGACCGCATCAAATTAGGAAATCTTTGACTTCAGCAAGTAGGTTTCTTGCTGGCATCCAAATGCAGAGCTGAGTTGCGCTTCCACTCTAAAAATCAATAATTTTTATCCCCATCTGCTTCCAATCTACTCGTTCTTGGAGGTTAAAATTCCCCCCATAGAGTACAAAAGCAAGGAAGTTTTGCTAAACCTTTAGAAATCACTGTTTAGGCCTCAGCTGGAGTATTGTGTCCCACACTATAGGAAGGATGTGAACACCTTGGAGAGGGTGCAGAGGAGATTTACTAGAATTGTACCAGGATTGAGGGACTTCAGTGGGGACACTGGAGAAGCTGGGATTGTTCTTTTTAGAGCAGAGAAGATTAAGGGGAGATTTAATAGAGCTGTTCAAAATTATTAAAGGTTTTGATAGAGTAGATAGGGAGAAACTGTTTCCACTGGCAGGAGAGTTGATAACCAGAGGACACAGATTTAAGATAATTGGCAAAAGAACCAAGAGGGAGATGGGAAGACTTTTTTTAATGCAGCGAGTTGTTATAATCTGGAATTGACTGCCTGAAAGGCTGGTGGAAGCAGATTCAATAATAACTTTCGAAAGATAATTGGATATATACTTGAAAAGGAAAAATTTGCAGGGCTATGGGGAAAAAGCAGGGGAGTGGTCTAATTGGAAAGCTCTTTCAAAGAGTCAGCACAGGCACGATGGGCTGAATGGCCTCTTCTTGTGCTGTAAGATTCTATGAATTCCAGGTTATCTTTGGAGAGCTAAAGAAGGCAATTATTTGCACCTGATGAACAGAAAGAAAATAAAGAAAGACTTGCATTTATAAAGCACCTTTCACGACCACAGGACATCCTCAATTGAACAAAGATGTACATACATAGGTGTGATATAGGCAAGCTGTTTCAAAACCAAACAGCAGAAGGAACTGCTGATTAGCCATCAAACACCAGAAAGGTCATGGGTGAAAATAGTTGTGAGCTGTTTGTAGCAGTTAGAAAAAACTATCTCCGCTTTTTGGGGATTCTAGGATTAGGGGGCATAGTCTAAAAATTAGAGCCAGGCCTTTCAGGAGTGATGTTAGGAAACACTTCTACACACAAAGGGTGGTAGATGTTTGGAACTCTCTTCACAAATGGCAATTGATGCGAGGTCAATTGTTAATTTTAAATCTGAGATTGATAGATATTTGTTAACCAAAGGTATTGGGAAAAGGTGGGTATATGGAGTTAGCTCACAGATCAGCCATGATCTCATTGAATGGCAGAACAGGCTTGAGGGGCTAAATGGCTTACTCCTGTTCCTATGTTCCTATCTTGTATGTTATAATTATTACTCTGATTATATTGTCTTATAAAAATGGGAAAGAAGCTCAAAACCAAGATGAAAGCTCATTACCTAAGTAAGGATATACTTGCCTTAGAGGGAGTGCAACGAAGATTCACTAGACTGAATCCTGGGATGAGGGGATTGTCCTATGGGGAGAGATCGAGTAGACTAGGCCTATATTCCCTACAGTTTAGAAGAGTGAGAGGTGATCTCATTGAAATGTATAGAATTCTTAAGTGGCTTGCCAGGATAGATGCTGGGAGGATGTTTCCCCTGACTGGGGAGTTTAGAACTAGGGGGTCACAGTCTCAGAATAAGGGGTCACCATTTTGGACTGAGATGAGGAGAAATTTCTTCACTCAAAGAGTTGTGGATCTTTGGAATTCTCTACCCCAGAGGGCTGTGGATGCTCAGTTGTTGAGTATATTCAAGACAGAGATCAATAGATTTTTGGATACTAAGGGAACCAAGGGATATGGGTATAGTGCAGGAATGTGGAGTTGAGGTAGAAGATCAGCCATGATCTTATTGAATAGTGGAGTAGGCTCGAAGGGCCGAATGGCCTACTCCAGCTCCTATTTCTTATGTTCCTATTTTGCACAGCATGGTATTCCAAATAAGGATATTTCAGACAACAAAACACCATTTAACTTAAGAGAATTCCAACAGTTTGTGCAACTGGTTCACTAATGTCCTTTAGGGAAGGAAATCTGTAGTTCTTACCCGGTCTGGCCTATATGCGGCTCCAGTCCCACACCAGCATAGTTGATTCTGCCTTCTGATGTGGCCTAGCAGCCATTCAATTGTATCAAGCTGCTCAATGGTTCAAAAAGAAAGCCCACCACCACTTTCTCAGGGCAACTAGGGATGGGCAATAAATGCCAGCCTTGCCAGTGACATCGACATCCCATGAATGAAAAAAAGTACAATTTCAGTCGTCACTAGCTCAACAAGATGCAATACACCGTGTGTGATAATGGACAGCTCACCATCTCAAGGACTATTTGGAAGATGAACCGAGGCACTCTTCACTGCAGCAAGCTGACTTCTAAAGTTGAAGACAGTAAGTGATATAAAAGGGCAGCTCTACCTTAGAAAAGCCAAACAGACCCTGCAGTACAATAAAGGTAGCAAAGTGCTTGATAAGCTTAGAGAAAGAAAAGGTATTAGATTTCAGCTGCAACAAAAAAGGAAACAGGTAGCAGCACAAGTGCAACAGCACGTGGCTGTGAGATCCTGAAACAGAAGAACTGAAGATGAAAGGATCTTCAGGAGAAAGCAGAGACACCTACAGGAAACAGAACCATTATTTGTGCAGACACACACAAGTCTGATTATACACTCCATAACCAAAGTGGAACTATCCAGCTGGTCCACAATAAACAAATCACAGCCACATAATCGCAAACAGAGAGCGAGAGAAGAAAAGACTCTCTGGTAATCAACAAAACAGTGAACATACGAATATACCCAGAACAGCAACTAAAATTTCTGATGGAAAAGACTCCTATCAACACTACAAATAACAAACTCATTACGTTACAATAAAGAGTGGTAGAGTAGTGCGAAAATCTATAACAATAATCTTATTTATCAGTGACTTTGAACTGTTAGCACTGGAACTGTCGAAGTTTATAGTTAATATGCACATTTACACTGTTGTTAACCTTATATAACCTTTTATTTTCTTTTGAGAAGGATGATGTATCGATATTGGTGTAATTTTGCATCCAAAGTCAAGCACAAGTTATTCCTATCTGTTCCCTCTGACCTGGAAGTGTTTGTATGATTGGCTATTGCATGTTGTTAGTTTCAACTGGCTGAGCAAAAATAGCAAAATAAGATCTGAAGTCACTAGTTTGCTATCGACTGAACGTATTAACAAACATTATAGAAGAAGATCAAGAAAGAAAAAGAAAAAATCAGCAGAAGGAAAGAGGAGGTGGGGAGAGAAAGACATAGACAGAGAGAAACAGATAGTAAATGAGACATAGACAGAGAAAAAAAGAGACAGAATAGATGATTCCATTATCTGGTGATCCCATGGGAAATCATGGGCATGCAGGAAAAAGAGAAAGAAAGAGACAGGAAAAAGGAGAAAAATATATATAGAGAGAGAAAACTGAGGGAAAGAAAATCACAGAGAAAGACAGACAGATAGAGTAATGGTAGGTATTGTCTGACAAATCTAGGTGAATCGTTTTGAGAAGGTCACTGGCATGCAATGTTCCGCCTAAGCTGCATGGCCGCGCAAGAATGGGAAAGGTCCTGCACAGGCCGCTCACCGGCTTCTCCATTGTAAATACCGCACATGCGCAGAAATTTAAAGAAACAGGCCGTTCAAAATAAAGCGCAGCTTACAGGAAACATTGCTGGCATGGTAGGTGGATGAGTTTCTATGGATGTTGTCTATATCAGTCTACTCTCAATCATCAGCAAAGTGATGGAAGGTGTCATCAACAGTGTTATCAAGGGACACTTACTCACCAATAACCTGCTCACTGATGCTCAGTTTGGGTTCCACTCAGCTCCAGACATCATTACGGCCTTGGTCCAAACATGGACAAAAGAGCTGAATTCCAGAGGTGAGGTGAGAGTGACTGCCTTTGATATCAAGGCAGCATTTGACCGAGTGTGGCATCAAGGTGCCCTAGTAAAATTGAAGTCAATGGGAATCGGGGGGGAAAACTCTCCACTGGCTGGAGTCATACCTAGCACAAAGGAAGATGGTTGTGGTTGTGGGAAGCCAATCATCTCAGCCGCAGGATATCGCTGCAGGAGATCCTCAGGGCAGTGTCCTAGGCCCAACCATTTTCAGCTGCTTCATCAATGATCTTCTCTCCAACATAAGGTCAGAAGTGGGGATGTTTGCTGATGATTGGACAGTGTTCAGTTCCATTCACAACTCCTCAGATAATGAAGTAGTTGGTGCCCACATGCAGCAAGACCTTGGACAACATTCAGGCTTGGACTGATAAGTGGCAAGTAACACTTGCACCACACAAGTGCCAGGCAATGACCAGCTCCAACAAGAGATAGTCCAACCACCGCCCCTTGACATTCAACGGCATTACCATCGGCGAATCTCCCACCATCAACATCCTGGGGGTCACCATTGACCAGAAACTCAACTGATCAGCCACATAAATACTGTGGCTACAAGAGCAGGTCAGAGGCTGGGTATTCTGCAGCGAGTGTCTCACCTCCTGACTGCCCAAAACTTTTCCACCACGTACAAGGCAAAAGTCAGGAGTGTGATGGAATACTCTCCACTTGCCTGGATGAGTACACCTTCAACAACACTCGAGAAGCTCGACACCATCCAAGACAAAACAGCCCGCTAGATCAGCACCCCATCCACCACCTTAAACATTCACTCCCTCCACCATGGCGTACCGTGGCTGCAGTGTGTACCATCTACAAGATGCATTGCAGCAACTCGTCAAGGCTTCTTCGGCAGCACCTTCCAAACCCGCGACCTCTACCACCTAGAAGGACAAGGACATCAGGCATATGGGAACACCACCACCTCCAAGTTCCCCTCCAAGTCACACCTCAGCCTGACTTGGAAATATATTGCCGTTCCTTCATCGTCGCTGGGTCAAAATCCTGGAGCTCCCTTGCTAACAGCACTGTGGGAATAACTTCGCCACATGGACTGCAGCGGTTCAAGAAGGTGGCTCACCACCACCTTCTCAAGGGCAATTAGGGATGGGCAATAAATGCTGTCCTTGCCAGTGATGCCCACATCCCATGAATGAATAAAAAATATGGACTTTGAGAAGGCCTTTGATTCTACATTATTATCAAAAATGAAAGGGCACGGAATTGGAGGTGACCTTGTGAAATGTTTGGTAATTGGTTGGAAGGTAGGAGACCAAGGGGGAAAAATTCGGTTGCGTTGTGCTTCCCGTTAGCGTCCTGCGCTAATGGGGCGCAAAGCATTTAGCACAAGGGCACAGCGACGCTGACTCCTCCCGCAAAATTCAATGGGAGGTTAGCGGCGGCGGTACCGGTAGTGCCCTGTGGCGGTGCGCCTCCGGTGATGACATCATAGCCGTGTGCAATGCCCCGCTCGCACCCCGGCTGCAAACTTGGCTCGCGCCCCCTGACCTACCGCCAGACGCTATGTCTGACAAGGTCAGGGTGGCATTTTTGCGGCTGGGGTGGCGCAAATTAAAGGGCAGGTGCCGGGCGGCCATTTTTTTGGGCCGCCTGCCAGCAACTGCCCCCTCTCACCTCCTCCTGCGGGGTGACGGCCGTGATCGGGCAGCCCGGCAGTCCTCTTGAGCGCCGGGCTCTTTTGCCGGCACCCTGCTCTCCGGTGGTCCAGCAGGGCCCCGGTGCACGCTGCGCTAGTCCCCTCCCCTTTAATCAGTGGAGGGAGGCCTGCAGTACCGCGGCATTCCGTGCCGGCGCGCGTGGTGCCGCGATATTGAATGGGAGCGCCCCAAGTTGGAGGGGGAGTGCTTCCAGTAGCGCCCCGCCTCCTGCTTGGGGCGGTACCATTCAATTTTGGGCGTGGGGGCGCTAACTATTTCGGGGCACTACTTTTAGTGCCCTGGCGAAGTTATCGCCCCAAAGTGGGTGTGAGCAAATTTTTGCCCCAAGGTAGGGATAAAGGGAACATTTTCTAATTGGTGGGATGTGACAAGTGGTGTTCCCCAGGAATCTATACTGGGGCCTCAGAGTTTTGCTATATATATTACTAACGTGGATGAAGGAATAGAGAGTTGTATATGTAAGATTGCACATGACATTAAGTTAGGAGGTACAATAAGTTGTGTGGATAGGAGCAGGAAGTTACAAAGGGACATAGACAGACTAAGTGAGTGAACAAAAGTATAGCCAATGGAGTTCAATTAGGGAAGTGTGAGCTCATCCACTTGGGATCCAAGAAAGTCAAATCGGAATATTTTCTTAATGGGGAGAGCCATGGAGGAGCAAAGGGTTTTAGGTGTCCATGTATACAAATCACTAAAAGCTAGTGCACATGTACAAAAACGTAATCAAAAAAGACTAATGGAATGTTG
The DNA here is from genome assembly GCA_030390025.1 of Squalus acanthias. Lineage (NCBI taxonomy): Eukaryota > Metazoa > Chordata > Chondrichthyes > Squaliformes > Squalidae > Squalus > Squalus acanthias. The sequence continues at coordinate 90,344,382 of CM059432.1, forward strand.
GCCTTTATCTTAAAGGGCTTGGAATGGAAAAGTGAGGCATTTATGCTTCAGTTGTACAGAGACTTGGTTAGACCCTATCTGGAGTATTGCGTTCAGTTTTGGGCAACGCACCTCAGGAAAAATATATTGGCCCTGGTAGGTGTACAGTGCAGATTCGCCAGAATTATACCAGGGCTTAAAGGGTTAAATTAGGAGGACAGGTTGCATATGCTTGGTCAAAGTTTCAAAATGTTTCTTCAGATAAAGTTTGTATTGAGTTTTTTTAATAAGAAAGGCTGTCTATGTGAGACAGAAAGAGAAAGAAACAGGCAGAACCCTCAAACATAACAATCTACACACCTACAATCTCCACCCGGTGGAAAACTGGCAGGATTGGGTTGCCCATCTGTGTAAAATGGCTACTTGACCTGATCCTGTCAGTTTCCCACTGGGAGGTTTAGGTTAAAATCACCCCATGTCTATGTATAATAGTATTTCAGATTGTGTGTTTTTGAAAATGATTTGTAGTATAGAAACTGGACAATGAATTGGAGCAGATTTTCAACTGAACTTTTAAATAAAAAGCTATTTGTTTTTCTTATTTTAGAGAGCCAATATGTGACAGAGAGATAGTGGGAGAGTTTTAGTCCTGGAAAGCAAATTCCTGTTTACATATGATTTGTTTTTACAGCTGCAGGGGTGGTGGAAGGGAAGCAGGAATCAAATTCCAGAAGCCGCGCAAGTTTTTTTTGTATTTTAACCTGATAACAAAGTTAACCATTTTGTTATCAGTTGTTTTTTAGTCGGAAATAATCGGGCCCAACTTTAACTGCAGTCAAGTTTCGGTGGGTGAGGTAACCCCCAAAAACAGGTGGGTTTGGATCAGGTGGGAAGTTAAAATGTTAAAAATTTTAAACACGATCCCAACCCGCCTACTTCTGGTTTTAACGGAAGTGGGACGAGGGGCGGACGACCAATCTGCCCTTTTAAGGAGTCTGCGTGCCTCCATTTTAACATGATTTCTATTTTTAACCCATGTCAGCCGGGTTTCCCTGGTCTCGGGAAACCCAGCCGGTAAAAAGAGGCGAGAAGGGCTGGATCATAAGGTAAGTGCCTTTACAGCACTACTTGTGGGCCAGGAGGAGCTGGAGTATTTCCTCCAGGCCCAACAAGCTACCCACCGCGATCTCTCCACTCCCGCTCTCCCCGATCTCTCCGCTACCACCACCATCCCAGTCCATCTCTCCGCTGCCCCCGGATCTCTTCGCTCCCCCGATCTCTCTGCTTCCCTCCCCATATCTCCGCTCCACCACCTACCTGCTTCGTGGCTGCGGCCGCAGGATTTCCCGCTCGACAGGCAAACCAGGCTGTCATTTTAAATGGGGAGAGCTGTGGAGGAGCATTTTAAATGCCACTGGCCCGCTTCCCGCCTGTTCCAGAGGCAGGAAGACGGTGGGAAGTGGCTTAAATTCGCGTGGACCTGATGCCACCCGGCAAGTCCAGGTAAATGGCAGGATTGGCTGCCGGACTGTTCCGCAAGCTTCCCTAAGATGGGGTAGGGGGGAATTCTCCTGGCCCCACAAGAAAGAAACAAAAAAAATGGGAACTTACCTTTTGGGCCTTTACAGGCCCTGATCCATTTCCTCACTGGGTTGACCTGGCGAGAAACTCGCTGCCGCCCCCTGTTAAATATTGCCATTGGGTCCCGATGATGTCATTGAGAATCAACATGCATATGTTAAAAAGGACCTCGCCAGCTTTGGTGGGGGGGGTGTCCTTGCCACTTGCTCAGTGGAGCAGGTTAAAATAGCGGCAGGTCAACTCCCAGCAACATCAGGGCAGATAAGCGACCTAGGCAGTTTTTACTGACCATCTGGCGCCTGGATTCCAACAGGCAAGAAGGGTTAATATTGCCAATTTAGTCTCTTGTTTCTAATGTTCTGAGAGGTAATTGTTGGGAGTGTTTATGATTAATAGCAAGACTGGCCATACACAGAGGTTGTTAGTCCCCTTTACTTTCCAAGCAATTTAAAAATTGCTGACTGAATTTTGTTTAGTTAAATTTAAAAATAAATGGTGTTAAAGCAGCCATGCATTCCACAGAGCCAGAAACACCGAGAGTGAAATTTGGATTTTTTTTTCCAGCTGTGGTATTTATTTAATCGAAGGAAAACAGTATCTAGTTATTTAAGAGAAACCAATCACAAAACATTGTATTCCGTGTTTGGAGAGATCTCTTAGAAAGTTACAAACCAGTGCTATCAGACCTGGGAACCCCTGCCCTCAATGCCCTCCCCCAACTCACTGCTGACTAACCCCAGGAATCACTACCGACATTCCACACCATTTCTGCAGAGCACAGTACCCCCACTCAAGTGCTACCAAACTCCAGGATCTCCAACCCAGTTCTGTCAACCCCAGGATCATCTCCCCAGTTCTACTAATGGCCAGGATTTCCCATGCCACCAAAGGCCACGACCACCCTGAAGTTTTGCTAAACTCCACACCTCTCCCATGTACTGCTAAATATCAGCGGCAATAATTTCCTCAGGGTTTCATCCAATTGACCACAGTAACTTTGGTGGAAATCCCATTTACACGTGTATCCATGATTTCCGCCAAAGTTACGGCAGCTAATCAGGAGAAACCCTGAGGAAACTCCCAGCACAAGTATCGACCACCAGCTGGTATATCTTGCATTCCACCTGGTTGTGTATCCTCGATTTCAACAATGGAAAGGGATAAAAATTAAGTACATAGGTGAATGAATAAATATATATTAAAAAAGACCACTTATTTACATGTTTCAGAGCAATAGACAGAATCACTGAATTCAAGCCCAAAGAAATGATGAAAATCCCCAAATACCATGCAATAAAAATGGAATTTGATTTTTAAAATCAATGGCCCTGATAGTACATTGTGAATTAAATGGCATAATGCCCCTCACAGCATATCCTCTGAATAATTGTGAGCAACTTCATGGGAGTTCTGCTTGTACGTATTAAAAATAGCAATTGTGTGAAGACCAACTACTAAGGTGTCCTACTGGTAACTTATCAGCCTGAAAAGTTCTAATTTATGGTAGTTCCCATTTACCTTTCGTTTCCTGTTTTCAAAACAATTATTTATCCAGCAGCATAGTTTACCACCCATTTTGTGATTCCTTACCGTAGCCATTAATTGCTGATATTACTTTTCATTCATTCATGGGGTGTGAGTATCGCTGACAAGGCCAGCATTTATTGCCCATCCCTAATTGCCCTTGAGAAGGTGGTGGTGAGCCGCCTTTTGAACCACTGCAGTTCGTGAAGGTACTCCCACAGTGCTGTTAGGGAGGGAGTTCCAGGATTTTGAGCCAGCGACGATGAAGGAACGGCGATATACTTCCAAGTCAGGATGGTGTGTGACTTGGAGGGGAACTTGGAGGTGGTGGTGTTCACATGCGTCTGCTGCCCTTGTCCTTCTAGGTGGAAGAGGTCGTGAGTTTGGGAGGTGCTGCCGAAGAAGCCTTGGCGAGTTGCTGCAGTGCATCTTGTAGATGGTACACACTGCAGCCACGGTACGCCGGTGGTGGAGGGAGTGAATGTTTAAGGTGGTGGATGGGGTGCCAATCAAGTGGGTTGCTTTGTCCTGGATGGTGTCGAGCTTCTTGAGTGTTGTTGGAGCTGCACTCATCCAGGCAAGTGGAGAGTATTCCATCACACTCCTTACTTGTGCCTTGTAGATGGTGGAAAGGCTTTGGGGAGTCAGGTGGTGAGACACTCGCCGCAGAATACCTAGCCTCTGACATGCTCTTGTTGCCACAGTATTTATGTGGCTGGTCCAGTTAAGTTTCTGGTCAATGGTGACCCTCAGGATGTTGATGGTGGGGAATTCGGCGATGGTAATGCTGTTGAATGTCAAGGGTTAGACTCTTGCATGTTGGAGATAGTCATTGCCTGGCACTTCTGTGGCATGAATGTTACCTGCCACTTATCAACCCAAGCCTGAATGTCGTTCCAGGTCTTGTTGCATGCGGGCATAGACTGCTTCATTATCTGAGGAGTTGCAAATGGCACTGAACACTGTGCAGTCATCAACAAACATCCCCATTTCTGACCTTATGTTGGAGGGAAGGTCATTGATGAAGCAGCTGAAGATGGTTGGGCCTAGAACACTGCCCTGAGGAACTCCTTCAGCAATGTCCTGGGGCTGAGATGATTGACCTCCAACCACCACAACCATTTTCCTTTGTGCTAAGTATGACTCCAGCCAGTGGAGATTTTTCCCTCCGATTCCCATTGACTTCAGTTTTACTGGGGCTCCTTGATGCCACACTCGATTAAATGCTGTCTTGATGTCAAGGGCCGTCACTCTCATCTCACCTCTGGAATTCAGCTCCTTTGTCCATGTTTGGACCAAGGCTGTAATAAGGTCTGGAGCCGAGTGGTCCTGACGGAACCCAAACTGGGCATCAGTGAGCAGGTTATTGGTGAGTAAGTGCCACTTGATAGCACTGTCGACGACACCTTCCATCACTTTGCTGATGATTGAGAGTAGACTGATGGGTCGGTAATTGGCCGGATTGGATTTGTCCTGCTTTTTGTGGACAGGACATACCTGGGCAGTTTTCCACATTGTCGAATAGATGCCAGTGTTGCAGCTGTACTGGAACAGCTTGGCTAGAGGCGCGGCTAGTTCTGGAGCACAAGTCTTCAGCACGACAGCCAAGATGTTGTCGGGGCCCATAGCCTTTGTTGTATCCTGTGCGCTCAGCGGTTTCTTGATATCACGTGGAGTGAAGCGAACTGGATGAAGACTGGCTTCTGTGATGGTGGGGACCTCAGGCAGTAGCCGATATGGATCATCCACACGGCACTTCTGGCTGAAGATGGTTGCAAACACTTCAGCCTTGTCTTTTGCACTAATGTGCTGGGCTCCACCACCATTGAGGATGGGGATATTCATGGAGTCTCCTCCTCCCGTTAGTTGTTTAATGGTCCACCACCATTCACGACTGGATGTGGCAGGACTGCAGAACTTTGATCTGATCTGTTGATTGTGGGATCGCTTAGATCTGTCTAAAGCATGCTGCTTTCGCTTTTTAGCATGTATGTAGTCCTTCCTGTGTTGCAGCTTCCCCAGGTTGGCACCTCATTTTTAGGTATGCCTGGTGCTGCTCCTGGCATGATCTACTACATTCCTTATTGAACCAGGGTTGTTCCCCTGGCTTGATGGTAATGGTGGAGTGAGGGATATGCTGGGCCATGAGTTTACAGATTGTGGTGGAATACAATTCTGCTGCTGCTGATGGCCCACAGCACCTCATGGATGCCCAGTTTTGAGCTGCTCGATCTGTTCTGAATCTGTCCCATTTAGCACGGTGGTAGTGCCACACAACCCAATGCAGGGTGACCTCAGTGTGAAGACGGGATTTCGTCTCCACAATGACTGTGCGGTGGTCACTGCTACCAATGCTGTCATGGACAGATGCATCTGCGACAGGTAGATTGGTGAGGTTGAGGTCAAGTACGTTTTCCCCTCGTGTTGGTTCTCTCACCACCTGTCGCAGGCCCAGACTGGCAGCTATATTTCAAAAGCGTTCTGAGGATCCAGGTGCAAAATATAGATTGCATTTCGCCCATCAATAATTTATTTGAAAAGCTCCCAACAGGTTAGTTAAACATGGCCTTCCTTTCCTGAGCTATGCTGATTCTTTCAAAGTTATGCTCTTTCAAGTATATCTCTTCAAATTGTTTCAAAGACTTTTCCTACAATTTTGCTTACTTGTCCATAGCTTCCAGGTATGCTTCTTGACTCTTTTTTTTTAAAAATTAGCTACATTAACCACTTTCCAATCCTTACAAATCTCTTCTAAATTTAACAAATTTACAAAAATGGCAACAAAGTTTCAGTAATTTCAGTCCCTCAAGATTTACAGGACGGGGCAGTTTTTAGATAGTCATAGAGTTATACAGCACAGAAAGAGGCCCTTCGGCCCATCGTGTCCGCGCCGGCCATCAAGCCCTGTCTATTCTAATCCCATTTTCCAGCACTTGGTCCATAGCCTTGTATGCTATGGCATTTCAAGTGCTCATCTAAATGCTTCTTGAATGTTTTGAGGGTTCCTGCCTCTACCACAACTTTTCAGGCAGTGAGTTTCAGATTCCAGCCACCCTCTGGGTGAAAAAGTTTTTCCTCCAATCCCCTCTAAACCTCCTGCCCCTTACCTTGAAACTATGCCCCCTGGTTATTGACCCCTCTACTAAGGGGAAAAGTTCCTTTCTATCTACCCTATCTATGCCCCTCATAATTTTGTACACTTCAATCAGGTCTCCCCTCAGCCTTCTCTGCTCTAAGGAAAACAACCCCAGCCTGTCCAGTCTCTCTTCATAGCTGAAGCGCTGCAGTCCAGCTAACATCCTGGTGAATCTCCTCTGCACCCTCTCCAATGCAATCACATCCTTCCTATAGTGTGGCGAGCAGAACTGCACACAGTATTCCAGCTGTGGCCTAACTAGCGTTTTGTACAGCTCCATCATAACCTCCCTGCTCTTAGCCTCGGCCAATGAAGGCAAGTATCCCATATGCCTTTTTAACCACCTTATCTACCTGTCCTGCTGCCTTCAGGGATCTATGTACATGCACACCAAGGTCCCTCTGATCCCCTGTCCTTCCTAGGGTCCTACATAGAAACATAGAAACATAGAAAATAGGTACAGGAGTAGACCATTCGGTCCTTCGAGCCTGCACCGCCATTCAATGCGTTCATGGCTGAACATGCTACCTCAGTACCCCATTCCTGCTTTCTCGCCATACCCCTTGATCCCCCTAGTTGTGAGTGTTATATCTAACTCCCTTTTGAATATATTTAGCGAGCTGGCCTCAACAACCTTCTGTGGAAGAGAATTCCATAGATTCACCACTCTCTGGGTGAAGAAGTTCCTCCTCAGCTCAGTCTTAAATGGCTTCCCCTTAATCCTTAGACTGTGACCCCTGGTTCTAGTTTTCCCTAACATTGGGAACATTCTGCCCGCATCTAATTTGTCTAAACCAGTCAGGATTTTAAATGTCTCTATAAGATCCCCCCTCATTCTTCTGAACTCCAGAGGATACAAGTTCAGTTGACCCAATCTTTCTTGATATGTCAGTCCGGCCATCCCAGGAATCAATCTAGTGAACCTTCGCTGCACTCCCTCAATAGCAAGAATGTCCTTCCTTAAGTTAGGAGACCAAAACTGCGCACAATACTCCAGGTGTGGCCTCACCAAGGCCCTGTACAACTGCAGCATCACCTCCCTACTCCTGTACTCAAATCCCCTTACTATGAAGGCCATCATTCCGTTTGCTTTCTTGACTGCCTGCTGCACTTGCATTCCCACCTTCAGTGACTGATGTACCATGACGCCCAGGTCTCGTTGCACGTCCCCTTTCCCTAATCTGCCACCATTCAGGTAATAGTCCGCCTCTCTATTTTTACCACCAAAGTGGATAACCTCACATTTATCCACATTGTACTTCATCTGCCATACATTTGCCCATTCACCCAATCTGTCCAAGTCACTCTGTAGCCTCCTAGCATCCTCCTCATTGTTCACACTGCCTCCCAATTTAGTGTCATCCGCAAATTTGGAGATATTACATTTAATCCCTTCGTCCAAATCATTAATATATAATGTAAACAGCTGGGGTCCCAGCACCGAACCCTGCGGTACCCCGCTGGTCACTGCCTGCCATTCTGAAAAGTACCCATTTACTCCTACTCTTTGTTTCCTGTGTGCCAACCAGTTCTCAATCCACGTCAACACATTACCCCCAATCCCATGTGCTTTAACTTTGCTCACCAATCTCTTGTGTGGGACCTTGTCGAAGGCCTTCTGAAAGTCCAAATACACCACATCTACTGGTTCCCCCCTGTCCACCCTATTGGAAACATCCTCAAAAAATTCCAGAAGATTTGTCAAGCATGATTTCCCTTTCACAAATCCATGCTGACTTGGACCTATCATGTCGCCACTTTCCAAATGGTCTGTTATGACATCTTTAATAATTGCTTCCATCATTTTACCTGCTTTCTCCCTCCCTCCTTTTTTAAAAAGAGGGGTTACATTGGCCACCCTCCACTCCATCGGAACTGATCCAGAGTCTAAGGAATGTTGGAAAATGATCGTCAATGCATCCACTATTTCCAAGGCCACCTCCTTAAGTACTCTGGGATGCAGACCATCAGGCCCCGGGGATTTTTCAGCCTTCAGTCCCATCAATTTCCCCAATACCTTTTCCCGACTAATAAGGATTTCCCTCAGCTCCTCCCTCTTACCAGATCCTCTGACCCCTTTTATTTCCGGCAGGTTGTGTGTGTCCTCCACAGTAAACACCGAACCAAAGTACTTGTTCAATTGATCTGCCATTTCCTTGTTCCCCATTACGACTTCCCCTGTTTCCGACTGCAGGGGACCTACGTTTGTTTTTACTAACCTCTTTCTTTTTACATATTTATAGAAGCTTTTGCAGTCCATTTTAATGTTCTCTGCAAGCTTCCTTTCATATTTTATTTTCCCTGCCCTAATCAAACCCTTCGTCCTCCTTTGCTGAGTTTTGAAGTTCTCCCAGTCCCCGGGTTTGCTGCTACTTCTGGCCAATTTGTATGCAACTTCCTTGGTTTTAATACTATCCCTGATTTCCCTTGTTAGCCATGGTTGAGCCACCTTCCCTTTTTATTTTTACGCCAGACCGGGATGTACAATTGTTGTAGTTCATCCATGCGATCTCTAAATGTCTGCCATTGCCCTTCCACTGATAGCCCCTTAAATATCGCTTGCCAATTTAACCTCGCCAATTCACGCCTCATACCATCAAAGTTGCCCTTATTTAAGTTCTGGACCATGGTCTCTGACTTAACTGTTTCCTTCTCCATCCTAATGTAGAACTCCACCATACTATGGTCACTCTTCCCCAGGGGGCCTCGCACCACAAGATTGCTGATTAGTCCTTCCTCATTACACAACACCCAGTCCAGGATGGCCTCCCCTCGAGTTGGTTCCTCAACATATTGGTTTAGGAAACCATCCCTTAAACACTCCAGGAAATCCTCCTCCACCGTATTGCTTCCAGTTTGAGTAGCCCAATCTATATGCATATTAAAGTCACCCATGATAACTGCCGTGCCTTTTTTGCACGCACCTCTGATTTCCTGTTTCATACCCTCCCCCACCTCACTACTGCTGTTTGGAGGTCTGTACACAACTCCCACTAACGTTTTCTGCCCTTTGGTGTTCTGCAGCTCAACCCATATTGATTCCACATCCTCCAAGCTGATGTCCTTCCTAGCTATTGCATTAACCTCCTCTTTAACCAGCAATGCTACCCCACCCCCTTTTCCTTTTATTCTATCCTTTCTGAATGTTGAATACCCCTGGATGTTCAGTTCCCAGCCTTGATTGTTCTGGAGCCACGTCTCTGTAATCCCAATCACATCGTATCCGTTAACATCTATTTGCACAGTCAATTCATCCACCTTATTACGGATACTCCTTGCATTAAGACACAGAGCCTTTAGGCTTATTTTATTAACATCCTTTGTCCTTTTAGACTTATGATTTAGTATGGCCCATTCATTGTGTATTCCCTTGCCTTGTTAGTCCTCCCAAAATGCATCACCTCACACTATTCAGGGTTAAATTCCACTGTTCTGCCCTTCTGACCAACCCATCTATATAGTCCTGTAGCCTGAGGCTTCCCTCCTCGCTATTTACCACCCCACCAATTTCCGTGTCATCTGCGAACTTACTGATCATACCTCCTACATTCATATCTAAATCATTAATGTACACTACAAACAGCAAAGGACCCAGCACCGATCCCTGCGGTACACCACTGGACTCAGGCTTCCAGTCACAAAAACAACCTTCGACCATTACCCTCTGCCTCCTGCCACGAAGCCAATTTTGGATCCAATGTGCCAAGTTGCCCTGGATCCCATGGGCTCTTACCTTCTTGACCAGTCTCCCATGCGAGACTTTGTCAAAAGCCTTACTGAAGTCCATGTAGACCACATCAACTGCACTACCCTCATCCACACACCTAGTCACCCCCTCTCAAAATTCAATCAAATTGGTCAGACATGATCTCCCCCTGACAAAGCTATGCTGACTATCCTTGATTAATCCTTGCCTCTCCAAATGGAGACTAATTCTGTCCCTCAGAATTTTTTCCAATAATTTCCCTACCACTGATGTTAGGCTCACTGGCCTGTAATTCCCTGGTTTATCCCTACTACCCTTCTTGAATAATGGTACTATGTTAGCTGTTCTCCAGTCCTCTGGCACCTCTCCTGTGACCAGAGAGGTTCTGAAAATGTGTGTCAGAGCCCCTGCAATCTCCTCCCTTGCCTCACACAGCAGCCTGGGATACATCTCATCTGGGCCTGGGAATTTATCCACTTTTAAGCCTGCTAAAACCTCCTCCCTCTCAATACTAATTTGTTCAAGTATATCACAATCCCCCTACCTGATTTCTATGCCTACATCGTCCTTCTCCATCGTGAACACAGATGCAAAATATTCATTTAAAACCTCACCTACATCTTCTGGCTCTACACACAGATTGCCACTTTGGTCCCTAATGGGCCCTACTCTTTCCCTGGTTATCCTCTTGCCCTTAATATACTTATAAAACACCTTGGGATTTTCCTTTATTTTGCCCGCCAGTGTTTTTTCATACCCCCTCTTCGCTCTCCTAATTTCTTTTTTAAGTACCCCCCTGAACTTTCTATACTCCTCTAGGGCTTCAACTGTTTTCAGTCCTTTGTATCTGCCAAAAGCCTCCCTTTTTTTCCTAATCCATTCTCGTATATCCCTGGACATCCAGGGTTCCCTGGGCTTGTTGGCCCCACACTTGACCTTTACGGGAACATGTTGGTGTTGTACTCTATTTCCTTTCTGAAAGATTCCCACTGCTCTGATGTGGATTTTCCTACAAGTAGCTGATCCCAGTCCACTTTGGCCAGATCCTGCCTTATCATATTAAAATCGGCCTTCCCCCAATTTAGAACCTTTATTTCTGGTCCATCTTTGTCCTTTTCCATGACTACCTTAAATCTCACCGAATTATGGTCACTGTCACCAAAATGCTCTCCTACTGACACTTCTACCACTTGCCCGGCTACATTCCCTAGAATTAGGTCCAGTACCGCCCCCTCTCTTGTAGGACTTTCTGTATGCTGGCTCAAAAAGCTCTCCTGGATGCACTTTTAAGAATTCCACACCCTTTTTCTGAGGTTTCTACAGTTCTTCCACTGAAGTTACAGCAGGCAAGCAGGAGAACCCCATAGAAATTCACCCCAATGGTGTCTGTTATTTTTTTTTGTCCCGGCTTTATTGTTTTCTACCATTGACCCTTAATTTAGTCCATTTTTTTTTTAAACGTAGATAATTTTGTATCTACAAAATAGCTGCTTTAAGAAAACATGAAAAATGTTATCCTTAATTCAATAAACAAAACATATTTTGGCATGAGAAGCAGATATATAAATGTTGTTGTTAGGGTATGCTTAAATCTTCTGTAAAACACTGAGCCACTACAGTGTAGTATATTACACATGTAGGGGTAATTTTTTCTATGCTAAATTGCTTTTGTTCCCCTACTTCCTAATTTTTCATTGAATTACTGTTCACATAGGAAAGATTTAACAGGATAGGCATGTTAACTGTAAAATCAGGCTTGGTGTAATTGTGAAAGATTCTACAGTAAATGTATGCAATTTGCACTCAGCCTTACCACCAAATGCTCTGTTTAGAGTTATGGTCAGCCAAATAACTTTCTTTCCCTTTTACCTAAATAGAGGAGGTACAATAATTTTAGTTATTGCAATACAATACATCAACTTAAGCTAATTTTGCGGAGGGCAGCAAGAAGACAATCTACAATTGTTTGATACTGAAAGTGTGCATTCCTGAAGGGTCTGCAGATCAAGGCAACTGCAGTGAAGGAAGTAGCTTTTTGCCAAGCAGGTGCTTCCCATTGAGCTACAATTGACCCAGAAGGCAATCAACAGGTGCTATAATTTCTGAAAACAGATCGTACACTTCAGAGAAAGGAGATGCTATGATTGCCACGTAGGAATCTCTAGTGAGACAGACTGGAGACTATGTGAACTCAGCAATTGAGGACAGAAGGCAATAAAAACTTGCCTTGAAATGCACTATTGAAAGTAATTTGCCTGAGCTGCAAAAAATTAGAGGGAAGCTGTGAAGTTCACCTTTGGGATCTGTAATGTTCATCTTATAAAAAGTGCATTAATTGAGAATGTACTGAAATGTAATTAAGCATAGTTTATGCTGAGAAAGGATGCTCTTAATTCTTTACTGGTGATGCAAATAAACCCTGGGAGATTTACCCTACTTTAGACCTAGGCACATTTGATAACAATGCTCTGATAGATACTGGATCTAATCACCAGGCAATACATGTTACAGCATGTACAAATGTTCAATATTGGCCCAGAATTTGCTGGAGCAGGACATCTTGCGGTGTGCCCCATTCGTTAGATTTTTTTTCTTCATCCTTCAGCTCGAAAATATCTTGTGCTGCAAATTGCTGGCAGTGCAGAAGGTCCTATTTTTATGGAGTGGCGCAAATCATCCAGCAATTTGTGGTGATTCGCAACTCATGGCGTATCACTTTCTTCCCACAAATTGCTGGGTTATTTACAGACGAATAGCGACGTGCGCATTAAACTCGCTGTTATTTTCCCAGCATATTCTGGGCCTTTACTTAATAGGACTCCACAGAGGTTTTTTATGTAATTATTCTCTAAGTAATAATTTTCCTCAGTAAAGGTTTTATAATTATGGATTAATAAGGGACTTGTTATTAAGACTGGAATGTAGAACTTTATCTCTCACTATTTTTTCACTGTTCAATATAGCCATTGGGAGTGTATACAATGGAAATACACTAAGGCGCAATTTAATAATTCCATGAAGGGTGAGTGCAGGTAGATAAAAGCCAATTAACATTGTTTTTAAATAGGGACATGGCGGGCAAATTTTCATTTGGGTTCTTCCAATCGTCCGTCGTAGCTTTGGTTGAAGAGCTGCAGAAACCCTGGGAAAACAAGTACAAAGAGGTAATGATCAATTTGTAGAAGGCAAAAAGTTGGCCACAGAGTAGTGTGTGTAGTTTTGGGTGCAGCATTATAGAAAAGATGTTAAAGTCACAGACAAAATACAGTGTAGATTCACCAGGATGATACCAGGGATGAGAAACTGTAGTTTTACAAGAGAGACTGGAGATAAATTTCCACTGCAGCAGAGAAAGCCAAGAGATTTATGAAGGATTTTGATGGGGTGAATACAGTAAGACTATTTTTTCTGGTAGGGAAGTCATTGCCAAGGGGGTCATCAATTTAAGATGGTCACCAAGGGAGTGAGGAGAATTGTTTACGCAGAGTTATTCGAGCATGTAATGCTTCACCACAGGGGAGTAATTTAGGCAGAGATCATTGCACCTTTTAAGGAAAAAGTGGATAAACATTTGAAGCAGAAGACTACAGGGTGAGAGCAAGAAATGGGAATAGTTTTGGAATGCTCTAGCAATGAACTGGCATATACAAAATGCACCAAATGCCTTCCTTCAGTGATGCAAACTTTTATGATTCTAAGAATTCTGGAACAATTTTGATCCAAGTTGGGCAGTAACTATCCACAAAAATGAGAATTGCTGAGTATCAGTTTTGTTGTAGATAGCAATAACCAAACTCAGACACCCAGCAGCACTGCAACTCTGTATTGTTCTTGTGCAAGTCAAGTTGTTTTAACAAAATTTTATTGTGCAATTGTTGCTTTTTTTCCTCCACTTATTCTGAAAATAAGCTACTGATCCACTCACAGCCCCAACAAACTAAAGAAGAAGAACTTTGAGGATCATATTCTTTTGAAAGAACAAGGGGAAGAAATTGGTTAGGGCCCTTTTTCAGGCACATAAACAGTGGCATGCTGACAGTGTGCACCCCAACCAGGAAGCCCAAGGCCCCTCATTAACATGTGCAAGAGCCCAACAGTTGTTTTAGGCAGCCACACGAGATGTCTAAAAAATGGGCTCAACAAATTTAGTAGTGGCTCAAGCGCACGTGCAGATTGGCCATGGGCTTGGGCACACATGCCAATTTGTACCCCGAAATGGTGTTTGTGTAGAAAGCCAAATGCTGGAGGTTCATGAACTTTAGAAACATAGAAAATTTTAAGGCTGGAAAAGACCATAGGTCCATTTAGTCAACTTTCTTGTTGTTCGACAATTGTAACCAAGATACTTGTTTAATTTGACCTTGAGGAGATCGAAGCTGTATGCTCCTGCAACCTCCCTTGATGAGATAGCTAAAAACTGACCATCCTCTCAGTGAAGTAATGCTTTTATATTCTGCTGAAACTCATATACTCATGGCCCAATATTCTATCATGTACCAAATCAAATATCCCTGCCTGATCCTCTGTATTCCTGAGCCATATTCATTTGGCACCTCCATCATATAGCCCCATAGTCTTCTCCTTCAACAAAAATAGTCTCAGTTTTGAGAGTTTATTCCATGTGTTGTATTCTCTAATCTTCTCATCATTCTTGTAGCACTTCTTCCAGCTCACCTGCATCACTCCTGTACTGAGGTCTCAAGAACTACACAAAATACTCCAGGTGTGGCCTGACCAATGCTTTATTGCAATGGCAGGATAACCTCCTTTAATGTACATTCTATTCCTCTTTTTATACAACCTAATTTTCTTTCTTGACAGCAGCTAGAGATTGGCTTGATGTTTTGAGGGATTTATCAAATGTGATTCTCGGATCCCTTTCCTAAATTGTTTTGTCAGTATTCACCCAAGTGCATATTTTTATGCTCATCTACATTAAACTGCCGCTGCCATTTGTTGACTCATCCCCCCAGTTTACGTTCCCTTGTAGCTTGTCCCAATCTTACATGATATTAACTACATCTTTTTATAAATGAAGCTGCTGACACCCTCTTCCAGATCATAGAACACAGAGCCCTACAGGAACCTATTCGTTACACCTCTCCATAAAATAATGAATTATTACAGAGATAGACACATTGAGGTTTATCTGCTGGACATCATCTACATGTAGCAGAATCAGCACAGAAAGGTAAATTTACGAGTGAAGGAATATAGACCCTCTGCTTCCTATTGCACAGCCACATTTGAATCCACCTTAGCACGCTGCCACCAGTACTATACCTGTTAATTTTCTTAACTAGAAACACTATTAAAATCCAAGTAAACCACACTAATAATGTCACCCCCATCCACATCCTTAGTTACTTTATGAACAAATCCTATTAAACTGGTCAGTTATAACTTTCCCATTTTGTAAATCCCTGCTGACTCTTGCCAATTAGTTTAAATAAGGGCCTTATTTTATGGGCATTTTCGAAAGGACTGTTTTCCCATCCTTACTATGAACCAATGGTAATTTTGAATATTAAATATAGCTAAAAAGCAGTTTTAACACATCCTCACTGAAAAAGCCAGATTTCACATTGAAATACGAAAGAATGGAAATTATCAAAGCACAGTACCAATATTGCAGCATAGTCTTTTGATAATACACATCATATTCAGCTATCTATATATAATAAAGTAGGGAGCATATTGACTGTAGTGTATTTTGAATATAGGTCAGGTTTTTTCTTTGAATATTCATCAATATTCAAATGTTTCATTGGTCAATTATCGTTTCTTTTTACTCATTGGTTAAATCTCCATTCTAATTGGTTATTTTCAACTTTTGTTAGTCACCAATCATATTTCACAAAATATTACAGCACCCAATTTTATGCCCTAAAAATAAACTATGATATAAAGATTAAAAAATCCAAAATTTACAAACAAGTTCCCCATCTCATCTCCTAATCACTCAGGCATCTCTCCCTACTCCCCCATGAACAGCCTTGACCCTAGATACACCTCCCATGCTAGCAGACAGCACTACATCCACCTACAACCCTCCAATTCAGGGTCCAGCTCATTGTGTAAATGCTTGATGTGAAAAATACATGCACATGTGCAGTAGACCAAAGGCAAGTGTGTGTTGATGTCTCTCTCTGCTTTCTCTCACTCCATGATTAGTCCTCATTGTGAGAGGTTGCTGGATGAAAAGACAGACTACTGAAGGGAAAGGTTCCAGTTGGTGGAGATCTTTGGAGGAACAGACAAAGCACTAGGAACAGTGAGAGACTGACAGCTATGAACATAAAGGGAAAGTGGGAGAGTAATAAACACAGAAAAACCAGAAGAAAGTAATACAGAAAGAACAAGAGGAAATAAAGAGAGTATCAGAAGCATGGGGGAGCACAGATCAGCTCTTATAAGGGCTAGGGGGTGGGGGCTCTTCAAACCTCTGGCCGTGCATACTAGACACTGCAAACATTGGCATACAAACAGCAGCAGTGGTGGTCAAGTCTGCCACATGTCCAAATGTTCTCAGTCCAAAAAGCACAAAGAGCTGCACAGGCAGCATCAGTCTCACCTCAGCACTGCAGCCTGTCAATGTGTTCTCTATCCTCACACCCACCCACTGGATAAACTAAGCCCTCAAGAGAAAACTGTAAGACCTTGATAAGAAGCAAAGCTCAGTACAGGTGACATATATGGAACACTATGTTCCAGATCTCAAAAGTACCCATGAGAAATGTCATGGAAAGCCTAATAAAGTTATAAAATATACACTGCCATTTCTTTTTGGCAGCATGGATGATTTAGCACTATCAATCCAATATACATTTTTTCCCCAATCAATTTAGAAAAAAACAAATTTTCACAGTAAAAAGGAAAAAGTGATGCAAAATGAATGGAATAAGATAATGAATTATTACAGAGGTAGACACATTGAGGTTTATCTGCTGGACATCATCTACATGTAGCAGGATCAGCACAGAAAGGTAAATTGATGAATGAAGGAATAAAGAAATGACAGGCTGATTACCTTTTGATTATTTTGTAAAACTGATGAGACAGCAGATGGTATTCCATTGCATTAAAAGACTGAGCACAGCATTTTTCTTCTCTCACATTCCTCATATTGGGACTGTGTGTTAGCTTCCCCCTCCCTCAACTCAGTTCAGTAAGATTGGAAATTACTGAATATCTGCAATCAAATTTGTTTTCCCAGGAAAACTGATGAATCACTTATTGCCAGTGACTGGAAGGAAAAGCTGTTGTTTACGCCCTTATATAAATGAAATTTTAGGCGATACACTTTATGGAAAATATAACTCAAAGCAGGAGCAGCCACAATAGTGTTCTGGGATGACAATAAATGAAAGGACTGATTCAAACTATTAGTGAAAGGATGTACAAATGTTTGAAGAATCTATTCTATTTCTTTTGCAGGGCTTTATACAAATTGTTTACATATTTTCTCTCATTAAGTAATGAATTAATACACTAAACTTAATATAGTAGACATTTGTATGAATCACCATTTTATTAATTCAAACAGATACAATAGCTGCTAATAATTGCTCTACTAAAATGAGTACTCCATCTTCCCTGGATTAAAAAAAAAATCAATTAGCTATTTCCCCCCCCCCCGAAATCCTCCACCCCAATGTTTAGAACAGGCAGTGGTCAATAAAAGAAAAACATTTAGTGCAACACTCTTCCACCTCAATAAAATTAGTCAGTCTGCCGCCACGTAAAACAGAATGGCTGCAAGCCATTCCTGTCATATGTTTAACAAAATCACACCCAAATACTGCTGTAACAAAAAATGGTAGACCTGGTAACGCAATTAGTTTACCTTTAATTTACCACAGAACTATCCAGAAATGTAATTTTAAAATTTAGAGTTTGATATTCAAAATAAAATGAGAACTTTGAACATTACATAGAATCTATGCCTCAAAGGCCCAAGTTGATACTATAACATTATGGAAGTGAGTTTGACAGCTACAAGTGCAAAGCTTAGTAAATTCTGGACCAGTTTAGTAACCGAGTAATTTTGTACTGAGCTTTTGGTAGAAAACATTTTGTGAATCATATTAAAATAAAATATTTAAGTGATTTGAGCTTGGGTTTAGGGAACACTATCAAAATTTGTAGATGACACAAATATAGGGAGCATTGTTAACAATGAAGAGTACTGGAAGTGACTTCAGGAGGATATAGGTTAATAGATGGGCTTATAGATGTTGGATTAAATTTAATGTGGAGAAATGTGGGATGTTATATTTTGGGAAGAAGAATAAGGAAATAAAAAATATACCACATAGTAAAACTTTAACAGCAGATAGACTTAGGAGGTTCAACTAAATCTTTAGAAGTAGGAGGACAAGTTGATAAAGCTGTAAAAACATAAAAAGTGGATTCGAAAGCCTAGGTTTTGTAAAAAGGGGCTTAGAATACAAAACCTACACAAATGATTGAATATGTTGCAGCTAGAATAATGTTTAATGTTGGGTGCCTTAAATTACAAAAGATGTCAAGGCTTGGAGAGGGTACAGAAGATGTAGTAAGGTAAATACCAGGGTTGAGAGGCTTTAGTTTTCCGGATTAACTAGAAATTTTGATGAGGAGACTTAAATCACAAAAAAAAACCCAAAGGGAGCAGCTAGGAGAATTTTTTTTAAATGCAGAGGGTTGCCAGGACATGAATTGCTGTGCCAGAAATCATGGTAGATGCAGAATCCATAATAGCTTTTAAAGGGAAGTGGATAAATATTTGAAAAATTATATTTTTAAAAGGATATGGGGAAACATGTTAGCTCTTTGAGGCTCAGGACAGGAACAATGGGCTGAGTAGTCTACTGTGCTGTAAAATGCTCTAAAAATTAATAGCCATTTGTCGCTTGTTCTTTCCATATGAAGCAGATGGGCTAATAGTAGTAAAAGCTTCTCCAACCAGTTTTAATGATTTTCTATCATCACTGCACTGCAGAAAAGGTTATTGTCCCATACACAGAAAGTTTAAGACAAGAACAAATTGGAAACACAAATATAGCTGTGATGCAGGACTCAGGATAATGAACAGTCAATTTCAAAAGCAAATAAGTTGGGGGACAGGACAGCTAAATATAGAGTATACTGGGTACCGGTTTCAAGAATTTCTATATGCTGCAGATGAAATTCAGACACTTGAGACAAGGGATCTCAAGTTAATCAAAACAAATGACTATGCTTCAGTAATACAACAAAGTATTAATAAAACAGTCATTTGGCACTGAAATTATATTAAATTTCATCCATCTACTTATGTATTGAGTAGATTAGATATCTAAAACACAAAACGACACGTACTGTAATTACTATTAAAGGAACATTGATGATACAATTTAGTCTTAACAGAGAGATAGCAAAACACATGGGTGATGGGTAAGTGATTTCTACAGTGAATTATTTAGAAACAGTCTCTGTAGTTCTGCAGCCAAAAATGTATAAATGGTCGATTTGAATATCTTATTTAGAAAGAATTTGGATTTATCATGTCCTCAGGATGTCTCAAAGGTTCCACAAATGGCAAATAAAATAAATAACTAATTAATTTTTTTTTTTAAATGGTAGGATTGGTTGAGGGTAGAAATTTGGCCAAGACACTGGGAGCACTCACTAACTGCTCTGCGAATAGTACCATAGAATCTTTCATGTCCACCTAAGCAGGCAAATGTGGCCTCAGTTTAACCTCTTATCCAAAAGATAGCATCCCAAACAATTCAGCTGTCCTTCAATAATGCAATGAAATGTCAGCCCAGATTATGTGTTCAAATCCCAAAGTCGGGGTTTAGGCATATTTGCATCAGATTGACTTGTGAACTTCAGGTGTCAAAGGTGCTAAATTTAGGACTTCACTGCTGCATTTTGGGCAAGTGAAGTAAGCATCAGACAGATAATTACTCTGAATACAGTAATAACAAAAAACATGTTTACAACCAATTGTATGAGGCATCGTTGGCCAATCACCACAAAGGGCACATTCTTTACAGTGGATAGCTAGTGTGCCATCATTATCTCGGAGATGACCTACTGGAAGCAACCACGATGAGATAACTGCTTTCAGTTTTCTTGTATTAATCAGTGGCAGAAGAAACATTAGGAATTCAGCAAAGCCGTGCCATAACAGTTCTCGATTCATGTATTCAAAGCCAACTTGACGAAAACCTTGAGCTCGGGAGAAAACTGCTCTGATTCCCAGGAGTCGTTCTGGAAATGTGGCAAACCTACCCTTCTGAAGAAAGATGAGAAAATTCAGTAGTCCGGCCACTTTCAAAAGTCCCACTATAAAAGTAATGAAATATTTCATCTTGTGAATAGTTGACTCTGGAGAACGATTACTGAATAAATCATGGGCTCTCTCTTGCAGCCATTTCCCCCCAATGGTGCATAACGCATACCATAACTTCTGATGTTTACTCATTGGCTGGTACTTTTGTCCCTGAGATAAGTCATTTTTATATCTGATGTTCAGAAGTGTCTGGCCAACTGTTGCATTTTGTGAATAGACTGTAAATCTCCATAACAAAAGTTGCAGAAAGGCTTTCAGTTCTGGTTCAAAGTGTGTTAACAAGCCAGGTTTGAAACATTGAAAACATTGGGCAAACTGGGACCACACGAGCTGTTCCAACGCTCTGTCCAGTTCAAAAGCATCCAGCTGGCTTATCCTTAGTACTGGAGTTGGGGTATTTAAGCTGTCTTCTTTGGAATCCATGTTGTTACCAATGGCATCTAGAGAAAAAAAACAAACACCAAAGAATTCAGTCTTTAATCTCATCTATTATTTGAAACAGAAATTTGTATATCCTGAGTCATAGACCTACATTTTTTTTAATACAAAAATACTATACAATCCCAGAAGTTTCAGCAAATCTTACATTCCCAATGTACTTTCTGCTCTCTCCAATCCTGAAGGTAACAGCTCATGCATATGGTTCCAAGGTACTACCAGTCCTCCAGTATGTTTTTCAGTTAACCATTTTCATGTGTACGCATGGGCAATGAGCAGACTATTCAAACACAAGGGTCTGAGAGGGTAGTAGGAAAATGGAGGACCAGCCAAGACTGATCTTGCCGTCACCAGACATTCATATACTTTCTAGTTGAGGTCAATAGATAGCAATCGAGAGTTAGCAACTCTGATTTTTTCCCCTCTTGCCTACGCCAGAATGCTGAGGCCAACTGTAGCATAACCACTGCCACTTCCTTTTAAAAAATAAAATAAAAACCTTTAATGCTCTTTTTAAAAGAATAGCAACTAAAAATGCCTATATTGCGTGTCCATTTTATTTGTGACACTAAAGAACATTTTAAAGATTCTCTGCACTACAGTAGCTGTTAAATCCTACTTAAATATACAAAACTTCCAAAAACTATGTTTAGTTGTAATATTATAGTAAAAGTCTTGTACAAACAACATTCCACAGGAGAAAGCACTAAATAAAAGGCAACTTAACCATCTGGGAAAGATCTTGCAACTTATGATCAACATTGTTATGGACTTGTTAAGTCATCACATAAATGAAAGAAAGACTGACTTGCATTTATATAGAGCCTTACGCGACCACCGGATGTACCAAAGCGCTTTACAGCCAATTTTTGCAGTGTAGTCACTGTTGTAATGTAGGAAACAGGCAGCCAATTTGCACACAGCAAACTCCCACAAACAGCACTCGACTCCAGACCTCATTACAGCCTTGGTCCAAACATGGACAAAAGAGCTGAATTCCAGAGGTGAGGCGAGAGTGACTGCCTTGACATCAAGGCAGCATTTAACCGAGTATGGCATCAAGGAGCCCTAGTAAAATTGAAGTCAATGGGAACCAGGGGGAAAACTATCTACTGGCTGGAGTCATACTCAGCACAAAGGAAGATAGTTGTGGTTGTTGAAGGTCAATCATCTCAGCCTCAGGACATTGCTGCAGGAGTTCCTCAGAGCAGTGTTCTAGGCCCAACCATCTTCAGCTGCTTCATCAATGACCTTCCCTCCATCATAAGGTCAGAAGCGGGGGTGTTCGCTGATGATTGCACAATGTTCAGTTCCATTCACAACTCCTCAGATAATGAAGCAGTCCATGCCCGCATGCAGCAAGACCTGGACGACATTCAAGCTTGGGCTGATAAGTGGCAAGTAACATCCGTGCCACACAAGTGCCAGGCAATGACTATCTCCAACAAGCGAGAGTCTAACCACCGTCCCTTGACATTCAATGGCTTTACCATCAGCGAATTCCCCACCATCAATATCCTGGGGGTCACCATTGACCAGAAACTTAACTGGACCAGCCACAAAAATACTGTGGCAATAAGAGCAGGTCAGAGGCTGGGTCTTCTGCGGCGAGTGTCTCACCTCCTGACACCTCAAAGCCTTTCCACTATCTACAAGGCACAAGGCAGGAGTGTGGTGGAATACTCTCCACTTGCCTGGATGAGTGAAGCTCCAACAACACTCAAGAAGCTCGACACCATCCAGGACAAAGGACCTCGCTTGATTGGCACCCCATCCACCACCTTAAACATTCACTCCCTCCACCACTGGTGCAACGTGGCTGCAGTGTGCATCATCTACAAGATGCACTGCAGCAACTCGCCAAGGCTTCTTTGACAGCACCTCCCGATCCTGCGACCTCTACCACCTAGAAGGACAAGGGCAGCAGGCGCTTGGGAACACCATCGTCTCCAAGTTACACACCATCCTGACTTGGAAATATATCGCCATTCCTTCATCGTCGCTGGGTCAAAATCCTGGAACTCCCTCCCTAACAGCATTGTGGGAGTACCTTCACCGCACGGACTGCAGAGGTTCAAGAAGGCAGCTGACCACCACCTTCTCAAGGGCAATTAGGGATGGGCAGTAAATGCTGGCCTTGCCAGCGACGCCCACATCCCAGGAACGAATTTAAAAAATGTGATAATGACCTGATAATCTGTTTTTCAGTGATGTTGATTGAGGGATAAATATTGGCCTGGACACCGGTGATAACATCCCTGCTCTTTTTTGAAATAGTGCCATGGGATCTTTTACACCCACCTGAGAAAGCCGACAGGGCCTTGGTTTAACGTCTCATCCGAAAGACGACACCTCCGACAGTGCATCACTCCCTCAGTACTGCATTGGAGTGCTCAAGTCTCTGGCGTGGGACTCGAATCCACAACCTTCTGACTCAGGGGCAAGGGTGCTACCAACTGTGCCGTGGCTGACACAAATGAGATAAACTGGTCTAAAAAATGATTATGTACAATTTTTTGTTTAAAAAAATTTTTTTTTTGGATTAAGATAAGCAGCCAGTTTAGATGGGAAGATGACAGCAAATTGCTAATTCACATTGTGCCATGTGTGGATTCAAAATACGATTTAGAGCTCCAGTTGCATTAGAAATGATTACATCTCTTTATGGGAAAGTAACTTAGAAATAATTGGATCAGTGTAATTCTGCTCATTGATAATGCAACTATTTTATATTAAAAAAGGTCAAAACACACTGTTGTAAGTTGTTGTCAAACTGCAAAATGCCCAAACTAGCATGACATATATCTAAAAGACAACAGAATATATATAATGAAAGCTCACGTGAAATTTAAAATCACCCAAATAAGCTACGGTGTTACTACAGCTGTACATCGATACCTGTGGATTTATGGCAGAACATAACAATTTGGTCAAGGGAGGCAAGGTCAAATTTAAATGGAGTATGATTGGCGCTAAAGAAAATGCAATCAAGGTTAGAGCAAGAAAGTACTGAAAATCTCTGATCAAACCCTGGGGAAAATGATTTGGGATATTTAAAGCCATTTTAAACAACTGATAATTGAAGATGAGTCATAGCATAATTAAAATAAAAATATTTGATTAATATCTAGATTTTATTTATCATGGTACATTTATATAAAATTGAAGACAATAAAGATTATGCTGCACTGAAAATTACTGTACATAAATGCCATGCACTGTTGTACAGAAATATTTATTTCAGTAGGAGTCAGATACCAATAACATTGTATCTGATTCCCACTGAAGTAAATCCTGGTGATACAGTAATTTAGATACTTAATTTAAGACATTTTCTTTACTACATGTTCTTGATACAAATGTGTTAAAGGAATATTCTTGGGAAACCATGTACCATAGGATGCAATTGTAGATCAACATAATTTATACCATAATAACACAAAGACATTATATTATTAATGTTTGCCTATGTGACAACAGTAATTGCACTTTAAAAGTAATTAATTGAAGGGCTTTGGTATTTATTAAAGATGTTATAAGGTGTTTTATAAAAGCAAGTTCTTTCTTTCGTTCATATATCTTACGTAGGACCTTCAACAAGATATCTTCTAACTGTGTGGAAATCCTGTATTTAACAATAATTTGCCTTTATATGGTGCCTTTAACAAAGAAAACATCACAAAATGTTTCACAGAGGCATAACCAAAAAGATGCATGTCAAAGGAGATATTAGGAGGGGTGACCAAAAGCTTGGCTAAAGGGATGGGTTTTAAGGAGGGTCTTAAAGGATGTGATGGAGGTGGAGAGACGGAAGGGTTTAGGGAAGGCATTCCAGAGTGAGGCCCAGGCGGCTGAAGGCATGGCTGCCATTGCTGGGTCAAGGGGAGGGGTGATGCACAAGAGTCCAGAGTCGAAGGAATGGGTTGGGGGGTGGGGGGGGGTAGGGAAATGTACTGTTGGATATAGGTAACAGCAAGGTCACAAATGGATTTAAAGTTGAGGATGAGAATTTTAAATCTGTGGTACTGGGGGAGACTGGGAGCCAATGTAGATAAGTGAGGACAGGGGTGATGGGTGAGCGGACTTGGGATAGTACAAGTGTAGCAGAGTTTTGCACGAGCTGAGGTTTACAGAGGGTTGATGATAGGAGGCCAGCCAAGAAAACATTGGAATCGTAAAGAAGATAAATGTAGGGGGTGAAGGTGAGCAATGTTACGGAGGTAGAAGTAGGCGGCCTTTGTGATGGAGGGTATATGGGATTGAAAGTTTAGCTTGGGATTGAATAAGACACCAAGGCTGCGAACATTCTGGGGGGAATTTTTACCTTAAAATCGGGTCGGTTGGGGGCGTGGGGTAGTTAAAGTGTTAAAAATTTGAATCCCGACCTGAACCTGCCTATATCCGGTTTTAACGGAGGTGGGGTGGAGTGGCGGGCAGCCAATCCACTGCCAGGAGGCGGGTCATCTATTTAAATATTCTAATGAGGCTGGAAGCCTCTGCTTTAACGTCCATTTTGTATTTAACTTTAGCTGGTCGAGTTTTGCATGTCTCATGAAACCTACCAGTTAATGCAAGGCAAGGACTGCTAGATCCGGGAGATAAGTGCCTTTACACTTACCTCCTGGATCCAGCGTCCCTACCTAACCCACCCCGCGCAATTGAAGACCCTCCCCCCGCCCTCCAACGAGGCCTCTGATCTCCACCCCAGGCCTACTATCCCCCTCCAAAGCCTCCGATCCCCTGCCCCCAGGCCTCTGATCATCCCCCCGCCCCCTTGCTCCTCCGGCCCCTCCCTGTGCTCGTCCTGGTCCGTAATCACTTCTAAACCCCCTCCCGCCACTCCCCGCCATGTCGCGACCCCCCCCCCGCTCATATGGCCGCTCCCTGGCCCGCGATCAATGTTCAGACCCTCCCCCACTCCTCTGGCCGCTCTCCGGCCCCCATGCGATCCCTCCCTCCCTCCTCTGTGCAGCCTAGTGCCGCAGGCCTACCCGCCCAGAGCCAGCCAGCCTCATCAATCTGGCTGCGGGTAGGAAACAGAGGCTTCCCATTCAAATCAGGCCCTGCCGTTAAATTTGGCAGGGCCTGCGGGAACCCGTTCTCCCGAGTTTCCTGACCGCCTCGGAGCCCCCCCCCCCCCCCCCCCACCTTCCCCATTAAAATTTAGCCCTCTGATTCAGCCTGAGGCACTGGCTGGGGGAGGGGAATGGAATCGGTTGAGGGATAAATGTTAGCCAGGACACTGGAAGAACTCCCCTGCTCTTATTCAAATAGTGCCACGATATCATTTATGCCCATCCGAGAGGTCAGACGGGACGTCAATTTAATGTCTTACCTGAAAGAAGGCACCTCTGATAGTGCAGCAGTGCCTTTACCGCACTGAACGTCAGCCTAGATTATATGCTCAAGTCTCTGGAGTAGGACCTTCTGACTCAGAGGTAAGAGTGCTACCACTGAGCCAACACTGACACCCAAACAGGGACCAAAGGGGACACCTCTGGTCCCTATCCAGTGGTACTCACACCTCCGCATCTGCAAAGTTAGGCAGGGTTACTTTACCATGAAAGGTTTAACTTTCCTCATGAAGAAACGACTGAGTTGTGCCAGCTATGAAAAAGATGTGGGCATAGTTCGTAAGAAAGACTTCCAGCTTGTTAGGAAAGGGTTAATGAGACTATCCTGAAGTCTAACAATGTTCAGAAATTCCAACAGTGACAAAAACATCACTCTGACAACAAATATGCCTACTATCCTACTATTTAAGATCACTAGCTCTCTATTTGGTGCCTAGTCTTGTAGGTTCTTTCAATTCTAGCCTCACACTTCTCCTATAGCGGCAAGAGATTCTGAGGTGGCAGTCTGAGCTGATATTTCCAATCCTTTGGTTGTGGACCATTTCCCCTTTAAGAAACAGTGAAGAGAGCAAAGGCATTTGCATGCTGTCATATGGAATACGAACTATGTTCCAGAAGGGTGAAAATAGGTACCATCAAGGAAATACCAATCACGCGAGTCTTCCACTGCTTCCCTACCTGTGATTAAAGAAACACTTGTAGGAGAAGGGAGGGTGTGTGAAAGGTACTGTGGTACTCCTCCGGTACTCCTCCACATACACGGTAAACTGCAGATGGTGTGAGAGCAAGGTGCCTGCAACAGGGAAACATACTTTTTAAGGTGTACTGCTGCAAGGTACAACTGCCTCCTGCTACTCTGACGGCCCGGGAGAGGTCATTGAATTTCTTCTGGCACTGGTTGCAGGAGGTGGCACTAATTGCCTTCCATGGATCTGTATCACACCCTTAGTGGGCCACTTGCACTCGGCAGAAGTGTAGTTGCAGTGCTATTTTGGAGCTAAATCAGTCACTGAAAAAATTCTAACCCCCAAATATTTGAATAATTTTTCATCAACAATTTAGTTCATTTAAAAAAAAAGAATGCATTTAGCCAACTTTGAAACAGATTTGAGGGTTTGTCTGCACAAAACAGAATGCTAATGTCAAATACTATTATTATAGGACTTTATGCTATTCGTGTTTATATATTTGTTTGTTATACTAACCACAATCTCTGTTTTTTAAATATAATTTACAACCAATATAAATTCTAATAACATATCACTGTGGGAATAGGAACTTCCCTTGATTTTTTTTCTTCAATGCAGTTATTGAGCAGTTTACAAATTATGAATTAATACATTTTATTTGGGAACATATTATTGACAGAAACCTATCAATAGTAATGTGGCTATTGTCAGGAGCTTGTCAATATTAATGTAGTTATGATTTAGAGATCACACAGATGTAAGGCAGGCAGAAAGACGTCTCCCACAGGCTTCTATCAATAGCTACATTTCTATTGACAACCTCCCAAGACGTACCAGGAGATGTATTACCATCACAGTCTTCTGTCAATAGCTTTTCCCTTTAAAAAATTGGTGTCTAAATGTTCAAAGCTTCAAGCTTATGGAAAAGCTAGTTTCCTATAAGCAATTTTTACGCCTACTACAGTCCACAAACACTACCAATAACTTCAACTGCTTTAAGTAGGGACAATAAGCACTCTATTAGGTTATTGATAGTAATAAGCCAGGGATTAGATTGATTCAGAACTGTGTTAAAGGAACTATCCTGCCTAGGTATTGCCATTGTACTGTTCACGACGTAAGACAAAAGTGTTAACCGTTGATTTTTTTTTGCAAATCAGTTTCTTCTTGCTTGGAAGGAGGGAAAGAAACAAGAAAGGTGCTTCCTTGACACCTTGAAAGTACAGCAACTTGAAGTATTACAAATATTGCTGTACTATATATAGACAAAAGAATCTTGGGAGTTGTAAGCTATTTGCCAAGTCCAGATTTCGGCAGCAGACAGATTAGGGTGGTGCAGAGGTTGCAATCATCATTTAAATTTTGGAGTTTTGCTTTGATGTTAACAGGCTTGTTGGCCGGTTTACATTTTATTCGTTCTTGCTCCTCCCTAGTTGCCCTGAGGGCATTAAGAGTCAACCTGGAGTCAAGTGTCGGTCAGAACAGGCACGGCTGGCAGGTTCTCTTTCTTGAAAGACATTAGATAGAATTGCATCATGAAATCAGGCCATTCAGCCCAACCAGTTTGTGTTGGTGTTCATCTATACACAAGCACTATGGGAGTACCTTCACCACACGGACTGCAGCGGTTCACCATCACCTTCTCAAGAGCAATTAGGGATGGGCAATAAATGCTGGCCTTGCCGGCGATGCCCACATCCCATGAACGAATAAAAAAGAGAGAGAAGTAGAGAGAATAAAAAAAAGCATTAGTCCAAATCCCATATGGCCGCCCTCTTCCTTTATTTCCATTTCCTTCAAAACACTGAACCAATCTATTCTTAAATACTGATATAAAGTAAGAAAGTCTTGCATTTATATACCGCCTTTCACGACCTCAGGCCGTCCCAAAGCACTTTACAGCCAATTAAGTACTTTTAAAGTGTAGTCACTGCTGTAATGTAGGAAACACAGCAGCCAATTTGCGCACAGCAAGCTCCCACAAACAGCAGGAAAGTGGAGTTGAGGTCGGAGATCAGCCATGATCTTATTGAATGGCGGAACAAGTTCGAAACGCCGTATAGCCTACTCCTGCTCCCAATTCTTATGTTCTTATTCTAATTTACTTTTTATAAATTTTACAGAGAGCAAAATAAAGATTGGGATATACGCATATGATTAAGGTAGAAGCTGAAATATCATAAACAAACTTAAAAAAAAATTATATTAAAAACTTGTAATTCTTAATCATATTAATAGAAACATTTGACATTCCACAAATAAAAAATTAGTTTTTCAGGGTCAGAATGGTGGTTCAGCAGTTAGTACGTCGTTAAAAACCCAGTTACACCTCTTTCAACAAGGCTTAACGTTTTAGGGTTTTTTTAACAACGATATTCCATCGTAAAAGGGGAAGTTTTCGTCAGTTCAAGTGATTTCAACTGATTGCTGGCGTTGGGGAGTTCCACAGCGCAACCTGTGGTGGAGCAATGAATGACTGACAGCAACTTCTGGATTTCCGTGTTTAGTTGCGCATGCGCTAAATCCTGAAGTTACGGTCAGTTTCAGAGGGGTAATGACGGCGAACGCTGACAGTTTCGTCGTCATTACCACCGCAACATCTGGGCCAATATGTTTCTGTATCTGAACCCTAGAAATGGAGTAAAGATGGAAGCCCTAATCAGGAATCCAGTCACCTTTTGTTAAGTTTATACACAAAAAATTTGGGAAAAAATGTTTGACAAGTTTTTTTTTTACACAGACAGATATTTGAGTATCCATCAAAGGTCTGGTAACCTTCAGCATTCCTTTAATATGGTTACATTTTTCTAGAATTCTGAAGATTACTATCACACAAATGACATTTACAACCCATTCAGGCTTGAACAACATACCAGGCACACATTTAAAAATATTACAACAGTAACCAAAATGCCAGTTTGTTCACAGTAGCTTCCTCTTCTTGTATCTCCACGCCCCCTCCCTCCCCTCCACCCCACCATCTGTTCTCAGTCTTATGATAATATATCAATCGCTGGCTTCAATATCTTATTTATCTTCCTTATATGGGAGAAAGAAAAAAGTGGCTCAACTCTGCTCAGTGCCTCACGCAGACAGTCCAGCTGAGATCAGGAACCCATTATTGACAATCATAGGCAGTAACTTAGTAGTATCATGGAGATACAGCATAGGAGGCGGCCATTTGGCCCATCGTGCTTGTGCCAGCTCCTTGGTAGCACTATCCAATTAGTCCCCCCCCCCCTGCTTTTTCACCATAGCCCTGTATTTTTTTTCCCGTTCAAGTATTTATCCAATTCCCTTTTGAAAGTTACTACTGAATCTGCTTCCAGCACCCATTCCAGAATGCAGTGCATTCCAGATCATAACAACTCGCTGCGTAAATTTTTTTTTTCCACATGTCGCCTCTGGTTCTTTTGCCAATCACCCTAAAATCTGTCCTCTGGTTTCTGACCCTGCTACCAGTGGAAACAGTTTATCCTTATTTACTCTATCAAAACATGTCATGATTTTGAACACCTCTATTAAATTTCTTCTTAACCTTCTCTGCCTTAAGGAGAACAACCCCAGCTTCTCCAGTCTCTCCACATAACTGAAGTCCCTCATCCCTGGTACCATTCCAGTAAATCTCTTCTGCATCCTCTCTAAGGTCTCGGCGTCTTTCCTAAAGTGTGGTGCCTAGAATTGAACACAATACTCCAGCCGAGGCCTAACCAATGTTTTATAATTTCCTTGCTTTTGTACTCTACACCTCTATTCATAAAGTCGAGGATCCCATCTGCTTTTTTAGCAGCCTTCTCAACTTGTCCTAAAACCTTCAAAGATTTGTGTATATATACCCCCAGGTCTCTCTGTTCCTGCACCCCATTTAAAATTATACCATTTAGTTTATATTGTCTGTCCTCATTCTTCCTACCCTACCAAAATGTATCACTTCACACTTCTCTACGTTAAATTTCATCTGCCATGTGTCTGCCTATTTCACCAGTCTGTCTATGTCCTCCTGAAGTCTGTTACTATCCTCCACATTGTTTACTACTTTTCTGAGTTTTGCGTCATATGCAAACTTTTAAATTATACCCTGCATACCTAAGTCCACGTCATTAATATATAGCAAAAAGAGCAGTTGTCCTAATACCGACCTCTGGGGAACACCACTGTATACTTCCCTCCTATGTCCCTGTAAGGTGCACAGGAGTGTGGCCACGCAGCGATCTGTAAGGTCCCGCGCACTTAAATTCACAGGCCGTGGAGTGAGCTGGAGTGGGGGGAGGGGCCCAATACCCAATGAGCGAGAAAAAGTCACCAGTGGCCTAGACAAAGATGGCCCCTACGCACCACATAAAGCAGAACTCTTGTCCACACTAAGATGGCGACACACGTGCCCTAGACAACGATGACGGCGTTGCTCAATGAGCAAAGCAGCAGGACCTCCGCCCTGCCTAAATATGGCGGCACCCGCACACCAGGCAGCAAAAGCGGCTCTGGCGCCCCGTACCAAGATGGTTGCCGGGCCTTATCTTATCCAATATCGCTACTACCTCCTCCTTTACTATATTGGTCTTCTCTAGTGAAGACCGATGCAAGGTATTCATTTATTATCTGAGCCATACCCTCAATGTTCCATCTATTTTTTTTTGGCCTACACGCCCCCTTTAATGGGCTGTGCGGGCATTTAAAATTCCATGCATGCGTGATTTTTCTATTTAAAAGCCGGCTCACCGGGAACAAAGGGAACATTGCATACTTTCTCCCTCCACAATAAGATCTTTTTTGTCTCTAATCGGCCCCACTCTTCTTTTGACTGCCCTTTTATGATTTATATGTCTATAAAAGACTTTTGAGTTCCCTTTTATATTAGCCACATATCTATTATACTACTCTCTTTTTGCTCCACTTATTGTCTTTTTTAGATCTCCTCTGCACTGTATTCAGCTTGGTTCTCTACTGTATTATGAACCTTACATTTGTCATAAGCCTCCTTTTTCTGTTTCATTTTAATCTCTATATCTTTAGTCATCCAGGGAGCTCTACCTTTGGATGCCCTTCCTTTCTCCCTCGTGGGAATGTGTCTACTCTTTACCGGAACCATCTCCTCCTTGAAGGCCTCCCAATGTTCAATTATTGTTTTGTGCCTGTTATTCCATGTAGCCACAGTATTACCACCAAAAAACGTATGGAATGATAAGATTACCCAAAAGTCATCAGCTTTGATTAAAAAAAAGTGCAACAAGACCTTGTTTGCAGAGTCTATGTCCATATGTAATAATTCAAAAACATGGTCAAATTGAATTCTAATAATCAACTAAAGTACAAATGATTGAAACAAAACATTTTTTAATCCTCTCTCCAAATTAAAAGATCAAAGTTTCCAAATTCTGTTTATTAGGAAAAAAGAGAGTTAAAGGATTTAAGTATCAATGAGATGTCCTCAGTCAAGAGCTGAAATTATTTTATATAATCTGAAATACCTGAACAATGACAACATTTGGCACAGCAACAAAATACTGTCGCATGGATATATAATATGCAGTAAAACGATATACTTATTGTAACATACAATATGTATGTTTTCTAGATGAAGACTGTGGAATGAGAAACTCAACTGGGAAAGCAGTTTTCAAAATATTTGTTTAAGAAAAAATAATAGCTGAATCCCAGTACTATAATTTTCCCAAGTATCGTCATTGTTTTACAACAATACGCTGGAGAGCCTGAAAATTGATAATGCTCTCACTATTTTCTACAGGTGGCAGATATTACCCAAATTATTTGGCTGGAGGCAAAATGTGCTATTACACATTTTTTTTTAGCACAACACATTTCTATTCATTAGGAAATTACTAATCACGTTTCCTTGCTCAAGAAGCTCGACATCATCCAAGACAAAGCAGCCCGCTTGATTAGCACCCCATCCACCACCTTAAACATTCACTCCCTCCACCACCGGCATACCATGGCTGCAGTGTGTACCATCTACAAGATGCACTGCAGCAACTCGCCAAGGCTTCTTCGGCAGCACCTTCCAAACCCGCGAACTCTACCACCTAGAAGGACAAGGGCATCAGGTGCATGGGAACACCACCACCTCCAAGTCACACACCATCTTGTCTTAGAAATATATCGCCGATCCTTCATCGTCGCTGGGTCAAAATCCTGGAACTCCCTCCCTAACAGCACTGTGGGAGTACTTCCACTACACGGACTGCAGCGGTTCAAGAAGGTGGCTCACCACCACCTTCTCAAGGGCAACTAGGGATGGGCAATAAATGCTGGCCTTGCCAGCGACGCCCACATCCAATGAACGAATAAAAAAAAATCAGCAAGGTATGTCAGGGGAAAAAATTAACAAAAATACAGATCACGGAGAACTGCTTCCTGTAATATCATCAATTACCACTAAGAAATTTTGATTCAGGCCTTTTTTAAACTTGTTTTTAGCCAATCTGAAGGCAATTAAAAAAGTGGGTTCTATGCTCTACATGAACAATGGGACCTGAAGGACAGGAGAAATGATGCAAGGTAGAGTATTTCAAGATTTTTGTTTGGGGGGGGGGGGGAGTTTATAGAATAGTTAAAAAACATAGAATCATAGAAATTTACGGCACAGTAGGAGGCCATTCGACCCACTGTGTCTGTGCCGGCCAAAAATGAGCTATCCAGCCTAATCCCACTTTCCAGCTCTTGGTCCGTAGCCCTGTAGGTTACGGCACTTCAAGTGCATGTCCAAGTACTTTTTAAAATGCGATGAGGGTTTCTGCCTCTACCACCCTTTCAGGCAGTGAGTTCCAGACCCCCACCACCCTCTGGGTGAAAAAAAGTTCTGAACACCCCTCTAATCCTTCTACCAATTACTTTAAATCTATGCCTCCGGTTATTGACGTCTCTGCTAAGGGAAATAGGTCCTTCCTATCTACTCTATCTAGGCCCCCCTCAACTTTATACACCTCAATTAAGTCTCCGCTCAGCCTCCTGTGTTTCAAAGAAAACAACCCCAGCCTATACAATCTTTCCTCATAGCTAAAATTCACCAATTCTGACAACATCCTTGTAAATCTCCTCTGTACTCTCTCTAATGCAATCACATCTTTCTTGTAATGTAGTGACCAGAACTGTACGCAGTACTCTAGCTGTGGTCTAACTTGTGTTTTATCCAGTTCAAGCATAACCACCCTGCTCTTATATTCTATGGCTTGGCTAATAAAGGAAAGTATCGCGTATGCCTTCTGAACAACCTTATCTATCTGCCCCGTTACCTTCAGGGATCTGTGGACATGCACTCCAAGGTCCCTCTGTTCCTCTACGCTTCTCAGTATTCTACCATTTATTGTATATTCCCTTGCCCTGTTAGCCCTCCCCAAATGCATTACCTCAGACTTCTCCGGACTGAATTCCATTTGCCACTTTTCTGCCCACGTGACCAGTTCATTGATATCTTCCTGCAGTCTACAGCTTTGTTCCTCACTATCAACCACACGGCCAATTTTTGTATCACCTGTAAACTTCTTAATCATGCCCCCTACATTGACGTCTAAAGCATGGATATATACCACAAAAAGCAAGGGACCTAGTACTGAGCCCCGCGGAACCCTACTGGAAACAGCTTTCCAGTCACAAAAACACTCGTCGACCATTGCCCTTTGCTTCCTGCCACTGAGCCAACTTGCCACTTTCCCTTGGATCCCATGGGCTTTTACTTTTCTGACCAGTCTGCCATGTGGGACCTTGTCAAAAGCCTTGCTAAAATCCATGTAGATTACATCAAATACACTACCCTCATCGACCTTCCTTGTTACCTCCTCAAAAAATTCAATCAAGTTAGCCAGACACGACCTTCCTTTATCAAATCTATGCTGACTGTCCTTGATTAATCCGTGCCTTTCTAAATGACGATTAATACTGTCCCTCAGAATTTTTTCCAATAATTTGCCCACCACCGAGGTTAGGTTACTCGGTCTATCCCTTCCTCCCTTTTTAAACAACGGTACAACGTCAGTAGTCCTCCAGTACCACACCTGTAGCCAGAGAGGATTTGAAAATGATGGTCACAGCTTCTGCTATTTCCTCCCTTGCTTCTCTTAACAGCCTGGAATACATTTCATCTGGGCCTGGTGATTTATCTACTTTTAAAGATGCTAAACCCCTTAATATTTCCTCTTGCACGATGTTGATCTCATCTAATATTTCACACTCCTCCTCCTTAACTACAATGTCTGCATCGTCCCTCTCTTTTGTGAAGTCAGATGCAAAGTATTCATTAAGAACCATACCCACGTCTTCTGCCTCAACACATTGGTTACCTTTTTGATCTCTAATAGGCCCTAGTTATCCTCTTGCTCTTTATGTATTTATAAAACATCTTTGGGTTTTCCTTGATTTTACTTGCTAATATTTTTTTCATGCCCTCGCTTTACTTTCCTAATTTCCTATTTAATTTCACCCCTGCACTTTCTATACTCCTCTAGGCTTTCTGCAGTATTTAGCTCTCGGCATCTGACATAAGCTTCCCTTTTTTGCCTATCCTACC
Organism: Squalus acanthias; assembly: GCA_030390025.1. Lineage (NCBI taxonomy): Eukaryota > Metazoa > Chordata > Chondrichthyes > Squaliformes > Squalidae > Squalus > Squalus acanthias. The sequence goes on from CM059432.1 coordinate 90,379,637, forward strand.
CTGTACGCCCCTTGACATCCAGGGGGCTCTAGATTTGGGAGTCCCACCCTTTTTCTTTGTGGGAACATATTTGCTCTGAACCCTCACTATTTCCTCCTTGAATGCCTCCCACTGCTCTGACACTGACAATAAACAAAGTTAGATATAGTAACTTCAATAGAAGACAGAATGAAGAAAAAGGAAAACTGAGGCAAGCAAAGCAGTGATCATTTGTTCACAATAAAAATGCATTTTTGAGTAGCTTTATTACCTCAGTTCCTCTACTGCTGTAATCCTTATACATACATGTGTCATTTCCAAACTTCTTTACTCTAATGTTCTCCTTGCTGGCCTCCCATCCTCCTCCCTTCATAAGCTTCAAAACACTGCTGCACATGTCCTTTTCTGTATTGTTTCATTCCTTAATCACATTTGCTGACCTCCACTGGTTTCCTATCTCTCAAATGTATTAAATTTTAAATGTTTGCCCTTGTCTATGAAGTCCTTGACAGCCTTGCTCCACTCCTCCCAATTGTGGCCTGCCATTCACCCCCCCATCTTTTGTCCCATCATTGGTGATTGTGCCTTTAGTTGCATTGGCCCTGTTTCTGCCCCTCTCTCCCTAAAACTATTGGCATCTCCATCCCATTCCACCTTTAAAAATCTTTTCAAAAATCTATTTCCTCAAGCATTCACTCCATTTCTTCATGTGTCTCTTCCTTGCTCCACATTCAGTCCCAATCACCGGCTGAAAAGCACCTTGGAATGTGTTTCTACATTAACAGCATTATATAAATATTAATTCAAACTGCACCTACTCCAAATCTCTAACTTTAAATCTCAGTTGTTACAAAATGGCAGACAAGATCTATCAAAACTACCCTGTACATTTACAGTTGCTCAGATTTAAAGGTGATATACAAGATATTCTGTCTATTTCATGCAACACTCACTAACTGCGCTGCACAATCCCTTACATCCTTTGTGCTCTTTATCTAGTTAGTTCCTTATTTGTGATATACATTCTGTATTTGGTAATTTCCCATTAGTATTCTCTGCAGAAAATCAGAAGCCGTTTCATTATGGGGAGTTTAAAGCATAACCCAGTCGTATATAGTCCGTACTAAAAATTGAATTCACAATTATTTTAAACGCATGTGAACCTCAGAAAAAATATTTATAATGTAAACTTTTTGTAAACCATCAGAGCTCATCAGAAGGCACAGCGGTAGGAAACGTGCAGCAAAAGGATAAATTAGAGGACGGGGGCAAAATGCACAAAGCAATAGATTTTTAGGAGGCTTCTGAAGGCAAGTAGCAAGGTAGGTGGTTTTGATCCTTCACTAGAAAACGAGCTCCTCCATTACAAGAGTAAAATATCATTGCAGTCATCAACGTATTCTTGCACATTATAAACTGTGAAAACTAAATATGCTCTAGTAGCATGTTAACGCCAACCACCCACACCACCATGATTAAAGCAAGGTTCATTCCTCTCTAAATTTGAGGAGCTGCGGAATTTATGTGAAAACATTGGAAGCAAATTTGTAACGAACGTTAACCTTGTCCTAACACAACCGCTACATAAACCTAATTTAGCGTTCTATTTAATTGAGAAACGAAACTGAAAGGTTAGGGCCTTTGGTGCAGGCAGCACCGAAGCTCAAAAGCGAAAACGAGGTAAATCAGGAATTTACGCTCGACACTTTTCCTGATATTCGGCTGCAATACATTAAACAAGTTTCACCGATTTCAAGTCCAGTACCTACCACCACTCCTCCCAGCACCGCAGCAGAGCCTTTGTAACCAAGCGACAAGCTGCACTTCCGGAATCCTCGCAATACAAGCCAACCAATCACAAGGCACGCTCCAAGTGTCACGTGATAGCGGTCTCCCTGATCAGACGGTCTCGAGATGTAAACACGATCGCTGGAACTGTTTGGCCGTTATCGAGGGTGTGTGAGAGAACAAAATTGAGCTTGTCCGTGCTAAACTTAATAAAGCCTGCTCCTTTTGCATTTTCTCTCTTGCACCCCTGATGTTGCTGTGAGCTGCGCAACTCCTTCACAGCTCTGCTTCTCCAGCCGGACTTGGGCCGGTGAGCCGCGAGGAACCCTGTATCAGTGACGTACGCGATTGACAGGGGAGCCAGCCAATAGAACGCCCGCTCGCGCGACCCTTTCCCCCAATGAGAGCAGAGGAAGCGGGAGTTCCAGCCAGCACCTTCAGTTGCTTTCAAAGTTCGGTGAACAGCTGGAGCGAGTGGCTCGAGACTCGGCTGGGGGATGGGTGAGAGGGGTTGTTTTCCAAGTGTCTGACTATAAAAGTCTGGTGTGTTTTAAACGATAGAACCAAACATATGGCTATTAGAGAGTCGGACGCGAGTGTCGGTTGTTCTGATAGAGACCAAAAGAAATTGTATGGTGGCGCCTCCGGCCATGCTGATGTTGGAGAAGGCGTTAGTGGTGGCTTGCGGCGGGACATCGAGCTCCTGGGAGCGGGAGGCAAGAAATCGTCGTTATTACCATCAGCAGCAGTCAGGCAGAACATGAAGCATTTGTTGAACGAATTCAAAGGCTTGTACGAGGAAAAACTGAGGCACCTAGAAAATAAAGATGAAAGTAAAGACGTTTTAAAGGTAAGTAGTCTGCCGAAAACAGGAATAAATTTGTAACTGACAAAGATGCAAAGTGTCTTTCTTGGTTAAATACATTCGAACAAATACACTTTTGGAAGATAAAAATTATGCAATAGATTATTGACATGGTACCTTAGTTTTTTTTACATAGCAAATTGCAAGTGGAAACAAATGATGTCCATCTCCCTCAGAAAAATCTAAGAGGAAATAACACAATTACAAAGCAAATAAATTGTTGAAAAACATTATTTGAATGGGGAGCATAGAGTCCAATTGCAGATTTGTGGATGTTTTGATTACTTTGTCCTTCAACCTCCCATGTTAAACTTTGAAATGCAGAACTTGTATTGCTTGACGCCAAGCTCTGCTTATTTCCCCATATCCAATTGGTTACCAACACTGCTTTCGTTCATTATTGCCTGCTTCCGCCCCTATGTGCCAACCACTGCTGTGGGAAACCCTAATCAGTTTCTTTATCGCCATGAGGCTCAATTTCACTAATACTTTTGAACCAATATGCCTTGCCTGGGTTTTCTACTTTAGCCAGGAGGTCATGGAATTTCTAATCGTATGCTGATATGGATAGCTAAATTCTTGCCTCACTAAATTAGATACTTCAGACTTACCAAACTTCATAAATGCCTCACCTGGGAGACAATCTGGTACAATGAGAGGGCAGAAAGGTCTTGCCTTCCCTCCAGCCAGAGGAAGACTTTGATACTATAGATTGATGCATGAACGCATGTGGCCTGTAATAGGAAAGGCTAGTGCCAGTTAGTTTAAAGATTACTGACTTATACATGGAATTTGGCCTGTTAGCAGTGATAGAGTGGCATTCTTTGTTATTTCTGATGTTATGGGGATCACTAGTTTTGTATGTGCCTTTCCCTCAGCATCAAGAGTGTCCTGCTCAAAACACCAACCACATTCTTTGTAATTGCAACCATGGGCCCTATCCTTGATTGATCTGTCTGTGGCATTCACTCCATCCACTCTCTTTTTTGTAATTCACCTCTGTAGGATGACTGTCCTTGCTTGGTTCCAGCGCAAGTAGCACATCTCCCATAATGGTTTATTTTCCTGCCCTTGGGTGTGTGCGAAGGATACTTCCTGGCCCTCTTTTCCTCAATGACTTACTGACCCTTGATGGCATTATCCATGGGTATGGTGTTAGCTTCCACATGTATGCTGATAACACCCCACTCTACATCCCTGCCACCACCTAGACTTCATGATTACTACTATGCTTCCCTGATGTTGGGTGTGAATGAGCAAGAAATTTCTTTCACTTATCCTGTTCAGCTCCTGCCAAATCCTCTACGTCTTGGGCCTGGTCTGTTATTATTTAAACTGGACACTGAGATTGCACACCACAGATTCACCCATTATGCACAAGCTCAGTGTCCAGTTTCACATAGAGTTCCGCTTGAAATTGTACATACAAAACATCACTAAGGTTGCCTATTTTCATCTCTGTAGCATTACCCACCTCTAATCTATCTCACCCCAATGCCACTGAAATCTTCATCTATGCATATTTCAACCTCTAGGCTCAACAGTTATCTCCTTGCCAGCTTCCTGAAATTGAACCCTACATAAACTACAAGTCCATTAAAACTCTGCTGCACAAATTGTCATCTTTGTCTTTGCCAACTGCCATTGGCTCCCCAACACATCAAATCAAATAAATGGCCTTGCCCCTCCCTACATCTGCAAGTTCCTCCAGTCGTATGCATCTGTGCATTCCTTTTGCTCTTCCAACTTAAAAAAAATTCATTTTTGGGATATGGGCGTCGCTGGAAAGGCCAGCATTTATTGCCCATCCCTAATTGCCCTTGAGAAGATGGTGGTGAGCTGCCTTCTTGAACCGCTGCAGTCCGTGTGGTGAAGGTACTCCCACAGTGCTATTAGGTAGGGAGTTCCAGGATTTTGACCCAACGGAGATATATGTTCAAGTCGGGATGGTGTGTGTAACTTGGCGGGGAATTTCTTCTAGCTGGTGGAGGTCGTGGGTTTGGGATGTGCTGTCGAAGAAGCCTTGGCGAGTTGCTGCAATGCATCCTGTAGATAGTACACACTGCAGCCATGGTGTACCGGTGGTGGAGGGAGCAGATGTTTAAGGTGCTGGATGGGCTGCTGATCAAACAGACTGCTTTGTCCTGTATGAGAAGATTCTTGAGTGTTGTTGCAGCTGCACCCATCCAGGAAAGTGGAGAGTATTCCATCACACCCCTGACTGATGCGTTGCAGGTGGTGGAGAGGCTTTGGGGAAGTCAAGAGATGAACGCCTCATCAAAGAATGCCCAGCCTCTGGCCTGTTCTAGTAGCTACAGCATTTATGTACCTGCACCAGTTGAAATTCTGGTCATTGGCAATGCCCAGGATGTTGATAGTGGAGGATTCGGCAATGGTCCTGCCATTGAATGTCATGGGACAATGGTTGGACTCTCTTGTTGGCGATGGTCGTTGCCTGACGCTTGTATGGGCCGAAAGTTACATGCCACTTATCAGCCCAAGCCTGGATGTTTGTCCAGATCTTGCTGCATGTGGGCATGGACTGCTTCATTATCTAAGGAATTGCAAATGGAGCTGAATCCTGTAATCATCAGTGAACAGCCCCACTTCTGTGGGAGGGAGCAGGCAAGTCGGAGCACCTCCTCATAGGACTGCTCCTGGGCCTGGCCGAGGTGGCCATAAACAGGTCCAGGCAGCGGGCGGTCGAGGGGGTCGCTCGGCCCGACTACCTGCCTCTCTTCCGCGGCTACATTCAGGGTTTTCAGGCGAGATAGACAGAGGGTTAAAAAAGGAGGGGGGGTCGCAGTATTGATTAAAGAGACAATTACAGCTCTGAGAAGGGATGATGTTAGAAGGATCATCAAATGAGGCCATATGGGTTGAACTAAAGAACAAAAAAGGGGCAATCACACTGCTGGGAGTGTACTATAGATCCCCAAACAGTCCGAGGGAGATAGAAGAGCAAGTTCTTAGGCAAATTTCTGACAAGTGCAAAAACAATAGGGCAGTAATAGTGGGGGATTTCAATTACCCCAATATTAACTGGGATACTACCAGTGTCAAAGGTATAGAGGGCACAGAATTCCTAAATTGCATTTTGGAGAACTTTTTTAGCCAATACGTAGCAAGCCCAATAAGAGGGGGTGCAGTTCTGGTTTTAGTTTTAGGGAATGAAGCTGGGCAGGTGGAAGGAGCATCAGTGGGAGAGCATATTTGTGGTAGTGATCATAATTCAGTTAGTTTTAGCATAATTATGGATAAGGACAAAGAAAAAACAGGAGTAAGGGTTCTAAATTGGGGGAAGGCCAATTTTACTAGGTTGAGAAGTGATTCAGCAAAAGTGGACTGGAAACAGTTACTTGAAGGTAAATCAGTGTCGGAGCAGTGGGAGACATTCAAGAGGGAGATACATGGAGTTCAGGGTAAACATGTTCCCACAAAGAAAAAGGGTAGAACTGCCAAAATTAGAGCCCCCCGGATGACGAGGAACATGCATGGTAAGATAAGGGAAACCTATATCAGATATCGTGAGCTCAATACTGCAGAAAGCCTAGAAGAGTATAGAAAGTGTAGGGATGAAATTAAGAAGGAAATTAGGAAAGCAAAAAGAGGACATGAAAAAATACTGGCAAGTAGAATCAAAGAAAACCTGAAGATCTTTTATAATTACATAAAAAGCAAGTGGATAACTAAGGAAAGAGTAGGGCCTATCAGGGACCAAAATGGTGATCTATGTGTGGAGGATGTGGGTAAGGTACTTGATGACTACTTTGCAGCTGTATTCACAAAAGAGGGGGACGATGCCTACATTGAAGTTAAGGAGGAAGATAGTGAAATATTGGACGGGATAAACATAGTAAGAGAGGAAGTATTAAGGGGTTTAGCATCCTTGAAAGTAGATAAATTGCCAGGGCCGGATTAAATATATCTGAGGCTATTAAAAGAAGCAAGGGAGGAAATTGCGGAGGTTCTGACCATAATTCTCCAATCCTCCCTGGCTACAAGAGTGGTGCCAGAGGATTGGAGAACTGCTAATGTTGTTGTACCATTGTTTAAAAAGGGAGGAAGGGATAAACCGAGCAATTACAAGTCAGTTTAACCTCGGTGGTGGGCAAATTACTGGAATCAATTCTGAGGGACAGTATAAACCTTCATTTAAAAAAAAATTATTAGTTTATGGGATGTGGGCGTCGCTGGCAAGCCAGCATTTATTGCCCATCCCTAATTGCCCTTGAGAAGGTGGTGATGAGCCACCGCCTTGAACTGCTGCAGTCAGTGTGGTGAAGGTACTCCCACAGTGCTGTTAAGTAGGGAGTTCCAGGATTTTGACCCAGCGACGATGAAGGATCGGCGATATACTTCTAAGTCAGCATGGTGTGTGACTTGGAGGGGAACTTGGAGGTGGTGGTGTTCTCATGCGCCTGCTGCCCTTGTCCTTCTAGGTGGAAGAGGTCGCGGGTTTGGGAGGTGCTGCCGAAGAAGCCTTAGCAAGTTGCTGCAGTGCATCTTGTAGATTGTACACACTGCAGCCACGGTGGAGGGAGTGAATGTTTAAGGTGGTGGATGGGGTGCCAATCAAGCGGGCTGCTTTGTCCTAGATGGTGTCGAGCTTCTCGAGTGTTGTTGGAGCTGCACTCATCCAGGCAAGTGGAGAGTATTCCATCACACTCCTTACTTGTGCCTTGTAGATGGTAGAAAGGCTTTGGGGAGTCAGGAGGTGAGACACTCACCACAGAATACCTAGCCTCTGACCTGCTCTTGTTGCCACAGTATTTATGTGGCTGGTCCAGTTAAGTTTCTGGTCAATGTTGATGGTGGGGGATTCGGCGATGGTAATGCCATTGAATGTCAAGGGGCGGTGGTTAGACTCTTGCATGTTGGAGATGGTCAGTGCCTGGCACTTCTGTGGTGCGAATGTTACCTGCCACTTATCAGCCCAAGCCTGAACGTCGTCCAAGTCTTGTTGCATGCGGGCATGGACTGCTTCATTATCTGAGGAGTTGTGACTGGCAGTGAACACGGCAGTCATCAGCGAACATCCCCATTTCTGACCTTATGTTGGAGGGAAGGTCATTGATGAAGCAGCTGAAGATGGTTGGGCCTAGGATACTGCCCTGAGGAACTCCTTCAGCAATGTCCTGTGGCTGTGATGATTGACCTTCAATCACCACAACCATCTTCCTTTTGTGCTAGGTATGACTCCAGCCAGTGGAGAGTTTTCCCCCGATTCCCATTGACTTCAGTTTTACTAGGGCTCCTTCATACCACAATCGGTCAAATGCTGCCTTGATGTCAAGGGCAGTCACTCTCACCTCACCTCTGGTATTCAGCTCCTTTGTCCATGTTTGGACCAAGGCTGTAATGAGCTCAGGAGCCGATTGGTCTTGGCGGAACCCAAACTGGGCATCAGTGAGCAGGTTATTGGTGAGTAAGTGTTGCTTGATAGCACTGTCGATGACGACACCTTCCATCATTTTGCTGATGATTGACAGTAGACTGATGAGGCGGTAATTGGCCGGGTTGGATTTGTCCTGCTTTTTGTGGACAGGACAGACCTGGGCAGTTTTCCACATTGTCGGATAGATGCCAGTGTTGTAGCTATACTGGAACAGCTTGACTAGAGGCGCGGCTAGTTCAGGAGCACAAGTCTTCAGTACGATAGCCGGGATGTTGTCAGGGCCCATAGTCTTTGTTGTATCCAGTGCGCTGAGCCATTTCTTGATATCACGTGGAGTGAATTGAATTGGCTGAAGACTGGCTTCTGTGATGGTCGGACCTCAGGAGGAGGCCGATATGGATCATCCACTCGGCACTTCTGGCTGAAGATGGTTGCAAACGCTTCAGCCTTGTCTTTTGCACTCGTGTGCTGGGCTCCATCATCATTGAGGATTGGGATATTCATGGAGCCTCCTCCTCCCGTTAGTTGTTTAATGGTCCGCCACCATTTACGACTGGATGTGGCAGGACTGCAGAGCTTTGATCTGATCTGTTGATTGTGGGATCGCTTAGCCCTGTCTATAGCATGCTGCTTCAACTTTTTAGCATGCATGTAGTCCTGTGTTGCAGCTTCCCCAGGTTGGCACCTCATTTTTATGTACGCCTGGTGCTGCTCCTGGCATGCTCTTCTGCACTCCTTATTGAACCAGGGGGCATAGATTTAAAGTAGTTGGTAGAAGGATTAGAGGGGAGATGAGGAATTTCTTTTCACCCAGAGGGTGGTGGGGGTTTGAAACTCATTGCCTGAAAGGGTGGTAGAGGCAGAAACCCTCATCACATTTAAAAAGTACTTGGATGTGCACTTGAAGAGCCATAACCGACAGGGCTGCGGACCTAGTGCTGGAAGGTGGGATTAGGCTAGGTAGCTCTCTTCCGACCGGCACGGACATGATGGACCAAGTGGCCTCCTTCTGCGCCGTAATTTTTCTATGATTTGCGCCTGGCTGTCCCTGGAGATGGAGAACGCGGTGTCCAACTACTTTAAATCTATGCCCCCTGGTTCTTGACCCCTCTGCTAAGGGAAATAGGTCCTTCCTATCCACTCTATCTAGGCCCCTCATAATTTTATACATTTCAATTAAATCTCCCCTCAGCCTCCTCTGTTCCAAGGAAAACAACCCCAGCCTATCCAATCTTTCCTCATAGCTAAAGTTTTCCAGTCCTGGCCTTCCGCAACCGGTGGGCACTGATTTATTAAGGTTCCTTTTTATTTGTTTTGAGTTAGTCTTTATTGTTTGTGCCCCTTTAAAAAGGGGGCACATGGTTGACTTTTAATTGGCAATTGCTGCAAGAAGAGTCAGCCCCACTTCTGACCTTTATAAGAACATAAGAAATAAGAGCAGGAGTAGGCCTTACGGCCCCTCGAGCCTGCTCCGCCATTCAGTAAGATCATGGCTGATCAGCGACCTCAACTCCACTTTCCCACCTGATCTCCATATCCCTTGATTCCCCTAGAGTCCAAAAATCTATCTATCTCAGCCTTGAATATACTCAAAGACTCAGCATTCACAGCCCTCTGGGGCAGAGAATTCCAAAGATTCACAACCCTCTGAGTGAAGAAATTCCTCCTCATCTCAGTCCCTCATCTCAGTCTTAAATGGCCTACCCCTTATCCTGAGACTATGCCCCCTAGTTCTAGACACTCCAGCCAGGGGAAACAACCTCTCAGCATCTACCCTGTCAATCCCCTTCAGAATCTTGTATGTTTCAATGAGATCACCTCTCATTCTTCTAAACTCCAGAGAGTATAGGCCCATTCTACACAATCTCTCATCATGGGACAGCCCTCTCACCCCACAAATCAATCTAGTGAACCTTCGTTGCACCACCTCCAAGGCAAGTATATCCTTCCTTAGATAAGGAGACCAAAACTGTGCACAGTACTCCAGGTGTGGTCTCACCAAGGCCCTGTACAATTGTAGCAAGACTTCCTTACTCTTCTACTCAACCCCCTTGCAATAAAGGCCAACATGCCTTTGATGGAGGGAAGGTCATTGATGAAGCAGCTGGAGATAGTTGGGCCTTGGATGCTGCCCTGAGGCACTCCTACAGCAATGTCCTGGGGCTGAGATGATTGGCCTCCAACAAACACAACCATCTTTTGTATTTAGTATGAATCCAGCGACTGGAGAGTTTCCCCCCTGATCCCCATTGACAAGTTTTACTAGGGCTCCTTGGTGCCACATTGGTCAAATATTGCCTTCATGTCCAGGGCAGTCACACTCACCTCGCCTCTGGAATTCAACTCTTTTGTCATGTTTGGACCAAGGCTGTAATGAGGTCTGGAGATGAGTGGTCCTGACTGAACCCAAACTGAGCATCGGTGAGCAGATTAGTAAGTGCCGCTTGATAACACTGTTGATCACGCCTTCCATCACTTTGCTCAAGATTGAGAGTAGGCTGTTGAGTCTCTGTGGTCATTTTCTTCGATGAGGAATTCCTCCTTCATCTTGCCCTCAGGTAGTAGTGGAAGTCTAAGGGTAGACAAGAGTGCGAGTTAAATAAAGCTGTTGTATTTGTTTTGTTAATAGTTACAAATTATATCAGTATGGAGGATGTATTCCAGAGTTGCGAGTTCTTTTTATAAAAATAAAATATGCAGGCCTCCACACTTTGCCATAGCTCTAACTCTTGTGTACATTAGTGTTGTCACTAAAATTTCAGTAAAGTGTAATGATGGATGTGTGAAATTTATTATACTATGTCAACTTGAACTTATCGGGCAGGGAAGAGAAACACCTATGAGTGCAATAATGGATTTTGTCCTGCATTCTGCCTGGAGAGAACATTTTGAGCTTTGAAATTCTAGGGTTAAGTATTAGTGATTACAGGCTTGGCACTTGTGATTTTACTTTGGTGGTGGGTGGCAGGTGGGAGGAGGAAGAGGGTCAGCTGGATGTCTGGCATGTACAGAAATCTATCACCAAGGTTAAAAGTGTCCAAACTGAAAACTCTACTCCACTTGTTGCATTTCTGTTTGCCCATTATGGAGTCTTTGTAGGTTATGTCCCACTTACCTAATCCCAGAGATCTTGGGTGCAGGATAGCAGAGCTTGAACTTCGATATTGCGAAGTGTGCACGGGGACACTGCTGGAGTTTAACCAATTAAAACTGCACAGCTTACTGGAGTTCCTGGTGTTTATTCAGCTCGGGCCACCCTACCAGTTGGAGCATTGCCTTGCAGACTTATCTGGCGCCAAGTGGAAAGTATCCCAATTCCTAGTGACAGGTCTAAGTTGCCAAGTGCTATTAATGAGCTAGTTTTCTGGTAAATCATTAATAGTACCCTGAAATACTGTGGACCTACCTAGTTTTGGTATCGAATTACGGAGTCTTGTCACAGAGGATTGTTTTAGTTCTGAGCTTCCATTGGCAGGCAAGACTCTGCTAGTGGCCTTCCACCCTCCCAATGAGGATAGTCATCATACAACTGACAATTGTGGGCTTGAGCTCGTACTTTGTTATAAAAAATATTTGCTCTCGGGATGTTGATGAAGGCTGCATTTATTGTCCAGCCCTAGTTGGTGGGTCACCTTCATCTGAGCAATTGCTTTTACAACTGAGTGGTTTGCTAGGTGTTGAGTGAACTACATAGTGTAGGACTGAAGTCATGTGTAGACCAGACCAAGCAGGAATGACAGTTTCCCTTCCCTGGAGGACATTTAGTGAACCAGTTGGTCAATTTCTTTTTTTCTGTTACCAGGCGACACATTACATGATTTATTAAATTCAATTTTATAATTTTGAACTCGTGACTTCTGGGTTTCTAATCTAGTAACATAACCTCTACACTACCATACCCAACATTGGTGGACAACAGAGACGAGGAACCCCTCACGGTGAATGGTGAGCAACGCAACTCACTATAAGATGGGTGAGTGCATTGCCATGATCTTGCTTACCACAGCATGGACACCCATTGAAAGGTGGTTGAAAGTGTAGAACTTCAGCAACTGCTGCTTGTCTCTCTACAACCCAGCATGGCCAGTGCAAAGCCATGGATGTTGTTAGACTATCTGAATTTGAGGGTTCCGACTTTTATTTTAAAGTTTAGTTTGTAATTTAGGCTTGAGACTCTACAATGAGAAACTCGTTGAGTATCTTTTTATGTCATTGGTGTAAAAAGATCATGCATTACCAATCTGGAAGACACCAATAGTTCATAACCTGGACCACTTCTCTTGCACACTCCTGGGGGTGAACTCCTCAGAGTTTCTCAAAGTTTCCTTATTTAAACCCTACGGTCCTAGGTGTGTGTGATCACTGTCATGTTTGCCCATTAGATGATTATACTAAAAGTGTTAAGAACAAGTCCATATAAGGCAAAACTAATGAGCAGACATCTACAGTTCTGTTAATGAGATGAATACTATTCTTTGTACCAGTGAGTACCAATTATCTTATCACCCAGCCCATTGTTTCTGCAGCTGGTTACTGCTCACTCTTGGGAATCAGTTGACTCTCCAGGTCTGTCTTTAATCCTGAATTCCTTCCACATTGCTGTACATTAGTTCTACATTATAATTGGTATGTTAATTCTAAATTTCAATAGATTAACTTTATATTTCAACAATACAAGATGTGTTCTCATACCTGGCCTTCAGGTAACACTTCCAGCATCAGTCTTCCCAAGTCTGTTTCCTTATCAGCTATATGATCGGAATCTGCTTTTAATGTGATTGAAGAAGCTACATAGAGCCGCTAGTGTCATGCCAGCCACCTTGATGTTCTAGATAACCAAGTCCAATGCCATGTACCAGGCTTAATCGCTGCCAATTTCTTAACATGACCTCATGCAAGGGCTTTGGCAAAGGGGTGTGGCTGCTATGAGGCTGACTCCCCTCCATTGTATTTATTGAAGGTTGGTGTAGACTGGAGCCTTCCCTTCCCATATCTACTCTCTTTTGCCACAAATCCACCTCACAATTTGGTCCAGGTTCTTGTATGTTGGCTGAAGGAAGCCCTTCTGTGCATGCCTGGGAGTTCTGAACCATGAAGTGTTGGTGTTTGGACTCATGTTTTACACTCCACAAGCTTAACCAGCATTGAAGTCTTTCTGCCATTGAAGGAAGACCAACGTGCTCATCACCCTTTTTGAACGCAATCTGGAGGACTGCGTCCAGGCCAAAGTTTGCATCCATCAGGCGCCCCAGGTACAGATATGAATCAAAATTGGGACAAGTGAACCTTGGATTTTCCAATGTATATCTTCAAGGTCCTCTCTTGAGCCATGCAAGACCATAATGCTTCATTTGGGGTCACCCACCCTGATATCCTACTGTTTAGCCCATTGTTCAAGGTGGTGAGTCGAATGTACTAGATTCCTTGCAACAGGAAAGGGAGTGCAGCAGTATTTTTTGCACTGCTTGGATAGACAGCCGGAAAACCATCTTGTACGCTGCCCTCCACCATATTATTGATGAAGACATAAAATAGTCTGGGTAGCAGTGGCCATCCTTGCCTTACTCCTATTTTGAGACCGGATAGTTCAAATAAGCCTCCTAATTGAGCGATTTGGAAATTGGTTGTGTGCCACAAAACAATTAATTATAAAATTAATTGAGCTACAAATACAATGGTGCTGTATTTAACAGCAAGATTTTTTATCTTGAATTTTTTTTTAAATATGAAAAGTAATTGGGTATTGTTCAGTTATTATTTGAGCACATTTTGTAGCTTCTTCACTAGGCTGTCAGATGGTGGTGTTGTGGCTGTGCTAAGACCTGATGTTATAATCCAGGACAAAGTTTTTAATTTGTCTGGGCTACTGGAGCTGCTGTACTAACTTTCTATACAATTAATACATAGTTTTGTACATCAGGCAATAATTATTTGTTTTCCTGTTTGTGAATCAAGTGGCTGTCATCCACAAACACAAGGCCGAATGGGAGGGAAGAAGTGGATGTAAGACTAGAGTTTATCAAATTAATGCACTTTGAGGTTTCTGAAACAGCACTGACAAGAAAACATTCCCTGAAATGGGTCATCATTACATTGGTAATGATTTGCCACATAAATCAGACAAGATTTATATTATTTTACATGTTGTATTTTGACCAATTTCAGGTCCAATTTGATTTCAAACAAAGTAAAAATGACACATTGTTCGAGCTGTTCTGGCCTTCAGGCTGAAGGCGGTGTGGAGGGTTAAGTGGGAATAAAATGTTTGTTAAGCTCTGATTTGTTTTTGTTTTAGATGAAGTTAAGGATTCTTCAGTCCTATGTAAATGATCTTGGTGACCAGAATGAAGTCTTGGTTCAAACCGTTGAAGACCTTGAGCGAGAAGCAAATGAAAAGGTTGCAAATCTGGATAATAAACTTCGTCGAGCTGACCAAATATTATATGTAAGACTACATGCATGTTTTTCTTTCTTTGTCTTTGACTTTCAGTACAGATAATCGACAAAAGTTTAGTGAAATCTGAAAAAGTATCTTCTAGACAACAGTATCTTGAGCCTTTGACTATAGAAGTGCCAGTTTGTTGTAGGTAATGATACTAGGTGGAAAATGATGGCCACCTATATAAATTATCTCTGTGACCTTCACATTTTTTCTGAAGATCCAGCCCACACAAGTTGGTGAGTTGAGCCTTCAGCTTCTGCTGGATGTTGAAGGTACATCTTACTCCCACCCCACCCAGACTGTATTAACCTTATAGACTTGGATGTTCCAGCCATCTGCTGTAGAATCACTTCAATTTTTAGTAAACACTAACCACTGGAGCTTCTAATTACATCACCAATTTTAAACAAAACTTTCCAAATTTCTTTATCGCGTGACGCTAGTTTCCTTTTGAAAATAGGCATGTTTGGCAACTTGCTGTGTGTTCAACTCACAAGCCTAAGATTTAATACCGTCTCAATTTTTAAAACCTGTTTTTTCACCAAATTTAATGTACAAGGCCTTGGTTATAGCTACTAGTGGAGTATGGTGTCCAGTCTTGGTCCTCACACATGGGGATGGGATTTTGTTTTATTCATTCGAGATGTGGGCGTTGTTGGCAAGACCAGCATTTATTGCCCATGCCTAATTGCCCTTGAGAAGGTGGTGGTGGTGAGCTGCCTTCTTGAACTGCTGCAGTTTGTGAGGTGAAGGTACTCTCTCAGTGCTGTTAGGGAGGGAGTTCCAGGATTTTGACCCAGCGATGATGAAGGAACAACGATATATTTCCAAGTCAGGATGGTGTGTGACTTGGAAGGGAACTTGGTGTTGGTGTTCCCAGGCACCTGCTGTCCTTGTCCTTCTAGGTGACAGAGCTCGCGAGTTTGATTGGTGCTGTTGAAGAAGCCTTGGCGAGTTGCTGCAGTACATCTTGTAGATGGTGTACACTGCAGACACGGTGCGCCAGTGGTGGAGGGAGTGAATGTTTAAGGTGATGGATGGGATGCCAGTCAAGCGGGCTGCTTTGTCCAGGATGGTGTCAAGCTTCTTGAGTGTTTTTGGAGCTGCATTCATCCAGGCAAGTGGAGAGTATTCCATCACACTCCTGACTTGTGCCTTGTA
This sequence comes from Squalus acanthias, assembly GCA_030390025.1. Classification (NCBI taxonomy): domain Eukaryota; kingdom Metazoa; phylum Chordata; class Chondrichthyes; order Squaliformes; family Squalidae; genus Squalus; species Squalus acanthias. The sequence goes on from CM059432.1 coordinate 90,395,270, forward strand.
GATGGTGGAAAGGCTTTGGGGAGTTGGGAGGTGAGTCACTCATGCAGTATACGTAGCCTCTGACCTGCTCTTGCAGCTACTGTATTTAGGTGGCTGGCCCAGTTAAGTTTCTGGTCAATGGTGACCCCCCAGGATGTTGATGGTGGGGGATTCAATGATGGTAATCCCATTGAATGTTAAGGGGAGGAGGCTAGACTCTCTTATTGGAGATAGTCATTGGCTGGCACGTGTGTGGTGTGAATGTTACTTGCCACTTATCAGCCCAAGCCTGGATGTTGTCCAGGTCTTGCTGCACGCGGGCACCAACTGCTTCATTATCTGAGGAGTTGCGAATGGAACTGAACACTCTGCAATCATCAGCGAACATCCCCACTTCTGACCTTATGATGGAGGGAAGGTCATTGATGAAGCAGCTGATGATGGTTGGGTTGAGGACACTGCCTGAGGAACTCCTGCAGCGATGTCCTGGGGCTGAGATGATTGGCCGACAACAACCACAACCATCTTCCTTGTGGTAGAGAAATGTTGGTTGAGGGGCATTTATCTAATGGCGATCATAACATGATCGAGTTCAACGTAGTGTTTGAAAGGGCGAAACAACTACCAAGATTCCAGATTTAGGTAAGGCCGACTTCAACGGGATGAGGCAGAGACTGTCCACAGTAAACTGGGCAAATCTGTTAATGGGCAAAACGACAGAAAATCAGTGGGAGGTGTTCAAAAAATAATTCAATATGATACAGAACCAGTTTATACCCCTGAAGGGCAAGAGCTTTACTTGCCAAAAAAACAGTCATGGATGACTAAAGAGGTAAGAGACAGCATAAAACTAAAAGAAAAAGCATACAAAAATTTTAAAAATAGCGCAGATCCTGGTGAATGGGAAAGACACAAAGAACAGCAAAGGAACATAGGAACAAGAGTAGGCCATTGAGCCCCTCGTGCCTGTTCTGCCATTCAATGAGATCATAGCTGATCTGTGACCTAACTCCATATACCTGCCTTTGGCCCATATCCCCTCATACCTTTTGGTTAACAAAAAACTATCAATCTCAGATTTAAAATTAACAATTGATCTAGCATCAATTGCTGTTTGCGGAAGAGAGTTCCAAACTTCTACCACCCTTTGTGTGTAGAAGTGTTTCCTAATTTCACTCCTGAACGGTCTGGCTCTAACTTTAGACTGTGCTCCCTAGTCCTAGACTCCCCAGCCAGCGGAAATAGTTTCTCTCTATCTACCTTATCTGTTCCCTTTAATATCTTAAACTTCGATCAGCTCACCCCTTAACCTTCTGAATTCTAGGGAACACAACCCTAATTTGTGTAAAGGGTGACAGAACAGATAGTAACATCTACAAAAAGGGAGTATGAAAAGAAACTTGCAAGGGATATCGACTTCTCCGTCTCCATCTCTGGGGATAGGTTATTGACTAACATTCACTACAAGCCCACTGACTCCCACAGCTACCTGGACTACACTTCCTCCCATCCCGCCTCCTGTAAGGACTCTATTCCATTCTCCCAGTTTCTCCGTCTCCGCCGCATCTGCTCTGAAGATGCCACCTTCCATACCAGTGCTTCCGACATGTCTTCCTTTTTCCTCAACCGAGGATTCCCCTCTACCGTGGTCGACACGGCCCTCGACCGTGTCCGTTCTATCTCCTGCACTTCTGCCCTCACCCCTGCCCCTCCCTCCCGGAACCACGATAGAGTTCCCCTTGTCCTCACCTTTCACCCCACCAGCCTCCACATTCAACGGATCATCTTCCGCCACCTCCAGCGTGATCCCACCACCAAACGCATCTTCCCCTCCCCTCCCCTTTCAGCATTCCGCAGGGACCGCTCCCTCCGTGACACCCTAGTCCACTCCTCTACCACCCCCAGCACCCCTTCCCCTTCGCCCGGCACCTTCCCGTGCAAGCGCAGGAGATGCAACACATGCCCTTATACCTCCCCTCTTCCCACTGTCCAGGGCCCCAAACACCCCTTCCAGGTGAAACAGCGATTTACTTGTACTTCCTGCAATTTAGTATACTGTATTCGCTGCTCACGATGTGGTCTCCTCTACATTGGGGAGACCAAACGCAGATTGGGTGACTGCTTTGCGGAACACCTCCGTTCAGTCCGTAAGGGGGACCCCGAGCTCCCGGTCGCCTGTCACTTTAATTCACCGCTTCACTCCCACTCTGACCTCACCGTCCTCGGCCTATTACACTGTTCCACGGAAGCGCAGCGTAAGCTCGAGGAACAGCACCTCATCTTTCGTTTAGGCACGCTACAGCCCTCTGGACTCAATATCGAGTTCAACAATTTTAGATCATAACCGTAGCCCCAATCACATTTATATTTTATTTTTTCATCCGCCCTTTTATTTGGCCCCCCCTTTTTTTTCCCTCCTAGAAGCTGGCAGCTGTCCTTCATTCTGCCAGTGGATTTCACACTTCTTTCAGCCTTAACCTGTCACATTAACACCACCTCTTGCCTTGAATGTCTCTTAATCTCTCCTTTTGTTCTTTCATCCCCTCCCCCTTTTCCCAGCTTTATCCTTGTATTAAATCTATTTGATTTCCGGCTGTTTCCAGTTCTGACGAAAGGTCATCGACCTGAAACGTTAACTCTGTTTCTCTCTCCACGGATGCTGCCTCGCCTGCTGAGTTTTTCCAGCGTTTTCTGTTGTTATTTCGGATTTCCAGCATCTGCAGTATTTTGCTATCGTAATAGAATTTTTACAATTATATTAGGAAAAAGAGGGTGGTTAGGAGCAATGTTGGCCCCTTGAAAACTGATATCGATAATATTGTCGATGATCAGGAAATGGCGGACATGTTGAATAATTACTTTGTCAGTATTTGCAGGAGAGGAAGAGGATAGCATGCCGAAAATCCCAAGGAAACTAATATTGAATCAGGTATAGGGACTCAATAAAATTAATGTAAGCAAAATAGCAGTAATGAAGATAATGGGGCAGGAATTCGGGTCTCCACGGGTGAGTACACGTTGCGTACTCACCCGTAGGGCCACCAGAAGTGCCGGTTTCGCGCATGCACGGGAAACTGGAACTTCTGGTCTCGTGAAAGAAGGGGTTCGAGGGTCAACCGTGTGCGCCGTAGAGGCAGCGCGCACGCAGCGAACTTCGTTTTTTTTTCAGGTTTCTCCGTGAGGGTAAGTATGGAGAAGCTGCACAGGAAAAAAGGAGGCGCAAGGCCTGCTTTTAACAAGGTAAGTGGTGAATTAAATACAATTTAAACATTTTTTCAACAGGTTTATCTTTTTTACATAAAGGTAAGTTTATTTTTAGCACTGTTTAAAAAGTATAATTAATTTTTTCAAAAATAAAAATTTTTGTTTAAAGTTAATTTATGTAATTTATAGTTATTTTAAAAATGTGATGTTTTTTAAATTTATTTGAAGTTTTAGTTAGGTTTTGGGGGGTGATCTCTATTCATAGATTTGACAGGTCTTCCTGTCAAAATCTATGAATGGAGATTCCCTGCTCTGATTGTCTCTCCATGGCCCACGTGATCCCAGGGGACGCTTCGAACTAACTGCGCCCCTGGGATACGCAAGCACTGCGCGCCGTCAACTGCAGGAGGCCCAGGAGCTGAAGTCCACGTGGGCCCGAAGCACAACGGCAGGCGCGGTAGGTAAGTACGCGCGCGATCCTTGCACCTGTGGGAAGCCGGAGAGCTGAATTTCTGGCCCAATAATGGTACTAAAAAGTGACAAATTCCCAGGACCAGATGGTTTCCATCCCAGGGTTTAAAGGAAGTAGGTGAGCACATTGCAGATGCCCTAACTATAATCTTCCAAAGTTCAGGAACCGTCCTTTTAGATTGGAAAATTGTGCATGCCACTCCGCTATTTAAGAATGGCGAGCGAGGGAAACTGGGGAATTATCGACCAGTTAGCCTAACATCTGTTGTTGGGAAATTACTAGAGTCTATAATTAAGGATAGGATGACTGAACACCTTGAAAATTTTCAGATGATCAGAGAGAACCAGCATGGATTTGTAAAAGGTAGGTCATGCCTGACGAACCTGATTAAATTTTTTTGAAGAGGTGACTAAAGTAGTGGACAGGGGAATGTCTATGAATGTTATTTATATGGATTTCCAGAAGGCATTTGATAAAGTCCCTCATAAGAGACTGTTAACTAAGGTTGAAGCCCATGGAGTTGAAGGCAAAATATTGACCTGGTTAGGAAATTGGCTGAGCAGCAGGAGACAGAGAGTAGGGATAATGGGTAGGTACTCTAATTGGCAGGATGTGATTAGTGGTGTCCCGCAGGGATCTGTGTTGGTGCCTCAACTATTCACCGTATTTATTAACGACTTGGATGATGGCATAGAAAGCCACATATCCAAATTTGCTGTTGACACAGATAGGTGGCATTGTAGGCAGTGTGGAAGAAAGCATAAAATTACAAAGTAATATTGATAGATTAAGTGAATGGGTAAAACTGTGGCAAATGGATTTCAATGTAGGCAAATGTGAGGTCATCCACTTTGGACCTAAAAAGGATAGAACAGGGTACTTTCTAAATGGTGAAAAGCTTAAAAACAGTGGAAGGCCAAAGGGACTTGGGGATCAGGTACACAGATCATTAAAATGTCATGAACAGGTACAGAAAATAATCAAAAAGTCTAATGAATGCTAGCCTTTATATCTAGAGGACCAGAATACAAGGGGATAGAAGTTATGCAGCAGCTATACAAAGCCCTGGTTAGACCACAGCTGAAGTACTGTGAGCAATTCTGGGCACCACACTTTAGGAAGGATATATTGGCCTTGGAGGGAGTGCAGCGTAGGTTTACCAGAATAATACCTGTACTCCAAGGGTTAAATTACGAGGAGAGATTACACAAACTAGGCTTGTAGTCCCTGGAATTTAGAAGGTTAAGGAGTGATTCGATCGAAGTTTTCAAGATATTAAGGGGAACAGATAGGGTAGATAGAAACTATTTCTGCTGGTTGGGGAGTCAAGGACTAGGGGGCATAGTCTAAAAATTAGAGCCAGACTTTCAGGAGTGAAATTAGGAAACACCTCTACACACAAAGGGTGGCAGAAGTTTGGAACTCTCTTCCGCAAACGGCAATTGATGCTCGATCAATTGTTAATTTTAAATCTGAGATTGATAGATTTTTGTTATCCAAAGGTATTAAGGGATATGGCCAAAGGTGGGTATATGGAGTTCAGTCACAGATCAGCCATGATTCATTGAATGGTGGAACAGGCTCAAGGGGCTAAATGGCTGACTCCCTTTTCTATTTTCCCATAACTGTATGGGATCCTAGGTTTTATAACTAGGGACAAAGCACAAAATCAATAATGGTAATGTGAAACCTATATAAATCATTGGTTAGGCCACAGTTAAAATATGTCCTACTTCAGGGAGGATATCAAGGCCATGGAGAGTGTAGAGAAGAGATTTGCTAAGATAATAGGTTTAAAAGACTTCAGTTATGAGGCGCGACTAGAGAAACTGGGGCTTCTTTTATTAGACCAGAAAAAGATAAGAGAAGATCTGATTATAAGTGTTTAAAATTTCTAATGTTTTATTGAAGTGTATAGGGACATGCTATTTCCACAGAACTAGAGGGCATAAATTTATAATCATAGCAAAAGTAAGCTTTGGTCCCTTAGAGGCTGAGACAGGTGAAATTATAACGGGGAATAAGGAAATGGCAGAGACTTTGAACAAATATTTTGTATCTGTCTTCACAGTAGAAGACACAAAAAGCATACTGAAAATAGTGGGGAACCAAGGGGCTAATAGTAATTACTTTCAGTTTCTCATTCTTGTCAGTAGAGAAAAAGTACTTGGAAAAATTGATGGGACTAAAAGCCGACAAATCCCCTGGACTTGATGGCCTACATCCTAGGGTTCTAAAAGAGATGGATGCATTGGTTGTGATCTTCCAAAATTCCCTAGATTCTAGAACGGTCCCAACGGATTGTAAGGTAGCAAATGTAACCCCACTATTCAAGAAAGGAGGGGGAGAGAAAATGGGGAGCTGCAGGCCAGTTAGCCTGACATCAGTTGTCGGGGAAAATGCTGGAATCCATTATTAAGGAAGTGGTAACAGGGCAATTAGAAAATCATATGATTAGGCAAAGTCAGCATGGTTTTATGAAAGGGAAATCATGTTTAACAAATTTATTGGAGTCTTTTGAAGATGTAACTAGCAGGGTAGATAAAGGGGAACCAGTGGATGTAGTATATTTGGATTTCCAAAAGGCATTCGATAAGGTGCCACGTAAAAGGTTGTTACGCAAGATAAGGGTTCATGGGGTTGGGGGTAATTGCATGGATAGAGGATTGGTTAACAAACAGAGTAGGGATAAACGGGTCATTTTCCAGTTGGCAGGCTGTAACTAGTGGGGTGCTGTAAGGATTAGTGCTTGGGCCTCCGCTATTTACAATCTATATTAATGACTTGGATGAAGGGACCGAGTGCAATGTATCCAAGTTTGTTGACATAGAAAGCTAGGGGATAAGGTAAGCTGTGAGGAGGACACAAAGAGCCTGCAAAGGGATATACACACACGTTAAGTGAGTGGGCAATAAGGTGGCAGATGGAGTATAATGCAAGGTTATTCACTGGTAGGAAGAATAGAAAAACAATATTTTTTAAATGGTGAGAAATTATTAAATGTTGGTGTTTAGAGAGATTTAAGCGTCCACGCACAGGAAACACGGAGCGCTAGCATGCAGGTACAGCAAGCAATTAAGATGGCAAATGGCATGTTAGCCTATATTGCAAGGTGGTTGGAGTACAAAAGTAAGGAAGTCTTACTACAATTGTACAGGGCTTTGGTGAGACCACACTGGGAGTACTGTGCACAGTTTTGGTCTCCTTATCTGAGAAAGGACGTACATGCCTTGGAGGCGGTGAAACGAAGGTTCACGAGATTGATCCCTGGGATGAGAGGGTTGTCCTATGAGGAGAGATTGATTAGATTGGGCCTATACTCTCTGGCGTTCAGAAGAATGAGAGATGATCTCACTGAAACATAGATGATTCTGAGGGGGATTGACAGGGTAGATGCTGAGGTTGTTTCCCCTGGGTAGAGTCTAGAACTAGGGGGTATAATCTCTGGATAAGGGGTCGACCATTTAAGACTGAGATGAGGAGGAATTTCTTCACTCAGGATTGTGAATCTTTGGAATTCTCTACCCCAAAGGGTTGTAGATGCTGAGTCATTGAGTATATTCAAGGCTGCGATAGATAGATTTTTGGACTCATGGGGAAGCAAGGGATATGGGGATCGGGCAGGTAAGTGGAGTTGAGATCGATGATCAGCCATGATCTTATTGAATGGCGGTGCAAACTCGCAGGGCCGTATGGCCTACTCCTGCTCCTAGTTCTTATGTTTTTAATGCTAAAAGAACAAAGGAAGAGATTAGAAGAATTTGTTTTCTGAAGCGGGTTGTTAGGACGTGGCATGTCCCATCAGAAATAGTGGAGGCAAAATTTATAAAAGCATTTAAAAGGGAAGTGGATAAATATTTGCAATAGAAAAGAAAATGTGGTAGGGTAGGGGATTAGGTCTTAGGAAAAACAAATCGTAATATTTTCTTAATGGTGAGAGTCCAGGAGCAGCAAAGGGATTTTAATGTCTATGTACACAAATAACAAAGCTAGTGCACAGGTATAAAATTAAATCAACAAGGCTAATAGAATGTTAGCTTATCTCATACTTGATCAGACTCAATCTGGAATACTGTGTTCAGTTTTGGGCACTGCACCTTGGGGGAAATATAGATTGGCCTTGTAAGGGGTATAGTGTGTAAATGCATGAAGCATGGTAAATAAGGTTGGTGAGCTGCAGGTGCAAATAGCTTCATGGGAATATGATGTTGTGGCAATGAGACCTGGCTTAAAAAAGGACAGGATTGGGTATTAAATATTCCTGAATATAAGGTGTTCAAGAAAGAGAGGGAAGGAAAGAAAGGAGGTGGGGTGGCAGTATTGTTAAGGAGAATGTTCCAGTGCTGGCGAGAGAGGATGTCCTGGAGGGGTCAAGGACAGAATCTATTTGGTTAGAGTTTAGAAACAATAGACGTGCCATTATGCTACTAGATGCATTCTATAGGCTACCAACTAGTGGGAAGGATCTAGAGGAGCAAACTTGCAGGGAAATTGGAGAGGTGCAAGAACTATAGAGTAGTGATAATGGGGGACTTCAACTATCCTATCTAGACTGGGATAGTAATAGTGTAAAGGGCAAAGAGGGAGAAGAATTTCTGAAGTGTGTTCAGGAGAACTTTCTTGATCAGTATGTTTCCGGCCCAACGAGGAAGGAAGCATTGCTGGATCTGGTTCTGGGGAATGAGGTGGGGCAAGTGTCAGTAGGGGAACATTTAGGGAACAGTGATCATAGTATCATAAGGTTTAGATTAGTTATGGAAAAGGACAGGGAGCAATCTAGAGTAAAAATACTTAATTGGAGGAAGGCAAATTTTAGTGAGATGAGAACGGATCTGGCCCAGGTAAATTGGAATCAAAGATTGGCAGGCAAAACTGTATTCGAACAATGAGCGGCCTTTGACGAGGAGATGGTTCGGGTACAGCCGAGATACATTCCCACGAGGGGGAAAGGTAGGGCAACCAAAGCCAGAGCTCCCTGGATGACGAAAGAGATAGATGAGTAAGATGAAGCAGAAAAAAGCACGTATGACAGATGTCTGGTTGAGAATACAAGTGAGAATCAGGCTGAATATAGAAAGTTCAGAGCAGAAGTAAAAAAGAAAATAAAAGGGGCAAAGAGATTATGAGAATAGATTGGCAGCTTACATAATTCTGTCGGCATATAAATAGTAAACGGGTAGTAAGAGGAGGTAAGGGACCAAAAAGGAGAGCTATGCATGGAGGCAGAGGGCATGGCTGAGGCACTAAATGAATACTTTGTATCTGTCTTCACCAAAGAAGAAGAAGCTGCCAAAGTAATAATGAAAGAGGAGGTAATGGAGATACTGGATGGGATAAAAATTGATAGAGGAGGTACTAGAAAGGCTGGCTGTACTTTAAAGTAGATAAGTCACCAGGATCAAATGGGATGCATTCTAGGATGCTGAGGGAAGTGAGGGTGGAAACCGCAGAGGTACTGGCCATAAATTTCCAATCCTCCTCAGTTACAGGAGTGGTGCCAGAAGACTGGAGAATTGCGAATGTTACACCATAGTTCAAAAAAGGGTGTAAGGATAAACCCAGGAACTACAGGCTAGTCAGTTTAGCTTCGGTCGTGGGGAAGCTTTTAGAAACGATAATCCGGGACAACATTAACAGTCACTTGGACAAGTGTGGATTAGTTAAGGAAAGCCAGCACGGATTTGTTAAAGGCAAATCGTGTTTAACTAACTTGATTGAGTTTTTTGATGAGGTAACAGACAGGGTTGATGAGGGCAATGCGGTTGACGTGGTGCACATGTACTTACAAAAGGCGTTTGATAAAGTGCCACGTAATAGGCTTGCCAGCAAAGTTGAAGCCCATGGAATAAAAGGGACAGTGGCAGCATGGATACAAAATTGGCTAAGTGACCGGAAACAGATAGTAGTGGTGAACGATTGTTTTTCAGACTGGAGGAAGGTACACAGTGGTGTTCCCCCCCCAGGGGTCGGTACTAGGACCACTGCTTTTCTGACTTGGGTGTACAGGGCACAATTTCAAAATTTGCAGTTGACACAAAATTTGGAAGTATAGTGAACAGTGAGGATGATATTGATAGACTTCATGAAGACCTAGACAGGCTGGTGAAATGGATGGAAATGTGGCAGATGAATTTAATGCAGAAAAATGTAAAGTGATACATTTTGGTAGGAAGAACAAGGAGAGGCAATATAAACTAAAGGGTACAATCCTAAAAGGGGTGCATGAACAGAGAGACCTGGGGGTATATGTGCACAAATTGTTGAACGTGGCAGGCCAGGTTGAGAAAGCGGTTAAAAAAAGCAGACAGGATCCTGGGCTTCATAAATAGAGGCATAGAGTACAAAAGCAAGGAAGTTATGATGAACCTTTTATAAAACACTGGCTTGGTCTCAACTGGAGTATTATAGCAAATTAAATACTTTCTGAAGTTACCGATGTAATGTAGGAAACGCAGCAGCAAATTTGTGCACAGCATGGTTCTGCAAACAGTAATATGATAATGACCAGAATTTTTTTTTAGTGATGTTGATTGAGGGATAAATATTTGCCAGGGTGACCTCCCTTGCTCTTCGAAAAAGTGTCATGGAATCTTTTACGTTCACATGAGAGGGCAGACGGGGCCTTGGTTTAACGTCACATCTGAAAGATGGCACCTCCGACAGTGCAGCACTCCCTCAGTACTGCACTGAAGTGTCGGTCTAGATTTTTGTTCAGGTCTCTGGGGTGGTACTTGAACCCACAACCTTCTGACTCCGAGGCGAGAGTGCTGCCATTGAGCCACAGCATTAACATTTTAAATGGGCCTAGCACTGGACCCAGAGCCATTCCAAGCATTGCCGCAGCAATGGGGAGGTAGGTCTTCGCCCACTGTTTTTGGGGCGTTTACAAACTGTTTCCGCTGGGCTGGAGGCCTAAAAATTCAGCCCTATGTTCCTGTGGATAGCTATTTGAGAATTGGCAAACGCATGATGGACTGAATTGCCGCCTTTTGTGCTGTATGATTCTAAGTTGCTGGACCCACAAAAGTAACAGACCCAAAGCAGAAGAACCTTTTGTGAGAAAATTTTAATTATCGGTCTTTAATTACAATTCTACACCTATTGTCAACAATTTCAGTACATGATGGACATATACATGATACAAAGGAAGTTTTGGAGTTTCAGCAAAGCAAAATAGAGTATTGACTCCAGTATCTTTATATTTGACAGGAACAACAGTTGAAATGGGAAGCTTCTAAGGAAGAAACTGGTCATCTACACAGAGAAAACCTGGACCTAAAAATTGATCTCAACACTCTGGTTGGTGTCATCCAGCAAGCTGAAATAATGCAGAAATTTGATGTAGGTGAATTTTTTATTACTCTTGGCATCTAAATTTCACATGATTTTAGAACCATAGAATTATACCACACAGGAGGTAATTTGGCCCATTGTGTCTGTGCTGGCTCTTTGTTACAGCAACCCAAAACTATTCTCACTGCATTGTTCTGTTCCCATAGCCTTGTACATTCCTCTGGCTCAAATATTTATCTATATTTCCCTTTGGAAGGTGCAAAGATCTCTGCCTCAACTACTCTGTGGCAAAGCATTCTATACTTCAATTGTCCATGAAAAGAAATTTCTCCTAACCTCCCTCCTCACTTTCTTTGTTATAATTTTAAAATGATAACCTCTCATTATTGACTATGCAACAAGAGGAAAAAGGTCTTTCCCTATTCACTTTCTTAATTTTAAAAGCTCCATTAAATCTCCTCTTAGTCCCAGTGTATATAGTCCTAGAATCTCAAGTGTCTCCTCATAACCAATTTTCTACCCCTTGCATAATCCTGGTGGATATGTGCTGTATGCTCCCTGTGGCTTTAATATCCTTTCTATAATGGGACTGCACACAGCACTCTAATTGTGGCCTAACCAATGTATAAATTCATCATTACTTCTTTGTCCCTATTTATAAAACCACACTTCTATTGGCTATTTTTAAAGAAAAAGAAAGCAAAACTTGCATTTATATAGCACCTTTTCATGACCACCAGACATCCCAAAGCGCTTTACAGCCAATGAAGTACTGTTGGAGTGTAGTTACTGTTGTAATGTAGGAAACGCAGCAGCCAATTTGCGCACAGCAAGCTCCCACAAACAGCAATGTGATAATGACCAGATAATCTGTTTTAGTGATGTTCGAGCTTTATCTACATTGATTTTCACTTTGAAGGAATCATGTATTTAAATTCCCAGGTTTCTGTTCATCCACACCCTTCTATTTAGTGTATACAACCCATTGCTAGTTTTTTTTTCTTCTCCAAAAATGTATTGCCTCACAGTTATTTACATTAAATTGCATCTGTCACCTGCCTGCCCATTCCATTAAATGGTCCTTGTCATCCTGAAGTCTTTTACTGGCCTCCTCACTGTTTGCCAAACCTCTTACTTCTGTATTGATAGCATATCATCTATATATGTTGTGAACAAAAGTGGACTCCACTGACTTTTCGGGTACACCACTTCCAACCCTTCTCCAGTCCGAGCAACTCCCATTTACCCTAACTTCTTTATTCCTTTCCAAACCTTTTTATTGTTTGCGTTTGACTTTTACCACCTGCTCATCACCAGAAATATCTCCACAGCCCTATTGTTTCCCACACTACAACAGTGACTACACTCCAAAAGTATTTAATTGGCTGTAAAGTGCTTTGAGACGTTCGGTGGTCATGAAAGGCGCTATATAAATGCAAGTCTTTCTTTCAGTTGCTCCCCTCAATTTTGTAGCTCCCCACAACTCCACCCAAAGTCTCTGACCTACCCCGAGCCAGACACCGAGCCATATAAGGAGATGCTAGGGCAGATGACCAAAAGCTTGGTCAAAGAGGCAGGTTTTAGGAAGAGTCTTAAAGGAGGAAAAAGAAGTGGAGAGGTGGAGAGATTTAGGGAGGGAATGCCAGAGCTTGGGACCGAGGCAGCTGAAGGCATGACTGCCATTGGTGGAGCAATTAAAATCGGGTGTTCAAAAGGCCAGAATAGGCAGAGCGCAGAAGTCTAGGGGGATTATAGGGCTGGAGATTACAGACAAAAGTAGGTGAGGTCATGGAGGGATTTGAAAACAATTTTAAAATCAAGGCATTGCTTAACTAGGAGCAGTGGAGCTCAGCAAGCACAGGGGAGATGAGAGAGCAGGACTTGGTGCGAGTTAGCACAGGGGTGGCAGAGTTTTGAATGACCTCTAGTTTATGGAGGGTAGAACCAGGGAGGCCAGCCTGGAGTGCATTGGAATAGTCAATTCCAGAGGCATGGATGAGAATTTTGGCAGCAGATAAGTTGAGGTAAGGGTGGAGACGGGTGATATTACAAAGGTGGAAATGGGCCGTCTTAGTGATCGAATGGATATGAGGTAGGAAACTCAATTCATGACCAAATATGACAGTTGCCGGGCAGAGAGATTGAATCAGTGGGAAGAGAACGGACTTTGTGGCGTGAAGTGAAGACGGTGGCTTTGGTCTTCCCGATATTTAAATATATATTTCACATCCTTAGAGGAGTCCCCTGAGCCCATCTTGCTCACCAACCAGTATTCGGTGCTGAGTACTGGTGAGGGCAATGGTTCCTCTGGGGAGTGCAGCCAGCGCCAAATCCACAGCACCATGGAAGGCTCAGCTGCACAGCCGGGGCGGGGGGGGGAAGCAGCAATCGTGATAGGGGATTCAATAGTTAGGGGAGCACACAGGTGTTTCTGCGGCTGCAGACGTGACTCCAGGATGGTATGTTGCCTCCCTGGTTCCAGGGTCAAGGATGTCACTGAATGGCTGCAGGGCATTCTGAGGGGGGGGGAGGGTGAACAGCCAGAGGTCGTGGTCCATATCGGTACCAACGACCGGTAGGAAGAGGGATGAGGTCCTGCAGGCAGAGTTTAGGGAGCTAGGAAAGAGGTTAAAAAGCAGGACCTCAAAGGTAATAATCTCCGGATTACTACCAGTGCCACGTGCTAGTGAGTACAGAAATAGGAAGATAGAGCAGATGAATGTGTGGGTGGAGAGATGGTGTAGGAGGGAGGGCTTTAGATTCCTGAGGAATTGGAACCGTTTCTAGGGGAGGTGAGACCTCTGCAAGCCAGACGGGTTGCACCTCCACGGGAACGGGACCAATATCCTCGCAGGAGGGTTTGCTAGTGCTGTTGGGGAGGGTTTAAACTAGCTTGGCAGGGGGATGGGAACCTAAGTATAGAGTCAATAGGGAGGGAAGAAAAACTGGAATTGGAAAACAAAAACGTAGAAAGTAAATTGGAAGGACAGAGGAATCAAGGGCTAGATAGTAGTCAACAATGAGGTTTGCCTGTACTAAATGGTATATACCTGTACTTCAATGCAAGGAGTATAGCGAACAAGGCAGATGAGCTGAGGGCACAAGTAGATACTTGGGACTATGATATTATAGCTATTACAGAGATGTGGCTGAAAGAGGGGCAGGTATGGCAGCTCAACATTCCTGGTTACAGGATTTTCGGACGGGATAGAGAGGGAGGTAAAAAGGGAGGGGGGGCTGCGGTATTGATTAAAGAAACTATTACAGCTGTGAGGAGGGATGATATGTTGAAGGGATCATCAAACGAGGCCTTAAGGGTTGAATTGAAAAGCAAAAAAGGGGCGATCACACTGCTGGAAGTGTACTACAGACCCCCAAACAGTGAGAGGGAGATAGAAGAACAAATATGTAGACAAATTTCTAAGTGCGAAAACTATAAGGCAGTAATAGTAGGGGATTTCAACTACCCCAATATTAACTGGGATAAAATTAGTGCGAAGGGTATAGAGGGTGCGGAATTCCTAAAATGCATCCAGAAGAACTTTTTTAGCCAGTATGTAGCAAGCCCAACAAGGGAGGGGGCGGTTCTGAACTTAGTTTTAGGGAATGAAGCTGGGCAGGTAGAAGGCGTACCAGTGGGGGAGCATTTTGGTGCTAGTGACCATAATTCAGTTAGATTTAAGGTAGTTATGGAAAAGGACAGGAATAGACCAGGAATAAAAATTCTAAATTGGGGAAAAGTGAATTTTGCTAAGCTCAGAGGGGATTTAGCCATACTGGACTGGAAACAGCTACTTGAAGGTAAATCAGTGTCAGAGCAGTGGGAGGCATTCAAGGAGGAGATCTGGAGGGTTCAGACCAAATATGTGCCCTTAAAGAAAAAAGGTGTGACTTACAAATCTAGAGCCCCCTGGATGTCTAGGGACATACAAGGTAGGATAAAAGAAAAAAAGGGAGGCGTATAACCGATACCGAGGGCTAAATACTCCAGAATCTTTAGAGGAGTACAGAAAGTGCAGGGGTGCAATTAAAAAGGATATTAGGAAAGCAAAGAGAGAGCATGGAAAAATTCTTGGCAAGTAAAATCGAGGAAAACCCAAAGATGTTTTATAAATACATCAAGAGTAAGAGGATAACTAAAGAAAAGGTAGGGCCTATTCGAGATCATGAGGGTAATCTGTGTGTGGAGGTGGGAGACGTCGGTAGGGTTCTTAATGAATACTTTGCATCTGTTTTCACAAAGGAGAGGGGCGAAGCAGACATTGCTATCGGGGGAGGAGTGTGAAATATTAGATGAAATAAACATAGTGAGAGAGGAAGTATTAAGGGGCGAAGCAGCTTTAAAAGTGGATAAATCCCCAGGCCCGGATGAAATGTTTCCGAGGCTGTTAAGCGAAGCAAAAGAGGAAATAGCAGAGGCTCTGACCATCATTTTTCAATCCTCTCTGGCTTCAGGTGTGGTGCCGGAGGACTGCTAATGTGGTACCCTTGTTTAAAAAGGGAGAAAAGGATAGACCGAGTAATTACAGGCCAGTCAGCCTAACCTCGGTGGTGGGAAAATTATTGGAAAGAATTCTGAAGGACAGGATAAATCTTCATTTAGAAAGACACGGATTAATCAAGGATAGTCAGCACGAATTTGTTAAGGGAAGGTCGTGTCTGACAAACTTGATTGAATTTTTTGAGGAGGTAACAAGGAGGGTAGATGAGGGTAGGGAATTTGATGTAGTGTATATGGACTTTAGCAAGGCTTTTGATAAGGCTCCACATGGCAGACTGGTCACGAAGTTAAAAGCCCATGGGATCCAGGGCAAAGTGTCAAGTTGGATTCAAAACTGGCTCGGAGACAGGAAGCAGAGGGTAATGGTACTAGGTCCCTTGCTTTCTGTGGTATATATCAATGATCTAGACTTGAATATAGGGGGTATGATTAAGAAGTTTGCAGATGATACTAAAATCGGCTGTATGGTTGATACTGAAGAAGGAAGCTGTGGACTGCAGGAAGATATCAATAAATTGGTCAGATGGGCAGAACAGTGGCAAATGGAATTCAATCCGGAGAAGTGTGAGGTAATGCATTTGGGGAGGGCTAACAAGGAAAGGGAATACACGTTAAATGGTAGGACACTGAGTAGTGTAGAGGAACAAAGGGACCTTGGAGTGCATGTCCACAGATCCCTGAAGGTAGCAGGCCAGGTAGATAAGGTGGTTAAGAAGGCATACGGAATGCTTGCCTTTATTAGCCGTGACATAGAATACAAGAGCAGGGGGGGTTATGCTTCAACTGTATATAAAACACTAATTAGGTCTCAGCTAGAGTACTGCGTGCAGTTCTGGTCACCACATTACAGGAAAGAGAGAATCTTAGCTATGAGGAAAGACTGGATAGGCTGGGTCTGTTTTCCTTGGAACAGAGGAGGCTGAGGGGAGACCTTATTGAGGTGTATAAAATTATATGGGGCATAGATAGAGTGGATAGAAAGGACCTATTTCCCTTAGCAGAGGGGTCAAAAACCAGGGGGCACAGATTTAAAGTAATTGGTGGAAGGTTTAGAGGGGATTTGAGGGGAAATTTCTTCACCCAGAGGGCGGTGGGGGTCTGGAACTCGCTGCCTGAAAGGGTGGTAGAGGCAGGAATTGCACAGTTGCCAATCACTTACACAGCTTAGGGATAGGCAATAAATGCTGGCCTTGCCAGCGACACCCACATCCATGAATGAATAAAAAAGGTACAACCTTCTGCCCAGTGGAAAAACGGATCCACTTTCAATTATAAAATTCCACAAATATTTTCATTTATTTTATGTATTACACAAATTGCTCCATGCAATTAAATCGAATATATGTATTATATAAAATATTTGCTCTGCAGAGGCTTATGTAGGAAGATGAGTCACAGGATGCACTATTTTATAACCATATCAATAAAGTGTGACAATGGGGTATTACAGGATGTAATTGTGAACGGAAAGTATGTGCTGTATGCAAGACTTTGGACTAGTAGATCTTTCATCGTGGTTTCAAAAGTGACATGCAGTTTTTCCACCACTGGCAAACTGGTGAAGATAAAGAACAGGGACTAGTATGGAAGGAGACGTGGAGCCGAGAATGGGTGAATGGCTAGTGACCAGATGCCTGAAATTGGATGAGGCCAGCAGGAGGGGGTGGTATCCCTATCGGGTGCCTGAACAAGAGCATGGAAATAACGGGCGATTGGGTGTGTACGGACAGCTGGAGGCAACGAAGCTATTGAGCAGGGAGGGTGAGCCCAACGGGGTGCCCAAACAGGGACCAGGGTGAGAGGCGCTGATTAAGAGCGATTGACTGGGGGCCAGATGTCGGAGACCTGCAGGAGGGGGTCGGCAGCCAGAGGCTGAAGTGCTCTGAGCATTTTCAAAAGTAAAGTACTGGTTTTCTGGTTGTGACCAGGGAGTGAAGTAAGTGAGCTTGTGGGGCAGCAGAACAGGTCCAAGGATGAGTGGGGAACTGTGCTTGATGTGGGATAGAGGTTTGAGTGAAGAGAAGTGGGTGGGATTTTAAATGCTAAATTTATAATATTCAAGACTAAAATATACATATTGGAGTAATTTTTTTTAAAACTCTGACCAGCAGAAAATGCACTTGAAGGTTGGGTGTAAAAACATAATGGTGGGCAAACCCTAATGGTGGGCAAACCAGGATAATGTGTGCAACCTAAAATTTTTGACAGTTTTACCATTATAAAATGTTGATGTAAGGTTTTTCTATTATAAAATGTTGATAAAAGGATTTGCACTCAGCTCTTTTATGGTGTTGAAAATTAAAGTTAAAAATCTCTCCTCTGAATCATTATGGATGTAAAGGAAATGTTCATGTAAAAACTTGGAACTGTAAGCAATGGGCTTTTGAGCATTTTTTGAGATAATTTCATTTTAATGCCCTCCTCCCTCTCCCTGGGCCAATATTTATTCTCTCAACCCACATGATTAAAACCGGATTATCTGGTTATTTATCTTATTGCTATTTGTGGGACCTTGCTCTGCAAATTGGCTGCCATGTTTCCCTGCTTTACAACAGTAACTGCACTTTAAAAGTACTTCATTGCCTGTAAAGCGCTTTGGATGTCCTGAGGGGACACAGTGCTATATAAATGCAAATTCTATCTGTCTTCACTCTGCACAATTTGGGCACTGTTTTCCCACAATTCTCGTAAAATACTTTGAAATTTTTTTCTTCTTTAGGAAATGTTAAGCTTTAGTTACTAAGAGTTTGAAATAAATAAATTAAAAAATGACATACTTCACAACGTGAATAAATGTATCCATTTAATTGTCTGTTGTTTCTTTTAATGCTTTCATTAAAGTTTTCACTTGTCGGCCTCCGCTTTTCCCAAAAGCTTGGGATTAGAGTTGATATTTTTGCTTAGATCTGTGACTTTTGTGAGCTGAAGTTGGCCAACTTTGCCAATGAAATACGTTTCTTCAATTTTCTGCTCCTAAGTAGCTGTACTTCAAATCATTTTAAAAAGCAAGGGGACAAAATTGAAAAGCGTGAGATAAAATTAAGATTGCCTTTTTGAGTATGTGTCTAACGAAAATGAGAAAAATAGAACTGCAGAAAATGTATTAAGCTGACTGGGAGAGGAGGTGAGAGAGAAGAAGTGTGGGGGTGGGTGGAGTTGTGGGGAGAGGGGGTGGGTGGAATTGTGGGGCGAATGGGTGGGAGGAGTTGTGGGGTGAGGGGGTGGGAGGAGGGGTGTGTGTGTATAAAAAGTGACAGTTGTGAGGGTTACAAGAGAGGGAGAGGTTTGAGGCAGAGAGGGAACAGGGATTGAGAGAAGGTTGAGAAAGAAGGGGGGGTGGGGTTGAGAGAGATGAAGGGTTGGGGGAAGTTGAGAGAGTGAGGATTGAAGTTGGGAAAGGGTGTACGAGTGAGATAGATGCGTTTTAGATGAAAAGGGGGTTTGAGAGAGTAGAAGGGGATTTGATAGTGAGAGTGGGTAGCGAGAGAGCTGGGAGTTGAGCGAGGGGGCTGAGAGCATGGCGAGAAAGATGGTTGAAAAGAATGGAGAATGGGTTATTGAGCGTGAGTGCAAGAGTAGGAGGGCTGGAGAGTTGAGAGCGAGTGTTGAGAAACAATGGGGTGTAAATACAGCATGACCAGTTTACATACACTGTACCCATTATAACTGGATTGAGGAATTTATAATGAAAATCTAAAAATACTGACCTGAAGGACACAGCTGCTAGACTGGGCATAAGGCATGTGGTGAGAGAACCAACACGAGGAAGAAAGCTACTTGACCTGATCCTCACCAATCTACTTGTTGGAGATGTATCTGTCCATGACAGTATTGGTAGGAGTGACCACCGCACAGTCCTTGTGGAGACGAAGTCCCAACTTTGCACTGAGGACACCCTCCATCATGTTGTGTGATGAGACAGTGCGAAATCAAATAGATTCGGAACTGATCTAGCAGCTCAAAATGGGGCATCCATGAGGCGCTGTGGGCCATCAGCAGCAGCAGAATTGTATTCCACCACAATCTGCAACCTCATGGCCCAGCACATTTCTCTGCCATTACCATCAAGCCAAGGGACCAACCCTGGTTCAATACGGAGTGTAGAAGAGCATGCCAGGAGTAGCACCAGGCGTATCTGAAAATGAGGTGCCCACCTGGTGAAGCTACAACACAGGACTACATGCATGCTTAGCAGCATGCTATCGACTGAGCCAAGCGATCCCACAACCAACAGATCAGATCAAAGCTCTGCAGTTCTGCCATAGCCAGTCATGAATGGTGGTGGACAATTAAACAACTAACCGGAGAAGGAGGCTCCATGAACATCCTCATCCTCAACGATGGCAAAGCCCAGCACGTGAGTGCAAAAGGAAAGGGTGAAGCGTTCGCAACCATCTTCAGCCAGAAGTGCCGAGTGGATGATCCATCTCTCCTTCCTCACCATCAGATGCCAATCTTCAGCCAATTCTATTCACTCCACTTGATGTCAAGAAATGGCTGAGCGTGCTGGATATAGCAAAGGCTATGGGCCCTGACCATATCCTGGCTGTAATGCTGAAGACTTGTGCTCCAGAACTAGCTGCGCCTCTAGCCAAGCTTCTCCATAACACTGGCATCTACCCGACAATGTGGAAACCTGCCCAGGTATGTCCTGTCCACAAAAAGTAGGACAAATCCAATCTGACCAAAAACTGCTATCCGCCCACTCTTCATCATCAGCACAGTGATGGAAGGTGTCGTCGACAGTGCTATCAAGCGTCAATTACTTAACAATAACCTGCTCACCGATTCTCTGTTTGGGTTCCGCCAGGACTACTTGGCTCCAGACCTCATTACAGCCTTGGTCCAAACATAGACAAAAGAGCTGAATTCCAGAGGTGAGGTGAGAGGGAGTGTGGCACCAAGAAGCCCGAGTAAAATTGAAGTCATTGTAAACCAGAGGGAAAGCTCTCCACTGGTTGGAGTCATACCTAGCAGAAAGGAAGATGGTTGTGGTAGTTGGAGGCCAATCACCTCAGCCCCAGGAATACATAAGAACATAAGACGTAGGAGCAGGAGTAGGTCATTTGGCCCCTTGAGCCTGCTCTGCCATTCAATAAGATCATGGCTGATCTGATCTTGGCCTCAACTCCACTTCCCTGCACGCTCCCCATAACCCTTGACTCCCTTATCGTTTAAAAATCTGTCTATCTCCACCTTGAATATATTCAATGACCCGGCCTCCACAGCTCTCTGGGGAAGAGAATTCCAAAGATTCACGACCCTCCGAGAAGAAATTCCTTATTCTGAAATTATGGCCCCGAGTTCTAGATACCCCCACGAGGGGAAACATCCTCTCTGCATCTACCCTGTCAAGCCTCTTCAGAATCTTATGTTTCAATAAGATCCCCTCTCATTCTTCTAAACTCCAATGAGTATAGGCCCAACCTGCTCAACCTTTCTTCATAAGACAACCCCTTCATCTCCGGAATCAACCTCGTGAACCTTCTCTGAACTGCCTCCAATGCAAGTATATCCTTCCTTAAATAAGGAGACCAAAACTGTACGCAGTACTCTAGGTGTGGTCTCACCAACGCCCTGTACAGTTGTAACAGTACTTCCCTACTTTTATACTCTATTCCCTTTGCAATAAAGGTCAACATACCATTTGCCTTCCTAATTACTTGCTGTACCTGCATGCTAACTTTTTGTGATTCATGTACAAGAACCCCCAGATCCCTCGGTACCTCAGCATTTTGTAATCTCCCCATTTAAATAATTTGCTTTTTTATTTTTCCTACCAAAGTGGATAACCTCGCATTTTCCCATATTAAACTCCATCTGCCAGATTTTTGCCCACTCACCTTAGCCTATCTATATCCCTTTGGAGATTCTTTGCGTCCTCTACACAATTTGCTTTCCCACCTATCTTTGTATCATCAGCAAATTTGGCTACATTACACTCAGTCCCTTCATCCAAGTCATTAATATAAGTTGTAAATAGTTGAGGCCCCAGCACTGATCCCTGCGGCACCCCACTAGTTACCGTTTGCCAACCTGAAAATGACCCATTTATCCCGACTTTCTGTTAGTTAGCCAATCCTCTATCCATGCTAATATATTGCCCCCAACCCCGTGAGCTCTTAACTTGTGTCGTAACCTTTTATGTGGCACCTTATCGAATACCTTCTGGAAATCCAAATACACGACATCTACTGGTTCCCCTTTATCCACCCTGCTCATTACATCCTCAAAGAACTCCAGCAATTTTGTCAAACATGATTTCCCTTTCATAAAACCATGCTGACTCTGCTTGACTATATTATGATTTTCTAAATGTCCTGCTATCACTTCCTTAATGAAGGACTCCAGCATTTTTCCAATGACAGATGTTAGGCTAACTGGTCGATAGTTGCCTGCTTTCTGTCTCCCTCCTTTCTTAAATAGGGGCGTTACATTTGCGGTTTTCCAATCCGCTGGGACCTCTCCAGAATCCAGAGAATTTTGGTAGATTACAACCAATGTATCCACTATCTCTGCAGCCACCTCTTTTAAGACTCAAGGATGCAGGCCATCGGGTCCAGGGGACTTGTCCGCCTTTCGTTCCATTAGTTTGCCTAGTACTTTTTCTCTAGTGATTGTTTTAAGTCTCCTCCCCCCCCCCCACTGCAGGAGTTCCTCAGGGCAGTGTAGGCCCAACCATCTTCAGCTGCTTCATCAATGACCTTCCCTCCATCATAATGTCAGAAGTGGGGATGTTCACTGATAATTGGACAGTATTCAGTTCCATTTGCCATTCCTCAGATAATGAAGCTGTTTGTCCCTGCATTCAGCAAGACCTGTACAACATCCAGGCTTGGGCTGATCAGGGGCAAGTAACACGAGACAGTCTAACTACCTTCCATGCCATTAAATGGCATTACCATCGTTAAATCCCCCACCATTAACATCCTGTGGGTCACCATTGACCAGAAACTTAACTGGACCAGCCACATAAATACTGTGGTGACCGAGCAGGTCAGAGGCTGGGTATTCTGCATCGAGTGACTCGCCTCCTGACTCCCCAAAGCCTCCCCATCACCTACAAGGCACAAGTTAGGAGTGTGATGGAATACTATCCACTTGCCTGGATGAGTGCAGTTCCAACAACACTCAAGAAGGTTGACGCCATCCAGGACAAAACAGTCTGCGTGATCACCACCTTAATTAGTCACTCCTTCCACCACCACGTAACATGGCTGCAGTGTGTACCACATCTACAAGATGCACTGCAGCAACTCGCCAAGGCTTCTTTGACAGCACCTCCGAAACAGACGACCTCTACCACCTAGAAGGACAAGAACAGCACGCTATTGGGAACACCACCACCTCCAAGTTCCCCACCATCCTGACTTGGAAATATATGAAGCTGTTTCTTCATCGTCTCTGGGTGAAAATCCTGGAACTCCCACCTAGAGCATTGTTGGCAGTGCCTTCAGCACAAGGACTGTAGCGTTTCAAGAAGGCGGCTCACTACCACATTCTCGAGGGCAATTAGGGATAAAGAATAAATGCTGGCCTTGCCAGTGACGCCCACATCTAGTGAATGAGCAAATTAAAGAAACACACACACACAATGTGGAAAATTGGGAACAAATTTGCAGGAGGGAGCTATTGAGCAAAGAATAGCATTCTGGGGCTACAGAATTTGATGATGTAGTACCATTAAGGCCAGTTTTGTTGAAAAAAATGGTAGTGTCTCGCTTCCGGCACGGAACACGCCGACTGCCATTTTGGAGAGTTCAGCGCTGCCATTGCCTGCGCTCGCCTCTTCCATGTGAATATGCAGATTGTGACTTCAATCGGTGTACAAAGCCTGAATTGACACACAACTGTAATTTTGGACATCGCCACACTCCATACCGCCGTATCTTAACCATGCACGGAAGAACGTGCGTGCAGCAGTTGTAAAGAGATGCTGTCAGCGTTTCTTAAAGGAACGCACACATCTTTCAGGTAAGTTTCGATTTCAGCTTTTGGAGTGGTTTATTTTTATTTTATTGGAGTAGTGGCTTGTTGCAATACATTTTAAAAAGTTGTTACTGTGCAGGGAGTGCTGCTGGATGTATGCAAGGCTTTGGATGTTAGTGAGGCCTCTGAGAAGACCACTTGCTCGCATTCCTGGGGGCTCTAGTTGCAGTCCCCCTTGGGATGCAACATCACATTGAGATGAAGCAGAGGCAGAAAAGGGGACAAACTGCTCTGAGGGAAGAGGAGGAAGCGGCAGGAAAGAGGCAACCCAGACGGCCCCTTTCTGGCCGGGATATCCAGGATCAAATTATCTGCATGTGGTACCAGCACCCACAACCCCCCCCCCACAATTCCCCTTTCAACATTTGTCCCACACATCCCTTTCCTCTGTTATTGACAATCACAGTGTCATCTTGGCCACAATGCTGAAATGAAAGCCACCACAAAAGAAGCTTTCCAATCCAACTTTATCCATATATGCATCCAATACGACATCAAGAAATCAACTAATCACCCTTGTGCATTCCCTTAGTTGACTGTCTTGCGTGTACTTTTGCCTATCCTAGTGCTCTTACGCAGTGCTACCTCAGTGCATTCCCTTAGTGACTGTCTTGCGTGTGCTTTTGACTATCCTAGTGCTCTTACGCAGTGCTACCTCAGTGGCTGCAGCATGGCTGGTGGAAGGCTGCTGACTCTCCGTGGGGGACACTGCAGATGGCCTTGTAGGACAACCTCGAGGAACTGGTCGCTGGGAGTGTCAAATCGAGTGATGGTATTTCTTCGTCACTCTTCTTGGTCAACCACTGGCTGGGCAGGCTGGATTTCTTAGGTGTGTGAAATGAGGAAGGCACAAGAGTAGGGTTGTGGTGAGGGGAGGGAAAGCAAGAATGCATGCTTACACCATGTGCATCTTGTACATCAGAAGATATTGTGGCATGAGGGGGAAGTGGGATGTGAGGAGAAGGATTACGTATGAGGATACCAGCATCTTGCATTCTTTTAGCCCCGCCACTGGCCGAGGGCTCAGCCATGGCCCACCAAGAATGGCCAGCACCGTCTCCTCCAAGGGGGTGAGGTGAAGCTAGGAATGTGAGGTGTGCCTCGTGTTTGGTAGAGATTGTTGGTAGGTGAGTGATGGGGGATATGATGCAATGAGCAGTGTATGAGGCTAGTGGTGCAGTTGGTAGGAGACGACTTTTGAAGATGCATTCACTGACCTTGACCACTCGTCTGAGGTCATGAAACTTCTTTGGGCACTGGAGCCAGGTATGGGGGGACGAAACAGCTGGCAGTGACAGCCTCGGCGATCTAGTCCCACGCCCTTCTTTCTGGAGGGCCTCCTGGCCCCCTATGGGTAGAGGAGCTCTCTTCCAGTGTTGACCCCCTGTACAAAATTGGAGTTCGGCGAGCGAGACGCTGGGTGCCCTTTCCCTGGCCTGTTGAGCCATTTGAGTTGGCGCTGAAGCACTTTTACCATTTTTTACGTGCAGAAGGTAGATCAGCTTTAAGAGCTGAAGACTGCCTATTTTAGAATGATTTAATTTTTTTTTCAGAAGGCAGTTCACCTTTAAGGGCTCGAGACTGCTTTCAAAATTACAGCCTTGCTTTAAGAATACGCAGCATTGCTATAGTGACGTGGCATTGGTTCTCCTGCTGAGTGCACAACCTGAAGCAGCACGTTCGTCGCTGGGCTGTGCTCTGAAATCATTCCAATCAGCAGTGAGCAAATCTCGCCCTGCGGTGCCACCACCCGTTTTTGGGCCTTATTGAATTTCACCCCTCGGGTCTTTCTATTTCTCAAACTGTGGACTCTGGGTGTTTTACAGAAATTATTATTCTCAGGGCATAAATGTAAATGCAATAGCACACAAGTACTTTTAAATATCTCAGTAGACATGACTATATTTTGCTTAGCTGCGATTTGGGGCCAGCTGGGGCAGTAACTCTTCAGCAACCAAAAGCCGCAAAATAAATATCTTGGCCAGGGTAGAATAGTGTTTCTATATGCATCTTTCGACTAGTTTGAGTATACACATTCATGTATAAATAATAGGACATGTAGAAACATAGAAGATAGGAGCCGGAGTAGGCCATTCGGCCCCTCAAGCCTGTTCCGCCATTTAATGAGATCATGGCTGATCATCCAAATTCAGTACCCTGTCCCTGCTTTCTCCCCATATCCCTTGATCCCTTTAGCCTTAAGAAATATATCTAACTCCTTCTTGAATATATTTAATGAATTGGCCTCAACTGCCTTCTGTGGTAGAGAATTCCACAGGTTCACCACTCTCTGGGTGAAGAAATTCCTCATCTCAGTCCTAAATGGCTTACCCCTTATCCTTAGACTGTGACCCCTGGTTCTGGACTCCCCTGCCATCGGGAACATCCTTCCTGCATCTAGTCTGTCTAGTCCTGTTAGAATTTTATAAGTTTCAATGAGATCCCCTCTCATTCTTCTAAACTCTAGCGAATATAAGCCTAATCGACCCAATCTCTCTTCATACGTCATTCCTGCCATCTCAGGTATCAGTCTGGTGAATCTTAGCTGCACTCGCTCCATGGCAAGAACATCCTTCCTCAGATAAGGCGACCAAAACTGCACACAATACTCAAGTCTGTACAACTGCAGCAAGACATCCCTGCTCCTGTACTCGAATCCTCTCGCTATGAAGGCCAACATACCATTTGCCTTCTTAACCACCTGCATGCTTACCTTCAGCGACTGGTGCACAAGGACACCCAGGTCTCGTTGCACTTCCCCTTTTCCCAATCTATTGCCGTTCAGATAATTTGCCTTTCTGTTTTTGCCACCAAAGTGGCGAACCTCGCATTTATCCACATTATACTACATCTGCCCAATCACCCAACCTGTCCAAATCATACTGGAGTTTCTTTGCATCCTCCTCACAGCACACACACCCACCCAGCTTTGTGTCGTCTGGAAACTTGGAGATATTACATCTAGTTCCCTCGTGTGTGTGTATATATATATATGAATAACTGGGGTCCGAGTACCGATCCCTGCGGTACCCCACTAGTCACTGCCTGCCACTCGGAAAAAGACCCGTTTATTCCAACTCTTTGCTTCATGTCTACCAACCAGTTTTCTATCCAAGTCAGTACCTTACCCCATCCCATGTGCTTTAACTTTGCACGCTAATCTCTTATGTGGGACCTTATCGAAAGCCTTCTGAAAGTCCAAATACACCACATCCACTGGTTCTCCCTTATCTATTCTACCAGTTACATTCTCAAAAAATTCCAGTAGATTAGTCAGGCATGATTTACCTTTTGTAAATCCATGTTGACTTTTTCCGATCCTGTCCCTGTTTTCCAAGTGCTCTGCTATTACATCTTTTATAATGGACTCTAGCATTTTCCCCACTACTGATGTCAGGCTTACCGGTCTATAATTCCCCGTTTTCTCTCTACCACCTTTTTTAAATAGTGGGGTTACATTAGCTACCCTCCAATCCATGGGAACTGTTCCCGAGTCTATAGAATTTTGGAAGATGACCAGCAATGCATCTACTATTTCTGGGGCCACTTCCTTAAGTACACTAGGATGTAGATTATCAGGCCCTGGGGATTTATCGGCCTTCAATCCCGTCAATTTCCCTAACACCATTTCCCTACAAATACTGATTTCATTCAGTTCTTCCCTCTCATTAGACCCTATGTTCCCCGACATCTCTGGGAGGTTATTTGTGTCCTCCTTTGTGAAGACAGAACCAAAGTATGTATTTAATTGGTCTGCCATTTCTTTGTTCCCCATTATAAATTCCCCTGATTCTGACTGCAAGGGACCTACGCTTGACTTCACCAATCTTTTTCTCTTCACATATCTATAGAAGCTTTTACAGTCAGGTTTTTATGTTCCTTGCAAGCTTACTCTCATACTCTATTTTCTCCCTCTTAATTAATCCCTTTGT
The DNA here is from genome assembly GCA_030390025.1 of Squalus acanthias. Classification (NCBI taxonomy): domain Eukaryota; kingdom Metazoa; phylum Chordata; class Chondrichthyes; order Squaliformes; family Squalidae; genus Squalus; species Squalus acanthias. The sequence continues at coordinate 90,422,640 of CM059432.1, forward strand.
CCTCCTTTGCTGAATCCTAAACTGCTCCCAATCCTCAAGTTTGCTGCTTTTTCTGGCCAATTTATATGTCCTCTCCTTGGATCTTATGCTATCCCTAATTTCCCTTGTTAGCCACAGTTGAGTCACCTTTTTTGTTTTATTTTTATGCCAAACAGGGATGAACAAATTCTGTAGTTCATCCATGTGATCTTTAAATGTTTGCCATTGCCGATCCACCGTCAACCCTTTAAGTAACGTTCCCCAATCCATCCTAGCCAACTCGCGCCTCATACCATTGAAGTTTCCTTTATTTAAATTCAGGACCCTAGTCTCTGAGTCAACTATTTCACTCTCCATCTTAATGAAGAATTCTATCATATTATGATCGCTTCTCCCCAAGGGGCCTCGCACAACAAGATTGCTAATTAATCCTTTCTCATTACATAATACACAGTCTAAGATGGCCTGATCTCTAGTTGGTTCCTCGACATATTGGTCCAGGAAACCATCCCGTATACACTCTAGGAATTCCTCCTCCACAGTATTGTTACTAATTTGGTTAGCCCAATCTATATGTAGATTAAAGTCACCCATGATAACTGCTGTGCCCTTATTGCACGCATCTCTAATTTCCCGTTTAATGCCATCCCCAACCTCAGCATTACTGTTTGGGGGTCTGCATACAACCCCCACTAACGTTTTCACAAATGATAATTTAAGCATCATTTTCAATAGGAGATAGAAAGACAAATCAAAAATTGCATTGTTTCAACTTTAATTGGGTTTCCCATTATGTTCATTTAATTCTGATAAATCTATTGCAAAATGAATATTTACAAAATTAAATACATTTCAGTACATACTCACTTTCTCTAAATACAGTAAATTGAATTTTTAGGGTTTTCAGATGGGGGCAGGAATAGGAGAAATTGGATTTAAACTAGGGCTATGCTTATAAATTTGAAAATAATACTTTTGCGGCCTTTTATGATTAAAAAAAAATAGGAGCAGGAGTAGGCCATCCGGTCTTTTGAGCCTGCTCCGCCATTCACTAAGATCATGACTGATCTTCTGTCAACTCCACCTTCCCACATTATCCCCATATCTCTTGATTCCCTTAGTATCCAAAAATCTGTCGATCTCTGTCTTGAATATACTCAATGAGTGAGCATCCAAAGCTTTCTGGGGTAGAGAATTCCAAAAATTCACAACCCTCTGGTGTGAAAAAATCTCATCTCCGTTCTAAATGGGCAACTACTTAATCTGAGACTGTGACCCCCTAGTTCTAGATTCCCCAGCCAGGGGAAATATCCTCCCAGCATCTACCCTGTCAAGCCCCTTCAGAATTTTGTTTCAAGGAGATCCCCCCTCATTCTTCTAAACTCTAGGGAATATAGCCCTAGTCTACTCTAATCTCTCCTCATCGGACAATCCTCTCATCCCAGGTGTCAGTCTAGTAAACCTACGTTGCACTCCCTCTAAAGCAAGTATATCCTTCCTTAGGTAAGGAAACCTAAACTCTGCACAGTACTCCAGGTGTGGTCTCACCAAAGCCCTATATAACTGTAGTAAGACTTCTTGGGGGAAAAATTCAGCTGCTTGCGCCTCCCGTTAGCGCCTTAAGAGGGCGCTAATGGGGCGTAAAGCAGCTAACGCCCGGGCGCAGCGCCGCCCACGCCTCCCGAAAAATTCAGCGGGAGGTTAGCGGCGGCGCCAGCCGGTAGCGCCCTGTGGTGCTGCGCCGCCGGCGATGACGTCATCGCCGTGCGCAGCACCCCGCTCGCGCTCCAGCCGCGATCTTCAGTCGCGCCCCCTGATTTACCGCCAGACGCTATGTCCGACGGGTTCAGGGAGGCGTACGTGCGGCCGGGGCGGCGATATTTAAAGGGGAGGTGGCAGGCGGCCATTTTTGTTGCTGGCCGCCTGCCAGCACCTGCCCCCGTTGCTGTCCCCGGCCCCCGTGAAGCCCCCCTACCGTGAAGTGCCGGCTGCGCTCCAAGAGCCCGGCACTTCTCTTGAGTGCCGGGCTCTTTTGCCGGCACTCCCGATCCCTGGGGGCCCAGCTGGGCCCCGGTTCGCGCTGCGCAGGGTCCCTCCCCTTTAAGAAGGGGAGGAAGGCCTGCAATACCGCGGCGCGACGTGCCGCAGCGCGTGGCGCTGCGGCACGTAGCGCCAGGATATTCCCTCGCAGCGCCCCAAGAGGGATGCGGGGTGCTTCCAGTGGCGCCCCGCTTCCCTCTTGGGGCGCAACCACTGAAGTTCCGGCGCGGGGCCGCTAATTTTTTCGGGGCGCTAAAAGTCGCGCCCCGGCGAGGTTAGCGCCCCAAATGGGGCGCGACTCAATTTTTACCCCCTTTACTCTTATACTCTGATCCCTTTGTAATAAAGGCTAATATACCATTTGGTTTCCTAATTGCTTGCCAACTTTCTGTGATTTGTGTACAAGCATATATATATATGCTAGCGTCCAGCCAATTTTGCTCACCCCATGTGACACTGAGAAGTAGTTGACTACACTAGACACAGTGAAGTCGATGGATCCTGACCACATCAGTGCCGAAGACTTGGCACCAGAGCTAGCTTCCGCTCAAGATATTCCAGCACAGCTCTGATTTAAAAAATTTTTTTTTTTTAATTAGTTTATGGGATGTGGGTGTAGCTGGCAAGACCAGCATTTATTGCCCATCCCTAATTGCCCTTGAGAAGATGGTGGTGAGCCGCCTTCTTGAACCGCTGCAGTCCGTGTGGTGAAGGTACTCCCACAGTGCTGTTAGGTAGGGAGTTCCAGGATTTTGACCCAGCGACGATGAAGGATCGGCGATATACTTCCAAGTCAGGATGGTGTGACTTGGAGGGGAACTTGGAGGTGGTGGTGTTCCCATGCGCCTGCTGCCCTTGTCCTTCTAGGTGGAAGAGGTCGCGGGTTTGGGAGGTGCTGCTGAAGAAGCCTTGGCGAGTTGCTGCAGTGCATCTTGTAGATGGTACACACTGCAGCCACGGTACACCGGTGGTGGAAGGAGTGAATGTTTAAGGTGGTGGATGGGGTGCCAATCAAGCGGGCTGCTTTGTCCTGGATGGTGTCGAGCTTCTTGAGTGTTGTTGGAGCTGCATTCATCCAGGCAAGTGGAGAGTATTCCATCACACTCCTTACTTGTGCCTTGTAGATGGTGGAAAGGCTTTGGGGAGTGAGGCGGTGAGACACTCGCTGCAGAATACCTAGCCTCTGACCTGCTCTTGTTGCCACAGTATTTATGTGGCTGGTCCAGTTAAGTTTCTGGTCAATGGTGACTCCCAGGATGTTGATGGTGGGGGATTCGCCGATTGGTAATGCCATTGAATGTCAAGGGGCGGTGGTTAGACGATCGCTTGTTGGAGATAGTCATTGCCTGGCACTTCTGTGGCGCGAATGTTACCTGACACTTATCAGCCCAAGCCTGAACGACGTCCAGGTCTTATTGCATGCGGGCATGGACTGCCTCATTATCTGTGGAGTTGTGAATGGCGCTGAACATTGTGCAGTCATCAGCAAACATCCCCATTTCTGACTTTTATGTTGGAGGAAAGGTCATTGATGAAGCAGCTGAAGATGGTTGGGCCAAGGACACTGCCTTGAGGAACTCCTGCAGCGATGTCCTGGGGCTGTGGTGATTGACCTTCAACCACCACAACCATTTTCCTTTGTGCTAGGTATGACTCCAGCCAGTGGAAAGTTTTCTTTGGATGCTGGCATTTACGTGGCAGTTTGGAAAGTTGGCTCACTATGTTCTATTCACAAAATGCAGAAAAAATCTAACCTGGCTATTGCCATTCTTCCAGTTTCCTCCAATCATCAGCAAAGTGATGGAAGAAGTCATCAACAGTGCCATTAAGCAAGACCTGCTCAGTTAAGGTTCTACAAGAACCATGCGGCTCCAGAACTCGCTTTCGGTGTCAACCTGGGCATGGGTGCATGAGCTGAATGCCAGGAGAAGTGAGAGTAAGTGTCCATCAAGGCAGCATTTTACTGAATGTGGCGTCAAAGAGCCTCAGCAAGACTGAAGTCAATGGGGGGGTCAAAGGGAAAACCCTCCAGTCGCTGGAGTCATACCTGAACCAAAGGAAGATGATCGTGGTTGTTGGAGGCTGATTATTGCAGCCCCAGGATATTTCTTCAGGAGTTCTTGGGCACCATCCTTGGTCCAACCATCATCGGCTGCTTCATCAATGGCCGCCTCTCTGTTATAAGGTCTGGAGTAGGGTTGTTTGCTGATAATTCCACAAATTGAATTCACAACTCCTCTGATAATGGAGCAGCCTACGCCAGTGTATGGCAAGACATGGATGTTTTCCAGGCTGGGGTTGACAAGTAGCAGGTAACATTCGCGCTAGGTTATAACCATCTCCTCCTGACCATCAACAGCGCCACCATTGCTGAGTCACCCGCCATCAACATCTTGAGGGTCACCACTGACCAGAAGCTTAACTGGACTAGCTATATTCACATTGGGTCTGCAAGAGCAGGGCAGACGCTGAGCACTCTTTGATAAGTGGCTCACTTCTGATCCCTTAAAGCCTCTCCACCATCTACAAAGCTCAAATCGGGAGTGTCATGCAGTAATCGGCTCTTGCCTGGATGGGTGCAGCTGCAACAAGACTCAAGAAGTTCAACACTGGAGCAGAGCAGTTTGCTTGATTAATCCCTCCTGCTACTGGACTCAATACCCAACCAACCGTCACTGGCATACTGTGGCTGCAGTATGTTCTATCTACAGGATATACAGCCGCAGCGCTATGGCTGAGGCAGAATCACCTGCCAGAATCCCCTCACCGATGAAAGAAAAACCAACCTGGTGGTTCTTGCCCTACCCCTCCCCTCCCATCCCCTCACCTAATTTATTTCAGGACAGCTCAATAATAGACATTTTTCCTTGTTATATCCAGTTGATTTATTTATTCTTTCTATCTAGTTTATATTTTTTCCTGGTTACTGCTAGAATTAAAATTCATAAAGATGATCGACCACTTCCAATTTAACTTTATCTTTTTGGAGGTGAAGTTTATCTAAACTTTAGCCTTTTAAAAAAAAAATCAACTCTCTTGCTGATCGGTGGCATGGTCATACAGCATGTCGGAGTGGTAGGATGTAGGTTGGTTCACGCTTTAAGTTTGCAGGCTTTGCTGTATTGTGTGAAGGTGCCAAGTGATACCAAGCAGTTTTTCGACAGGGAAGGTACAAAAACAATATTTTTTTTCTTGTGTTGCTTCTTGCCTGTTTGCCTTCCCAGAAAAAAGGAGGAAAGAGAGATCTGGGTTCTGCACTCTCCCACAGCTACTGTCAGTACCACTGTGTGATCAGCAAGAGATGTGTTTCTGTAACATGACTTTGGTTTCACAAGTTTTTGTTTAAAATTTAAAAAGCACTGTTACTGCACCCTGCTCCATCTAGTGGCTTGGACAAGAAATGGCCAATGTCGTGTCATGCAATCTGGTGATTCTACTTCAGTGAAAACACATTTTAGTACAACTTTCCGGATCTACTCTTTACAGCTTAAAATGTTACGTATTTCTTCTTTCTAGAGAGGTAGGCTTTCTAAAACATACTTTTGAAATTTGTGATCTGCTAATGTCTCGGTGCTCTGCCAAAAATGTTGACATTTTTATAAGTTAAATACATCCATCTTTAGTGAATCTGAGGAGATGCTGTTTTATAATGATTGCATTATACCACGTAAGTACTATGTATTATATATTACCCTGGCTTTGCTCACAGACTGATACAGATATTCTCTCTTCCTTGAGCACCCAGAAGAAACTAGGGTAAAAGATGATATTTCAATATAGTACTGCATTGGGGGAAGAGGTCCCATTTCCCTGTTTCAGTGGTTCATGTGAAAGTTAAAAGATCGCATGGCACTACTTTAAGAGCAGGGAATTCTCCTCGTGTTGTGAACACCATTCTGTCCTTAACCAAAACCACCAAATAAACCTCAAAACAACTGATAATGTGTCTCACCAGAGTTGCAGGCAGATGAGTCAGGAACAGCAGAGTTGTGAGTTGAGAAATTATGGCAGATGCAGTTCCTGAATCCTTCACTAGATTCAAGGGATTGAAGTCCCTGATGAAGGATTGAAACCCTGGGAATAGAGCAGAAGGCAAACCCAAATATTGCCCCCCCCCCACCAAAAAAAAGGAGTAATAGATGGGTGAAAGTTGTCATAACTATTGAAACTGTGATTGGTGAGCTTATAGATATATTTTGTATCTATCATACAAAAGCTTTGCATATGAATGCATTTTATATCTGTCAGGCTCTTGGACATTACACACTGTCGAATGCAAAAGTATAAAGAAACAAAGTTAGTCAATTGCAATCTGTCTATTGTATCTGTTAGATATTAAATTTTTACATGGGGCGGCACTTTATACTAGAAACTCATTGTAAGTACAGGAAACTTTCGTTTATCCGGCACCCAAATATCCGGAATTCTCGCTTAACCGGCAAAAATCATCCTCCGAAAACTCCTCTCAAATAACCGGCAATGTTGCCGAGTCGCAGTCGAGTCTCCGCGAACGCCGAGTGCTCCGAAAACTCCTCTCAAATAACCGGCAATGTTGCCGATCCCGAGTCCGAGTCCGCGAACGCCGATTTAGTCAGTAGGGGTACTTTTCAAAAGTGCCACTACTCGGCCTCCTGGCGCTGTCGGAAGTCCGAAACACTGCAGTAGCAGGAGTTGATTCTCCCGCGCTGCCTGGAGTCTCTTTGTTAAAAATAGCCTCGGTAGATATAACTCTCCGTTATCCGGTACTTTCGATAAACCGGCACCACGCCGGTCCCGTCGATGCCGGATAAACGAAAGTTTCCTGTACCTGCAGTACCTTTTACTCCTGTAGGTGGCCATGAGCTAGGTATTTCAATGTTTAAGGTATCACACTGTGAAATCTGAGACACTGGAAAGCTGCTATTTTAGAGTGAGAGTATGTCACCTTGTGATTGTGCAATCTGGTCACCACGTTCCCATAGATCTTTTTTGATATCTTTTTCATCTGCCATATTTTTCAAATTAACTAAAATTTTTATTGTCCAAAATAAAATAATAAAAACTAAAAAAAAGTACATATTTCACTATGATTAAATATATCTGTGGAATTGTCTTTTGTGCTTGTTAATGCCTTCAATAAAGTTTTTACTTGAAAGCCTTAGCACTTCTCAAAAGCTTGGGATTAGACTTGATATTTTGTTCAGACAGGTGATTCTGTCAGCTAAAATTTGGATTGTACAGTCTAAGCATGTTCAGTGTAACTAATTTTCCAAGATGCATCAGTACTGTCCAGTCAGCTACTCTGATGGGATACTTTTCTTCACCACCTAGCAATTTCTACTCTGTAGCTTTTATTATTATAAAGGTAAGAAGATTAATTTCAAATGCTTTACTGAGGTTAACTTTATGTTGTGATTTTCTGTCCTCCATGTGTGCTCTATCTCTTGTTTTGTTTCTCTCTACCTACCTATTTTAGTTCTTTTGAAAACCATTTGAAACACTTCTCCTGATTTCTACATTGTGTAAAGGGGAGGGAGGAGATAGCATTTGGTGGGGCTGCAGGTGATCTGGGAGCAGCTGGAAGAATGAGGTCTATATTGGCTGAGGAGCGAGAGCGCCTTGAGTGCTCAGGGTCTGTCGGTGGACTAGTAACCATCGGGAGGCCAGATGAGGAAAACCTCAAACAGAACCTCCTAGAGGTCTGGGAGGTTGAGGTGGATGTGTGTGAGCATCGGGAAGCAGGTAGACCGAAGTAAAGTAGGTGGCAACGTGGAGCATAAAGCCACAGCAACACCTACCTTCTAGAGGTCCGAAAGGTATGTATAGCTATCTAAGTTTAAAATATTCAAAAACATCTCAAACCTGTCTACAGTTAAATTGGAATTAATATCACCAACCAGTTTCAATTTTTTTCTGAAAGGTTCCTTTTTTTTTCCACCTATTGTCAAAAAATCAGCTGTCCTGCTGATCAGTTGGAGATCCTACATGCTGTATAATGGAATGGTAGGATGCAGATTGACCTATAGCCAGAGTTTTCGAGCTTAGCCATACTGGGAAGGCATAAAGGTGATAACTGGCACTTTTACACAGAGAAGGTATAATTCTAGCCGCTTTTAAGCAGCTCCTTGTGACCACTTTCAGACAATCAGAGCTAGTGCCTGGGAGCAGGTGTCTCCCATTCCTGGCTGGGGTTGTTGCATGGTGTAGTGTTTGGGGGGGGGGGGGGGTTAGTTGAAACAGAGAAAATGCTTTACAAAAAGTTGAGCCGTTGTACTGTACTTAGTAAGTTTTGGTTTTTCATTTTGTTTGAGACTTGGTGAAAGTACTCCAACGCAACTACTTTGAAGTATTCATGATCCTTGTTTTAAAAAGAAAATCGGTGGACCTGAAAGGAAAATGGGCGGAAATAGCCTGTTGTAGAAGCTGTGAAAGTTGCTGCATTTGTGCACGTACAAACATTTTAAACTTGATATTTTAATAAGAAAACAAAAATAAGCAAATTGTTTGAGTACTGCAATAATTTAGAAACATAGAAAAATAGGAGCAGGAGCAGCAATTTCTATGCTGATTGCCTGAAATAAACTTAACAGTTGCCAAAACCAACACACTTTAAAATTTCAAAGCAGGTGGCACACAAATATAAAGGTTAGAAGTAATCTAATACTCAAGGTAATTACAGCAAATAGTAAATGTAATAGTCTGAGGAATAACGCAAGTTATTTTTATCCAGAAACCCATCTACTCCAACCCACACATGAAGCTTCTGTTTTAAGACATGTTTTCCCACAATGCAGCAGAGAATCTTGCTGATTTATGTGTTTTCTATTAGATTAGAGGATGGTCCTGATGAGTCCTAATGTATAACTGGTTATAATACATATGGAACATTAATTTATATTCGAAGTGCAGATTATTCATTGAAGATGCTTCAATAACATTACAAGTTAATATGTGTGTTAACAATATTGCGTATCAAGATTACTGATGGAATAAGCACTGACTGGTGCTGTTGGCACAAAAAAACTCAGTAGATCTGAATATCACTCACTAAGTTCAATTAAAGCATTATTTAATAAAGTTACAAAACTGTATTCTCAGGCTTCAATTGACTGCTAGGAATCACTCAAACCTGAGTTTTGCAGTTCACAGCGTCATCTATACATCTCAATTATGTAACACCCTAGAAACACTTCCACAGGTTCTGTCTGCAATCGGAAACAAATATGAAGAAACAGAATGTTCCTGTAATTATTGTTTGTTTCATTGGGATAATGGAATGCCCTGTATGTTTAACTATCGTCATAAAACAGTATGTATGACATGCAGATTTTGTTTTCAAACTTGGTGTAACATCAAATTTATGTGCATCACTAAATTATTAAATTTATCAAAACCTTTTTGCACTTAGTTTCTACTATTTTGTGCCTAGCAGCACATGAGACAAACCCATTTCTTCCACTGCTTTTACATCCAGGAGCTCATGCTCTGGGTTGTTTTTGTAACAAAGGCCCCATTTTATGTGGACCGGTCGTTGGCCTGAGCGGAGATGGGGTGGGGGTGAGGAAATGACTGGGTAGATGTGATGGGAGTCATCATTCCACTCCCATCGGACGTGAGTACCCAGCTCAATGTCAACCCAGTGTTGAGAAACTGGAACTCTTGTCTCCGCGGTCTACAATGGGACTCAAACGCATAACCTTCTTACTCAGGTGAGAATGCTACATTGAGCCAAAACTCACGCTTGCAGTTGATTTACTGATCTAAAATTTATTTCACCACAAAGAATTTCATGTTTTGCTGCATTGCACTGCATCGGCTGTCCACCCAGTCCACTAATCTGTCTATGCCCTCCTGCAATCTTACATTTTTTTCCTCATAGTTTGCCATGTCTGCTAATTTGCTGAGCATGGTGTGGGTTCAGTGAAATTTGTGAATTCTGCAGCATCCTGAATAATTACTAATTTTTTTTCCAGGTTCCATTGAAACGAGAAGATTATAACTAGGGTAGATGCTCACCTGCGGTATACTTCTGTGCATGATTTATAGTACATGTACAACCTCTTGCATATTTAACATGTGTACTACATTTTTAATTTAAGTTTTGGAGTGATATATAATTGTGATGATGTAGATTATTTGTGTAAAAATGACAGTAGGATAGTAACATCTTATCTCACTAATTGAATGGATTGGAAAGCTTGAGAGAATCCTAAACACTATTCTGCTATCATGCCGAGTCAAATAAGACTGATCAACTGAGGCCTACAGTTCACAAACTCTCCATGCCACAACTAGAACTTCTCCTCAAGATTGTTTTCCAGTTTTATTCACATTAGAAAATTGCTGTTCCATCATTTTGTCCAATATCATATTGATCAGAAGCGAATTGTTGTTTCCACTGTGTAAATACTTGCACAGCTCCCCATTTCTATGTTAATTGAACTTGGGGGTTTTCAGAATTCTAAGCACCTATGTTGTGTATTAACCAAAAAAAACCAGTGGCAGGATGGTGAGCTGCATTCTTGCTGCAATCCATCTGATTTGAAAAAAGTCAGGGGTTCAGTTAACAGCCATTTCCATTCATTCTATCATGGCTTTTTTGAGGTTTCCTTAGTCAGGTCTCAATTGCCAATATTTGTAAAGGAGCTACTCAACACATTTATTAACATCACTGTTTACATTTGGCAAATGTTTTTTGCAGCAGTTTGGAGCACCCCAGGAGGGTCCCTTCTACATATTCTGCACCACTTTGTTATATTCAAGTGAATTAAAAAAAAAACTACCATGAAGGAGTCTTCTCCATTCTTCAAATATTAGCCTTTTTCACATTCTGGCATCCCTCCCAACCATCGGCTTGTTTTTATCCATTCAGGCCCTGTTAGGTTTGTTTTTGGTGAGGATAAGTATTTTATTGGTTCAGATCAGCTTCATGTCAAAATGAACTGATACTATTATATGGTCCTGGGGCTTTATATAACGTGGAAGGTCATGTTTGATTTGCCAAATATGTGTGATCATGACTATGAATTTGGGCATGCCTAGCACCTGATGTTCCCAGAAACATTCAAGCTTAGCTGAAGTCCTGTGGTGTTTGAAGGAGGTATATTATTGGAAGAATGACAAAAACAATACAAGGTAGATAATGTACCTTTGTTATCTTTTGGATCAGTGTGGATTTTGAATATTGTTTGTTACATAATGAGCTGAAATTGAAGGGAAAAATAGAAATAAGTAGGTTCGGATCAATTAGAAGAGTAACATTTATTTATATAAACATATTAAGATAAGTGGGTTATGTTTCCATAATAAATGAGATTTTTTTCACTTACCATATGGGAGGTACTGTACTTTCTGGGCTGATTCTCCATAAACTTCCACTTAAAAGCTCCTCTCAGACATGCAGATTCAGCAATCTGCTGCAATGGGATTTGAATTTTCATGTAACTGACAAAATTGTTAATCATTGCTGTGTTTTTATGCTTTTTACAAACTGACAGAGCAGTGTTTACACTTCTTAATGGCTTCCTTTATGGTTGCTAATTGATTTGCTTCATTATCATATTAAACCTTGATAGTATGCCATTAGGGTAGTGGAATGCAGTAAATGAGCTGTTTGATGCTGGAACATAATGAACTAATTAGGCTAATTAAAATCAATATGTGTGCCAATATCTAAGCAGGAATTGGAATGCTACTTTTATCTGTGGAAGCCACCAACTTAGTAACTGAGATCTAATACTGATTTATGAGTGCCTGATGATCATTAGTTGGAATAAATTGCTTGTAGTAGTCGAAACAGCATTATTCAAGTAGATGATACTAAGTGCATTGTTAGGTCATCAAAAAGGGCAAGCATACATATGTTGTAGATTGTCACCTTAAACCTCTGTTCATATATCAGGCTGCCGATGTGAACAGCAATTTTACTTTTATGCTGGAACTGTTATTAGATGGTGTAAACTACGTTGTGTGATTGCATTTCACTATGATGGTGAAATTTGAACAAGTAGTTAAATATTAGAATGCGATGCTTCCTCCTAATTAAAATACTTTTGTAGCATATATACCAGTAAGAGAAATACAATAAAACAATATTACAGACAAGTTACACCTGACAATGCTTCTAAATTGCATTAACAAATCCCACTGTCAGCTTACACATTCAGATTCACTTTGGTTCAATGGGAGTTTTACCAGTGTGTCTGAGCTATGATGTAGATGTAACACTACTTTGTAATATTAACGTCTATGCAAATTGTTACTGTTTAAACATGATGAAATGTCCCAGTGTGCTTTAAAATGGAGGGAGAGAATGAACACTGAGCAGGAGTTAAGGGACAGAAGACGATATCAAATAAATGAGATTTGAGGAGATTTTTTTGAAGGTGGGGAGAGTGTAGCGTGGTGTAGGGGTTTGGGGGAAGAGATTTTGAGAGCAGGATCATGTTCGCTCAAGGCTCTGCCATCAATCGTGGAGTGAAGGGTGAGTGCATAGCAGGGCAGAGTTGGACTAGCAGAAGGCATGAGGTGTGAAATTAGGCTAGAAGAGATTCTACAGGCAGGGTGGGATGAGACCATGGAAGGATTTGTAAACCAGAGCAAGGATTTTAAATCAATGTATTGGGCGGGGATGGGGAACACTTGTAGCTTGGCGAAGAAAGAAAGTTTCCTATGAGAGGATGCAAGTGGCGGAGTTGTAGTTTGTGTAGGATGGAGCTTGGGGAAGGGAGTGTGTTCAACCTGAGATGATAAAGGCATGTAGGAAGGGATGGCATAGTGTTAAACGGATGGAAAAGGGTGGTTTTGGTGATGGATAGAATTGGGGTTTGAAGCTTAGATTGGGGTTAAACTGGACACTGTATACAGCGTATCCATGTGCTTCCAAGGTGTGACTGGAATAACCAGGCCCAATGCAGAAAACAAAAAGGCACACCTCGTGTCAGCAACAACGACAATTGTGGAAGTCTGCAGTGGACAGCACATGGTGAGTCAATAGTGGCTATGCTTTCTAATCATAAAAGGCCTCAGATGGGCTTATTATTCAGAATACAGTACTTGGTTGCAAAATATTTGATGTCAATGGCAAAGCTGTTTTGTAGTCCAGTGCCCTGTAGTGTTCATGCTAAAGGTTTAATATGTTGGTGTTTGTAATGATAAAGTATTTGGCATTTTTATGTGAATCTCTTAAACTGGGATAAGAGAAGCCAGGTGGGTGAAGACCCCATCCACCTTTAATTGCACTTGGCAAATCACAGTAGGGTTGTTAGCTATTTAATTGCGCGGCAGTCTCCTAGCTCGGTCTGTGTAACTTGTAAATGAAAGAAATGTGAAACTGTTCAGTGAAATTTAAGAAGGTAACTATGAGAAACTGCTTATAAGTACTTACCTATACATAGCTTTTTTCCCCCTTTTTGCACAAATTCTTGGGTTGGGGGAGGGGGGAAGAGAGCTAGATAACAACGTATATTGCTGGACTGTGCATTCATTCCTAAGATTTGGGTTAGAATCCAGCTCACGATAATCCTGCTCTTGTCAGATAGCTGTAAGGGTCTAGTGTGCCTTGAATTTGGACAGTCTCATCAGCTTCCTTCTGGACACAAGTGCAAAGTGCAAGCTGGCCATAAATTTTGCAGTAGAGATGAGAGAATAGTTTGGTGTAAGCGGTGGGGAAAATTCACGTGATGCAGTCAGGGATGTTTTAATCTTGTAAAGACTTGTCGGAGCTGAGAATAGGAAGCTTCATTCTTCCTCTGGGTAGTGTCATATCTGGCTTTGGGGTCCTTACTTTTTTCTTCAAATCTTTATTACATTGTGTAAACTTTATACATGTTGTGTTATCCGTAAAATAGCAATTACACGAGAGTTGAAAACTCAGGATCTTGCATAGTTCTGCCCATTTCAATCATCATTGATCGAATATTGTTGGAGCAACAATGACTATCCTCCACACGTGCTTTGGACTGTCCAATGCTCTTTCATTGAATTATTATGTACTGTAGCTGTGTCACGGCTTATAGTTTGTGGATGCCGCTGGCTACTTTAAGGATTGCCTCATCTGCCTTTTGATATTTTCTCCAAGGGTCCCTCCTCCAGGCACTCATCTGCCTGAAGCCATTGACACTTTCTGGAGGTAGCCAGGTTATTGAACCGCCACCAGGCGCTTTGTATTGATCAGTCATATGTTGTACCGTCTACTGCCATCACAGTAACTGGTTTTAACACCTGATCTGACACCAGTGCATTTCAATAGCTCTATGCAGTGACGGGTTTAAATGTATTCATTGGCAGGAGGCACGGGTTCAGCAGGGTAGATGGGTCAGGTCTTATTGGGCACTGGATGTAGGAAAGGTTTGAGTAGTGAGTGGTTCCTGGGGTTTGTAGTTGGACAATATTGTGCTGGAGGTCCAAGTCCATTATTGTATCCTGTTGATGGCCAGATGAACCTTGGTTGTTTTTCACGTAGTAATTCCCAAGTTCCTATGAAGTGTTATCTAGATATTTTGCCCTATGTCATCCTATTCAACGCTAAAGCAAACTGGGGTATATAGAAACGTTAACTTGGTTTCTCTCTCCACAGATGCTGCCTGACCTGCTGAGTATTTCCAGCATTTTCTGTTATTTCAGATTTCCAATATTTTGCTTCTGTCAGCAGTATATAGAGTTCCATGGACGAGACCTGTAAATAAGAATCTTTAAAATGCTTTAAAGGAAAGTAACCTGATGTTCCTTTTCTTTTTATGCACTGTAGTTTTCTTCCCTTAACTTGAGGAGTATTCCATTGGAGCAAGTTGCAAGACCAGCATTCCATAGTTCAACCACGTAAGTGTAGAGTTACATAATTTTTGTCTGGCTTTAGTCGAGCTGTTTGTTCCTGCGTAATCTGATGGCATCTCTAAGTGCTCCATGTTTGAATGGAAAGAAATGGGTGCAACTTATGCCACGCATGCTGTGCCTAGTCATACCAAGCGTTTAGTAGCTGAACCAGCGATCCTTAAAGGGACTGCTGGAGGCTGCTCAAAAAAAGGCCAAAGAAATTTTCAGTTTTTATTTTTGTTGGCCCAGGAGAAGCAGGTGTGCTCCTCCCGAGTCCACAAAGAAACTGCGGCCCACTGCTGGCTCATTTGAGACCTTGCCTGGGATCCCTTCCTCCCACCCCCAGACCTGACCTGTCTCTAGCTCAGCGCAAGAGCCAGTCGATCTCCTGTTCTCCCTGACCAGCGAGCTGCAGCAGGACACCTGTTTGGCTCCGATTGTTTGCTGGCGGCATTTTAATGAGGCCCGAAGCTTAATTTGGCTTGGTCCTCAAGCTGGCACGTTTTGGACACCAGCCGAATTTCTCCCCAGATAACTGTTATTCTGTTTCCGGAAAGACTTGAGCACTTCAGTATTGGCTTGCAGTTTTTTGAAACTCTGATTTTATTGTGGTGAGACACTGAATGGTTGCGAGCTTAAGCATGCCCTAATTGTTGATTGCAGAATGAAAGGTTACTGGAACAGTTATGTTCCCTACTTTGTAATGTGCCATGTTTATGTAAGATCAGTTAATATAACAACAGGCAATTGCTATGAAACTATTGAAGTATTTGTTGTGGGTTCTGAAACCTTGGAGCCTTCCCTGTTGTTTAGCCTTCCTCAGCTGGAAAGTTTTGACATCTGCTGGTTTGGCACTTGACTGAACAGTTGTCAGCAGCAGGGTAGCTGCTTTCAGTAGCAGTTGGCTGGATGGCTGCATGCCAGCTTGTACCATCTGTGTACCTGACATTTCCTTCTAATTAACAGAGGGGTTAATTGTTCTGGCAGGCTCAAATGTAGTGTCTAACATTACCCAAGGGAGATATGTACAAGTGCAGGAGTGGCAGGGAAGTGGGGATGGCGGAACTAACATGCCATTGTCAGACAATGGTTAACAGCAACTGATGGTTTTACTGGCTAGGCACTTGCGATAAGGTTGAACAATTTATCTGATGAATTATGCCAGGCTACTGTAATGATGTAGAAGGAATTGAGCTTAGTAAGGCAAAGACCACTGCCTTGAGGCAATTGTGGGGGAACAATTTGCATGTTATTACTGCATATTCATACTTAATTTTGTTAGGCTGTGCTAATAGAATAGAATGGCAGTACGAAAAACCTACCACCGAGTGTAATGCCAACAAAGGTTTTGGATTTCCTTTTTTGTTTCAATACTGAACACTGAATGATCATTTAGACACAGATGCAGAAAATGACAGCACTGTGTTAGTCTGGCAATATAATTTATAAAGCTGTATTCTGAGAGGTTTGTTTATACTATTAGTTTTATATAATCATAATGGTACCTCTAATAGTGTAAAGTTCACAGCTGTTACGAATATGAAACATTTTTATAATGAAATTGCACTACATACCAAGAATAGACACCACTTTTTACTGATTATAATTTGAGTTCCACAATATTTCTACAAAATCTTTCAATTTTTCCTTGTAATGCTTTCAGATATGACTTGGACTACTTAATAATCACGAATATATGTTCTATCCTGCTTTCACATTGAACCTAGCTATTAAAACTAAAGCTTAATTTTTAAAGGACTAGACTTGGATCACAGGAAAGTTTATATTTTAACTTTTTTAAACACAATATATTTTGGCTTGGTAACTAGTACTGGAAACTGCATGAACTTTTGTATTTTTATTAGCTTATGTTATGTGATTATATTAACTGCTATTAGTAACTCGTTACTAGTAATGGAAAGATGTTACAAATTGTCCAATACATGAATAGAATTGGCAATATACACAAATTATTTAGATCTTGATGCTTCCTATTTTATTTATTGGCTTAATTGGGTAATTAGTAATGTGATACCTGACACCGCTTACTCTGTTGTGTTTACCATTAAAGCTTGTTCCATCTGCTGTCCAATATTGAGTCTGCTTTCATCGGTTTTTGTCTGTTTTTCATTTCTGCTATATCTGTAACCTTGAGGTGTCTAATAACATAGTAAAAATTATGCAATTAATAATGTAATTGTACTTATGATAGAGTAACTTGTATTTGCTATATATTTTTTGCTTCTGTAAATTTTTCATGAGCTGTTAGCAAAAATCAAAATTTTACTTGTAGTAAATGAAATGTTATGTTGGCTATGAACTGTGTATTTATACCCAACAGGAAAAAATCAGAGGAGATCTTGAAAGCCCACTTCGAAAGCTTAAAATCCCAGTTGGTAACTAGAGATCAGATGGTTCAAAGTCTTCATGAGGAACTGAAAAAAGCATTGTGTGACAATGAACGAAGTAAGGAGGAGGTATGATTAATTCTCTTATTCAAAGGAAATTTTGTGTTGCAGAAAGTGCTAGAACATATAGCAAGTAAGTTAGCCTCTGTGGAGAAAACAGACAAGTTAATGGCCTGGATTTTGCGGTCAGCAGCGAAGGAACAGTGCTCGCCGCTGACGTCAAAACAAGCTGCCCACAAAGATTTAACGGGCTCTAGAGCGTAGATTTCCTAATTTCTGACGTCCGTTTCAATTTGGCGCCATCTACAGGGGATCTGTGGCATCCAGCAACAGGGCAGGCAGCAGGCAAGCTGATCAACCAACCAGATTGAAGAATTCTCAGATGGCAAAGCAGGAAGTAAAAAAACGGAATACAAATCACATTTAAATCATTGTGCAGAAAGCAAAATAAAGATTGGGACATACACATGGGGTTAAGGGAGGAACGCAAATATCAGAACAAAAACTTAAAGAATTATAATTTTTTTTTTAAATCTGCAATTTTTAAACTTTTTTTCTGAGGGACTAAGACTCCGCACTTGTAAAACCAGAGAGGTTGTTCAGCGGTAATTATGACTTAGTTTGCCGTTTAAAAGCTCAGTTACTCCTGATTGAACAAGACTTAACATTTTCATTGGTTTTTACAGTGAAAATAGTGTGTAAATAGTTGAAGTTCACGACAGATCAGTGATTTCTAATGATTCCATCTGCGAAGACTGCAACAGTGCACCCTGTGGAGGAGCAGGGTATCATGACAGCAACTTCCGGATTTCCACGTTTAACTGCGCACGTGCAGAAGCCAGAAGTTGCTGTCAGTTTTACACAGTAATGGCCCAGAAATTCCGGTCGGAGGCTTCCCGCGGGCGCAAGCCCCCGACCTGCACTTAAGAAGCGCGCCTACCGTTATGCTCTGGGCCTGCGCAGAATTCCGTTCCTGTGCCTGCTCCAGCTGCTGGTGTGCAGGGCACGCGTATCCCAGGGGCGAAGCTAGTTCGCAGCATCCCTAGGATCACGTGGGCCATGGGGAGCCAATCGGAGCAGGGAATCTCCATTCATAGATTTGATAGGAAGACTGTTAAATCTATGAATGGAGATTGGCCCCAAAACCTAAGTAAAACTTCAAATAAAAAAAATAAAAAAATCACATTTTTAATATAACTATAAATTAACTACTTTAAACAAAAATTTAAATTTTTGAAAAAAATAATTAAAGTTTTTAATGGGGCTAAAAATAAACTTACCTTTCTTTAAAGTATTTTAAAATGATAAACCTGTGGGAAAAAATGTTTTACTTTTACTTTCTTCATCTCTTACCTTGTTAAATGCAGGCCTTGCGCCTGCTTTTTCCCCGCGCAGCTGCTAGGGACTTACCCGCACTGCATCAACTGAGAAAAAAACAGAAGTTCGATGCGTACGCGCTGCCTCTCCGGCGCACGCAGTTGACCTGTGAACCCCTTCCTTCAAGAGAACGGAAGTTCCGGTTTCCAGCAGCATGCGCAAAACCGGCACTTCCGTTGGCCCTACGGGTGAGTACACAGCGCGTACTCACCCGTAGGGAATGGAATTTCAGGGCCAATAAAGTTGACGCTGGCAGCCTTGTCGTTACTACTACTGCAAATTCTGGGCCAGTGTTTTGGGTGTGGACCAATGTTTCCTGTGTTTGTTTTGGGCCACGCGGCCCCTTTAATGGGCTGCGCAGCCCATTCAAAATTCCACGCAGGCGTGTTTTTTTTTTCAATTTAAAAGCCGGCTCACCGGCTGCGCTGGACCCCTGGAGCGCTGTGTGGCTGCGCAGCTTAAAGGGAACATTGGTGTGGATCCTTCTTCAAAGTGGGTCTACACCCAAAATGTTAACTTGTCTGTTCTCTCCATTGATGCGGACAGGCCTGCTGTGCAATTGTGACATTTCCTATTTTTTTGTTTCAGATTTCCACCATCTCCAGTATTTTTCTTTTACTGTATAATTAATGTTCTTCATACAATATGAACATTGGCCTTTGATCTACAAACTTAAAGAAACCTTTAAAAAATTTATATATTGTACAAATTCATGTGAATTTACTGTTTGTGTCTTTCTTCTGCATTATACCATAAACTATGCTGCATCTGTTAAATTTAGTAATCACCTGAAAATTCAGCATCTTCCTAGAAATGACAATATAATTATTGCAATATTAGTAAAATATCACATCCTTCTGCAATTTGTATAATGTAACAAAGCATTGAGAATTTAGTCATCTAGTAGGATATAGTACTTTTAAGTCATTTTAAAAATTAGGAAAATTGATTATTTAGATATTGCCATCATATACAGTTTTTTGATGACACAGTAGTGTCACAAACAATGTAATTTCTATATTTGTCTCTTAAAGGTAGTCACTACATAACACAATTATGATGTTACTTTCAACAGTCAAAATCCGCTCTTTAATCAGATCTCCAACTGCCATCATCCTTGAACTAAAAACTGTAGTGCAGCTAACAGCAAAATGGCATTTGTAGTAGTCAATGAATTAAACCATAGAGGTGAATCTAATATAGACTTGCTATTCAAAGTAGTAGCGATTTTTAAGGGCACTTGCATTTTTATTAAACAGTGTATCTGCTGAAGCAATCATTAGTATGCATTATCTGGTAAAGCACCAAGCAGCAGGAATTTTTATCAGTATATACTGTATTTTCACAAGGTTTTTTTTAAGGCAATAAACTAATGCAGCTGCATAATGGCCCGAATTTGCAGTAAGCGATGGTGATCTCCGCTGACCTCGAAGAAAGGTGCCCACAGCGATCTCTGTGTGGTGTCAATTTCAGCTCTCCCGAACCCAGTTTGAATCTGGGGCCACATCAAGCGAATCACCAGCGTCCAGCGACAGTGATGTCATCAAGTTGGTTAAGCAGACAATCATATTAAAGAATTCTCACAGACAGCAAACCAGGAAGTAAAATGCACCGATTATAATTTACTTTTTATAAATGTTGCAAAGAGCGAAATAAAGATTGGGACATACACATAGGATTAAGGTAGAAACTGAAATATCATTAAACTTTAAAAAACAAAAATTATATTAAATACTTGTAATTCTTAATCATATTAATAGAAACATTTGACATTCCTCAAATATAAAATTAGTTTTTCAGGGCCAGAATGGTGGTTCAGCAGTTAGTACGTCGTTAAAAATCCAGTTACAACTCTTTCAACAAGGCTTAACGTTTTAGGGGTTTTGTAACAGCGATATTCCATCGTAAAAGGGGAAGTTTTCATCAATTCAAGTGATTTGAATTGATTGCCGGCATTGGGAAGTTCCACACCGCAACCTGTGGTGGAGCAAGGAATGTCTGACAGCAACTTCAGGATTACTGTGTTTATCTGCGCATGCGCTAAATCCTGAAATTGCTGTCAGTTTCAGAGGGGTAATGATGGCGAACACTGATAGTTCCATCGTCATTACCACCGCAATATCTGGGCCAATATGTTTTAGTTTAATGTTAGTGGTTGATGATCTGTAGCATTTTTAAGACTTGGTGCTTTGAGATAAAACTACTGTAATTAACATTTTTAAACTTACAATTTTACAGAACAAATAGTAGCAAAAGTATTTATCAACAATATAGCAGTACAGAGTCAGAAGAAAGTGACGTGACTATCTCTGCTTCCATTAAAATTTCAGAGTTGTGTTTGTAAAATTTGACAGAACAAATCAATAGAAATCAGTGTAAACAATATTCCCTCTAAGGTGCGTAGGTGCGCGGCCGCAAAGTGACCTGTAATGTCCCGTGCACTCAAATTCAAAATCCGTGCACAGTGAGCTGGAGCAGGGGAGGGGCCCAATACCCAATTGCCCGGGAAGCCTCACGGAGAATTGTTTGTGACCTCAGAGCCGATCCGAATTGGAATGTTTAATAAGATGTGGAGCCCTGGAACCCGGCGAGTGTTGTCTCAGGATTCTGTTGGTACTTTTTCTGTGGAGACGCGTGTAGTCCGTTTCTGGGGACTGAGCGGCAGCCGCACTTTGGAACTACACAAGCTGTTGCGAGAGGCGTTCTTTGTGGTGGCAACACAAAACCTAGAGAATCCTCTCCATAGGAAATTACTGACTCAAAGGGCGGGGTTGGGGGAGGCAGTTACGTGGCTTTTGTCTTGCTGGCTGTCTGAGGAGATTCATTAGATTGTACAGACGGTGCAACTACCCCATCTCAATGCCTATGAGCATGCCTCTCCACAAGTACCCGCCTAGGACCTGGGAGGCCCTGCGGCTTAAGCACGGGATCCAAGGACGCTTACCGGCCCATTATCTTCGCTCCCTCAACGAGACCCAGGACCCCACGCCCGTCCATTTTAAACCCCATGGGGTTAAATACAAATGGAACCCGCAGAGCGGGCAAACCGAATGCGTGCAAGATATACTGATCCCATCTACTTCCCCCGCCTCCGCCCCCCGGCCCCAGAGTCGCAACATGGGTTAAGGGGAGGAGAGGGCTATGTACGAGGGTTCAGATATGCCAACAATGACAAGACTCCAAAGGTCAGTCTGAATTCGAAGCTGGGGATGGATCTGAAACGTGCAATGCTGCTGAGACTCACTCGCAAGGAAGAAGAGCTTTACCCTGATGATGCAGAGAAACTGGAGCTCCTCTATAATAAATATAAAGTGTCATGATTCCTGAAGAGGAGGTGGAATGGGTCGGGCTGAGCCTTGAGGAAGCTCTGGAGAAACAGAGGCTGTTGGAGAAGAAGGATCCAGTGGCGCTGTTTAAAGTTTACGCCGAGGAGCTAGCCCAGCAACTGAACATGCAGAGACTGTCTGAGCCAGTGATCGTAGAAAATAAATTGTAACCGAGCATGGGCCCTTTCAGATCAACAGAGCAGTAGGTTATATGACCCATGACCGATTTGTTTGGGCAAAATTTACTCTGACTCTGACCGACCTCTTCGTGTTTGAGGAGAGTATTGATGAAACTTCCTCAAAGGACAAGGGGCAAAGGTTAAAGTGACTATGAACTCTTGACCTGAACTAACTACCAGAATAAAATAGAGTTTTTTTAAAGTGTGTAAGGTGGAGCCATCCACCTTGTGCAATGTGATTGCTAACTATTTTCTTTCCTAAGAATAATAAGATGTGGAATGTTCAAAAAAAAACGCCAGCAAGCAGTTGTGACTGTATCCTCTGCCATCTGAAGTGCATATTCTAATCCCCCTCCCCACCCCCCACCAAACTCCTTGCCAGTGTGGCCTTGCCTTCATCGGGCCTTCCAGACCCCTGGCATGGAAGTAGCGTGTTGCGATGACATGACCTGCGATTTCATTCCGCAAGAAATTGCTCGTTCTCTGTTCTTGTATTTTTTTTTAAACGAGTGGCGAGTGGGAATGGAAGTTACACTCTCGCACGCTCCTGCCCAGTCTTTTCTTCTTCTCCAATGGACCTTATAAAAGAGGCAATATGTTCACAAGAGCTTGAGGGTAAGGAGTGTGTGTGTGTGTGTGTGGCTTGCAGATACAGTTTATTCAGCAGGGTAAGGGCTATTTACCGTATAACTGTTTGGCCTTGCTGTTTATACAGAAGACCTTGCATGTGTACAGCACCATTAACATGCAAAAACACCCCAAGGTGCTTCAGAGGCATGATCAGGTGCAAATGTACACAGTCAAAGAAGGAGATATTAGGATTGGGTGATCAAAGGCTTGGTCAAAGAGTTGGGTTTTCAGGAGGTTCTTAAAGGAGATGAGAGAGGTAGACCCAAGGTGATCAAGCTTGGCTTCTGTAGGTGTTGGACTTTAAGGTGAGTCATATCACATGATGCCCAAAATGTATATTGAAGTGAGCTTCCTTCTCACCAAACTTCCAGACCTTGACATAATGGTCATCGTGATGGGTTAACTGCTAATCAATTTAGCCTGATGTTTGCTGTCTGAGTTTACAAAGGAACAGGAGATGACCTGGACAATCCCAGAAAATGAATGTGACCGTGCTAATAGTTGCTAATATGTTCGCTTCGGTGCCTCTGTTCTGGCCAATCTGCTATTAACACCTCAAATGGTATGTTGCTGACTCGTCTGCTTCTTCATAATCGCCCATTGTCCCGACTAATCACCAATATCGCGCTCTCCAACCTGTATTCTTGCATCGCACTCGCCAACCAGTATTCTGTTCTGAGTACTGGTGAGGGCAATGGTTCCTCTGGCGAGTGCTGCCAGAGTCAAGTCCACGGCACCATGGGTGGCTCAGCTGCACAGGGGGGGGAGGAAAAAGAGTGGAAGAGTAGGGGATTCGATAGTTAGGGGAGCAGACAGGCGTTTCTACGGCCGTAGACGTGACTCCAGGATGGTATGTTGTCTCCCTGGTGCCAGGGTCAAGGATGTCACTGAGCGGCTGCAGGACACTCTGAGGGGGGAGAGTGAACAGCCAGAGGTCGTTGTCCCTATCGGGACCAACAACATAGGCAGAAAGAAGGATGAGGTCCTGCAGGCAGAGTTTAGGGAGCTAGGAGAGAGATTAAAAAGCAGGACCTCAAAGGTAGTAATCTCCAGATTACTCCCTGTGCCACGTGCTGGTGAGTACAGGGATAGGAGGATAGAACAGATGAATGCGTGGCTGGAGAGATGGTGCAGGAGGGAGGGCTTCAGATTCCTAAGGCATTGGGACCGTTTCTGGGGAAGGTGGGACCTGTACAAGCTGGACGGGTTACACCTCAACAAAGCCGGGACCAATATTCTCGTGGGGAGGTTTGTTGGTGCTGTTTAGGAGGGTTTAAACTAGCTTGGCAGGGGGATAGGCACCAGCATATAGGAGTAGAAAAGAGGAATAAGGTGCATAAAGGAGTGAGTGTGTTAGATAGTAGAGGCGGTAGTAGTACCATATTAGATAGGAGCAGACTAAGAAAGACTACGAAAAATTCAAAAATGGGTTTAGAATGCATGTACGTAAACACACAAAGTGTGGTGAATAAAGCTGGTGAGCTACAAGCACAATTAGCCGTGTGGCAATATGATGTACTGGCAATAACAGAAATGTGGCTTAAAAATGATGAGGACTGGGCACTTAATATTCAAGGGTACAAGGTGTTCAGAAAAGATAGGAAGGAAAAAAGGGAGGTAGGGTGGCAATGCTGATTAAGGAAGACATTGTAGTGTTGGAAAGGGAGGATGTTCTTGAGGGGACAAGGACAGAATCCATTTAGTTAGAGTTGAGGAGCAAAAAGGGTATGATCACGCTATTGGGGGTATTCCATAAGCCTCCAAATAGTGAGAGGGAGGTAGAGGAGCAAATCTGCAGGGAAATCGCAGAGATATACAAGAGTGGTGATATTGGGAGACTTTAATTACCCAAATATCGATTGGGATAATGC
This sequence comes from Squalus acanthias, assembly GCA_030390025.1. Taxonomy (NCBI): domain Eukaryota; kingdom Metazoa; phylum Chordata; class Chondrichthyes; order Squaliformes; family Squalidae; genus Squalus; species Squalus acanthias. Next base: position 90,447,242 of record CM059432.1, read on the forward strand.
TAGGGTAAAGGGAAAGGAGGGGGAGGAATTTCTAAAATGTGTTCAGGAGAATTTCCTTTACCAATATGTTCTTGGCCCAACTAGGAAGGAGGCAATGCTGGATCTGGTGCTGGTGAATGAGGTGGGCCAGGTCGACCAAGTGTCTGTGGCAGAACACTTGGGTATGAGTGATCATCGTATCATAAGATTTAGATTAACAATAGAGAGGAGCAAGGAACAATCTAGAGTGGAACTTCTAAACTGGAATAGGGCTAACTTCAATGGGATGCGAAAAGATCTAGCCAGGGTAAAATGGAACTAAAGACTGACAGGAAAATCTGTAACAGAACAATGGGTGATCTTTAAGGAGGAGATGTTCCAAGTACAGGCTAGGTACATTCCAACAAGAGGGAAGGGTAAGGGAACCAAAGCAAGGGCTCCTTGGATGATGAGGGAGATAGAGAAGATGATGAAACAAAAAATGAGGGTGTATGATGAATGTCAGGTGAATTCTCCAAGGGAGAACCAGACCAAATACAATAAGTTGAGAGGGGATGTGCAAATGAAAATAAGATTGGCAAAGAGAATATGAGAGTAGAATGGCGGTTAACATAAAAGGGAACCCCAAAATCTTCTACCGGCATGTAAACAGTAAGCGGGTAGTAAGAGGCGGGGTGGGGCCTATTAGCGACAAAGAAGGTGATATATGCTTAGAGGCGCAGGGCAAGGCTAGAATACTCAATGAGTACTTTGTATCGGTGTTTACTAAGGAGGTGGATGCTGACAAATATCAGTAGAAGTGGGAAAGGTAGAAACAATGGAAGGGGCGAAAATTGATAGGCTCTATTGGAAAGGCTGGGTATGCTTAGAATGGACAAGTCGCCTGGTCCAGATGGCTTGCATCCCAGGTTGCTAAGGGAATTGGGGGAGGAGATAGTGGAAGGGCTTGCCATAATTTTCTAATCTACCCTAGATGCGGGGGAGGTGCCTGAGGATTGGAAAGTGGCAAATGTGACCTCATTGTTCAAGAAAGGGTGTAAGGACAATCCTAGTAACTACAGGCCGGTCAGTTTAACATCAGTGGTGGGCAAAGTTTTAGAAACAATAATCAAGGAAAAAATTAACGGGCACTTGGAGAGGTTTAAGCTAATTAAGGAGAGCCAACACGGATTTGTAAAAGGCAGATCGTGTTTGACTAATTGAATTTTTTGATGAAGTAACAGAAAGGATTGATGAAGGGAATGCAATGGATGTTGTCTACATGGATTTTGGAAGGCGTTTGACAAAGTACCACATAGAAGGCTGGTTAACAAAATTGAGGCTCATGGAATAGGTGGGTCAGTGGCAGCTTGGATAAGGAATTGGCTTAAGGTTAGAAAACAGCGAGTTGTGGTAAATGGTTGTTTTTCAGACTGGAGGATGGTAGACAGTGGTGTTCCCCAAGGGTCAGTGCTGGGGCCACTGCTTTTTTTGATATATATAAATGACCTGGATATTGGAATACAGAGTAGAATTTCTAAATTTGCCGATGACACCAAACTTGGGGGTGTGGCAAACCGTGCTGATGATATCAGTCGACTGCAACAGGACATAGAAAGGCTAGCAGAATGGGCAGACAAGTGGCAGATGGAATTTAATACAGAGAAGTGTGAGGTGATGCATTTTGGCAGAAGGAAGAGGGAGAGGCAATATACACTTAAAGGCACAGTTTTAAAAAGTCTGCAGGGACAGAGGGACCTGGGAGTTAATGTGCATTAAGGGACCTGGGAGTTAATGTGGATTAACGTCCCTGAAGGTGGCAGGACATATTGAGAGAGTGGTTAACAATAACAAAGCATATGGGATCTTGGGCTTCATCATAGAAGTATTGAGTACAAAAGTAGAGAAGTTATGCTGCACCTTTTTAAAGCGCTGGTTAGGCCACAACTGGAGTATTGCGTCCAGTTCTGGTCACCACACTTGTGAAGACCCTTGAGAGGGTGCAGAGGAGATTTACCAGAATGGTTCCGGGGATGGGGGATCTTAGCTACAAGGACAGGTTGAAGAAGCTGGATTTGTTTTCATTAGAGCAAAGGAGGTTGAGGGGTGATTTGATAGACATGTACAAGGTTATGACGGGTTTGGATAGGCTAGACGGGGAAAGGCTGTTCCCACTAGTTGATGGTACAAGGACTAGAGGACACATATTCAAGGTTTTGGGCAAGAGATACAGGGGGGATGTGAGGAAAAACTTTTTTACGCAGCGAGTGGTGATGACCTGGAATTCGCTGCCGACGGAAGTGGTGGAAGCGGACACACTCAATGTTTTCAAGGGGAGACTGGATAGGCACTTGAGGGAAATAAACTTGCAGGGCTACGGGAATAGAGCGAGGGAATGGGACTGACTGCATTGCTCTACAGAGAGCCGGCACGGACTCGATGGGCCGAATGGCCTCCTTCTGTGCCGTTATGACTCTGACTATATTAGCATATCCTAATTGGCCACTGACCCCTGAGATGTTATGATTAACTTTGATGGGACACCTGACAGGCTGACACAGAGCAAATTGTAACACGAGACATGTGTAATAAAGTTTTTGTAAGAGCTGTGACCTGTTAGAGATTAAATAAAGCCACTAAGGTGGTTTGTAAACCAAAAAAGAGCAACTGATTTCATGATTTTTAAGAGTTTGATTGTCTTGTGATCTGAGAGGGTGGGGTGGCAATATATACTTGAGTTCATAAAGCTAGGCTGACACTCCAGTGCAGTGCTGAGGGAGTGCTGTACTGTCGGAGGTGCCGTCTTTCGGATGAGGCGTTAAACCGAGGCCCCGTCTGCTCTCTCAGGTGGACGTAAAAGATCCCATGGCACGATTTCGAAGAAGAGCAGGGGAGTTATCCCCTGTGTCCTGGCCAATATTTATCCCTCAACCAACATAATAGAAACAGATTATCTGGTCATTATCACATTGCTGTTTATGGGACCTTGCTGTGTGCAATTTTGGCTGCCGCGTTTCCTACATTGCAACAGTGACTCCACTTCAAAAGTACTTCACTAAGGTTGAGATCATCTATTCAGTTTCCTCTGCCACATTCCTCCCTTTCCCCTTGCCCACCAAGCAAACCTCAGTCAAGGTTCACCCCCCTGCATCTAGTTTAAATACTACCCCATCATTCTATCTATCCTGCCTGCCACCACCTCTACACCTTTTGTTTTGGTGGAACTCATCTGGTCTGTATAGGCTCCGCCCATTTCAAATGGTGTCCCCTGAGGAATCAAAATCATGATGCCCTACACCAATGCCTTAGTTTGTTCTGTATAATTACCCTCTACTTTTTCACGAGTATGTGACATGGGTAGTATTTCAGAAAATGCTACACGAGGTACTTCCTAATACCCTAAATCTAGCATGAAGGACCTCTGGTCTACTTCTAACTATGCTGTTTGTTCCCACATGGTTCCTCACCTGCACCCTCTAGCATTCTGTCAACTTTGGGCGCCAGATCTTTGACCCGTGTACCTGGGAGACAACATACTATTCACTTTTTCTGGGACAGTTGCACAGAATTCTATTTGTTAACTGAATAATAGATTTCCCTAATAACCACACCTTGTTTGTTACTCTCTCTTTCCTCGTTCGCCAACTCTTGAATCTCCAGATCATCCCATTTCAGAGGAGAGAAACTGTTGGAGAGCACCAGGGATGATTGCACCAGCCGCACTACCTGACCATGAATTCTGGTACCCCTTTCTAACAGAGCCCCACTCTCCTCTAGGTACCAGGATCTCCTCTTCTACTCGAACCAGCAGTGTGGTCTTCTCTAATACCTTATCTATAAAAACTCTCCCTCCCTAATATTTTGATTTGTGGCCAGTTGCACACTAAAGCTGGACACTTCAGCCTTCAGTGCATCAAACAGCTTGCAGATGACACTGTCCAGAATTATTTTTGAGACCCTACAGCTATGTAGTTTTAACTTAAAAATGTCAGAAATTCACTTGTTGGTCTAAACTTAATTTCCCTTGTTTAAAGCAGATTTCTGAGGTTCCAGTTTGTTAGAAATATTTTTAAGCTTGTTTTTATCACTGTTGCTGGATTATTTTATTAAAAAAATAAAGGCATAGGCAATGGTGCATGCACATGTATGAATCCATGAATAATAACTTCATCTTAGGAGCAACTCTTTTAGATTTTAACCAAAGCTCATAAGTACTTAATAATTATAAGACATATTATTCCATTTGAAAACACACGCTGGTTTTATAAAATGCATGTATTTTTGTACGACATGTTTCACATATATGTATTCTCAAAAACCAATTGCTCAGAGGAATTCTTGCACATGACCCTATGTTTACTTCTAACTGCCAAGCAGCATGAGAATACTATCCAAAAAGTTAAAGAAAGAGACATTTTGTTAAATAGAGCAGAAGCCACAAGCATCCTGGTAGCACAGTGCATTAATTAATGTCCAGCTTATTTCTTTCCTTTTCCTTGAATGTAGACTGAACAGAAGTGAGTTGCTGGGCTAAAGTAAAGACAGTGATTTCTTAGTGTTCAAGCTATAAGTATTGGTGCCAATACTACCTTTGGTGGGACCGAGACAATCCAAGTTTTCTGATTGTGAATAATTATTAAATTATTATAGTGTAGAAGTTACACCTGGGAATAAAAAGATCATATGTCTTTAAATAACTATCAGTATGAAATTAATCTTTTCAAATAATTCTTTGGAAAAAAAAATTAATGTGCTTCATCTACAAATGCCCATGTGATATTTGGCATGTAGTGGGAAATTATATAGGGTAGTGGGAAACCTATAGTAAGAAACATTAAAATTGAGTCCTATTTTTTTCCCAAAACAAAGACACAGACATCTGAGCCTAAAATCTTACAGAATTGGGTAAAATTTGAGTAACCTGATATGGACATCATTAGGTTTTCAGCTTTGTTCATTGCTCAACATTTCAGTGCTTTTCTTTTTTTGTTGTTGTCCAGTGTGCTTGCTTCAGGGCATTTTGTCTTGGTTATATTTGAAATTCATCAGCTGCAGCAAAATACCAGAAAGAATTTAAAAATTAGGACATTTGAAATAATGGAGAATCCCCCATGTGCAAGAAAATAAAGCCATTGCACATGGTATTTAACATTACAGAATACCCTCTTTAAGCTGCATCTCTGTTCAAGTGCCAGTGCTGGCTCATCTACTGGAGTTATCTATTCTAATTTAATTTCTTGCATTTTTATATCTGCTTTTCAAGTACATAATTTCATTTTAAATGATATAATCTCTGCTTCGATAGCCATTTGTGATCAAGTATTTTATTTTCTAATAATCCTCTGTCTGGTGGTGGTGGGGGGGTGGTACAGGATCTGAAAAGAATCTGCAGACCATCTGCAAAAACAATTACCCGTCAATTGGCCACTAATTTAAATTAAAATTTGTGTAATCTGCACACTTGATTTTGTTTCTATCCTCGCGTTCCAGATCATTTTATATGCGCTGTAAACAGCACTGATCCCAGTGTCACCTCACTAGTGATCTCTCGTCATGTTAATGCAGTTACATTCACAACCATCCTTTGTATTTTCTGGTTTAGCCAACTTTCAATCCATCTGAGAAGCTTACTTCCTATCTCACACCTTCCTGCTTTGCAGTCTAACTGTTTGTGTCACATGGTATCAGAAGCCTTGCTGACAACAAACGTTTGACTCACTTGTGTGCAGTTCCCTGGGTCATCCCTGTTTTAAAGATTAATGTTATGTTTTCTACTTTCCAATGCTCGGGCATTACTCCAGTTTCTAATGATCCTTAAAGATAGTGGCAAGGATGTAACCGATTTTGCTAGCTACTTCTATAAATATCCTAGTAATCTGGGACTAGTACCTTGTTTTCCTTAATTTCCCTAGCCTGTCTGTAACCGACTTAACTAAAATTCTATTTACTTAGTACTTCCTGGGTTAGAAATTAGTCTGGGCCCATTTTTGGTCCGGAGCAGAGTTCAACCCCCATGCTGGAGAAACTATTCCTGTTCTCTGTGTGAAATCAGAAAATAAAAAACTAGTGTCATTCATACCATGTCAGCTTTTGGGGCCTTTCATTGGTCCCAATATTTCCTTTTTCCTGCAAATATATATTGACAAACTATTGACATTTTTTAATATGTTTCCTGCTGTCATAAGGTCATTTTCTATTTTAGCTTTCCTGACAAGTTTCTTAACCAATTTTTGTCTTTTTATCTTTGTTTTGTTCTACTGTACTGCTTGTACTGCAGCTTTATATTTTAGGAGCAAATGTTTTTGCCATTATCCACTACATTACTTCTGTTGATGACTTCAGTCTTTTTTCTCCCTGTTACCCTTCTCCTTTAGTGTTCTGTATCTGTTTTGCACTTTGAAGGTACTATTTCTAAACCTGCTTACATCTAGGCGCAAAGGATCTTCCTACACTTGTACTGCCTATAAGAGTATCAAGGGATTACATAGGATATACAGCAAAGAAACAGGGTATTTGGCCCAACTAGTCCATGCTCCACTCAAGCCTCCTCCCGTCTTTCCTCATCAAACTCTATTAGCAGAAACCTCTATTCCCTTCTCCCTCATATGCTTATCTAGCCTCCCCTTAAATGCATTTATACTATTCACTTCAGCCACTCCCTGTGGTAGCGAGTTCCATATTCTCACCACTCTATGGGCAAAGAAGTTTCTTCTGAATTCCCTATTTGATTTCTTGGTGACTATCTTATATTGATGGCATCTAGTTTTGCTCTTACCCACAAGTAGAAACACTCTCTGTATCTACTCTATCAAAACCTTTCATAATTTTATAGACCGCTATTAGGTCATCCCTCAGCCTCTTTTTCAAGAGAAAAAAGACCCAGCCTGTTCATCCTTTCCTGATCGGTATAAACTTGCATTTCTGCTATCATCTTAGTAAATCTTTTTTGCATGCTCTCCCGTGCCTCTATATCCTTTTTTATAATATGACGACCAGCATTGTACGCAGTACTCTAAGTGTGGTCTAACCAAGGTACGATACAAGTTTAGCATAACTTCTCTACTTTTCAATTCTATCCCTCTAGCAATAAACCCCAGTGCTTGGTTTGCTTTTTTTATGGCCTTATTGACCTGCATTGCTACTTTTAGTGATTTGTGTATTTGTACTCCGAGATCTCTTTGCTCTTCTACCCCATTTAGATTCTTCTTTTCCAAGTATTAGTGACCTCCTTATTTTTCTTACCAAAATGTAATAGCTCACATTTACGTGTGTTGAAATTCATTTCCCAATTAAATGGCCATTCTGCAAGTTTATTAATGTCGTCTTGTAATTTGCAGTCCTCCTCAGTATTGACTCCTCCCCCCCCCCCCCCCAAAAAAAAAAATTGGTATCATCTGCAAATTTAGAAATTGTGTTTTTGATTCCAAAGTCTAAATCGTTGATATAAATTGTGAACAACAGTGGTCCCAGCACTGATCCTTGTGGGACACCACTTTCCACCTTCTGCCACTCTGAATAGCTACCCTTTATCCCTACTCTCTGCTTTCTGTCTTGAAGCCAGCTAGCTATCCATTCTGCTACTTGCCTCCTGACTCTGCATTCTCTGACCTTATTCATTAGTCTATTATGTGGTACCTTATCAAAGGCCTTTTGTAAATCTAGATAAATGACATCTACTGTATTACCCTTGTCTATTCTCTTTGTTACCTCTTCAAAGAATTCAGTTAGGTTGGTCAAGCAAGACTTTCCCTTTTCCTCTGGCACTACACCTTTTTCTAACATTAAATATGTGTAATAGTGCTTCTGCTATCTCTTCCCTAGATTCTTTTAAAATGCGCAGATGTAGCCAATCTGGACATGGGGTTTTATCCTCTGAGTTTGATTAGTTTATTTAATATTTCTCCCTTTTTGTTTTAAATGCGGTTATCTCATTTCTAATCTCCTCTTCCGATGTCATGTCCACCTGATCTGTTTCCCTGGTAAATACTGAAGCAAAGTAATTATTTAATATTTCTGCCATTTTGCTATCGCTGCCTGTGATTTTATCCTGTCCATCCCATATTGGTCCTATTCCCATCCTCACTTTCCTTTTCTTATTTATGTGCCTGTAGAATCTTTTACTGTTTTTTGTTTTATGTTCCTTGATAATTTAATTTCATAGTTCCTCTTTGCCTTCCTAATTGTTTATTTGGCTTCTCTCCTAATCTCTTCGTATTCTCCCTTGTCATGCTCTCCCCTGCTGTCCATGTACTTTGTGTATGTCTCTTTCCTTACCCTCAATTTTTCCCTTATGTCTTTATTCATCCATGGTGTCTCATTAGTGCTTAGCTTCTTGTTTTTTAGCGGAAAATATTTTTCCTGGACTCTGCTTAACACCGTTTTAAATGTTTCCCTTTGCTGTTCTACATCAGTTTGCCAATATTATTGTCCATTTTATTTTCCCAAGTTCTCTTCTCAGTCCCTCAAAATTGGTGTTTCTTCAATCTATTACCCTGGTTGTCTTCATACTTATGTCGTTCTCTATTATCTTAAAGCGTATTATATTATGGTCATTTGCTTAGATGTTCCCCTACTTTTACTTCTCTTATCTGCTCTGGTTCATTCCCCATTACTAGATCCAGTAGCAAGTCCTCCCTTGTCGGGCCTCTTGCATACTGGGTTAGAAAGGAGTCTTGTACACCTTGTAGGAACTCCATTCCCTTATCCTCTTTACCTTTCTCTCTGGCCAATTAATTTTGGGGTAGTTGAAATCCCCTATGATTATTCTAGTTTTTTACTCATTTCTCTAATTTTTTTGCATGTTTCTACCTCCACCTCCCTTCCACAATTAGGTGGTCTGTAGACTACCCCTATTAGTGTGATTGATCCTTTATTATCGTTTATCTCTAGCCACATGGATTCTATTTCTGTCTTACTGGTAGCTGTGCCACTTTTTTCTACTGCCATTATGTTCTCTCTGATAAGTACAGCTACTCTACCTCCCCTTTTTTCCTCTCTATCTTTTCTAAATGTTATACCCTGCAATGTTTAATTCACAGTCCTGATTTTTCTGTAGCCATGTCTCCTTAACCCTACTATATCTGATTCTTCGGAACGTATTATTGCCTCCAGTTCCCCTGTTTTATTATGGACACTGTGCATTGCTGTACAGACCTTTTAATTCATTTTTAATAGCAGTTCCTCTCTCTTTATTTTTAACCATCTTTTTGCACTCCTGTTCTATAACTCTCTTTATTCCCTGGCTATCTACCTCCTCCCTTAGTTTAGTCTTTTGTATGCTCTCCTTTTTTGTTTCATTTTATATTTAGGCTGCTTTCATTTCTGCTTCACTGTTTTGCTTTGTCTGGAATGGGTCTTCGATAAATCATTCCTCCCCATGTGTGTTATGGAGTGTAGCCAACTGGTCCTCAAGTAATTGCCGTTAGTGGCAACTTCTCTTGAGGGCAGCACAGACCAAGAACTATCCCTGGATGACCAGTTGGTTCTGGTGCCTTTTTGCAGGGATATCGGTGCCTGCCTTTTTATTAAGTTGTAGCACTGCTGGAAAGCCTAGGATTTGTGTTAAGTGAGGAGAAATAGCAAGTGTATCCTTATTTATTCAGTCGAGCCCACTTCCAGATGTGAAGGGATATCTTTTTTATTCATTCACGGGATGTACGCGTCTCTGGCAAGGCCAGCATTTATTGCCCATCCCTAATTGCACTTGAGAAGGTGGTGATGAGCTGCCTTATTGAATCACTGCAGTTTGTGTAGTGAAGGCATTCCCACAGTGCTGTTAGGTGGGGAGTTCCAGAATTTTGACCCAGCGACGATAAAGGAATGGCAATATAATTCCAAGTCAGGATGATGTGTGACTTAGAGGGAAACATGGAGTTGGTGGTGGTCCCATTCTCCTGCTGCCCTTGTCCTTCTAGGTGGTAGAGGCTGCGGGTTTGGGGGAGGTGCTGTTGATGAAGTCTTGGCGAGTTGCTGCAGTGCATCTTTTTGATGGTACACACTGCAGATATGGTGCGCTGCTGGTGGAGGGAGTGACTGTTTAAGGTGGTGGATGGGGTGCCAATCAAGCAGTTGCTTTGTCCTGGATGGTGTCGAGCTTCTTGAGTGTTGGAGCTGCATCCATCCAGGCAAGGTGGAGGTGGGTCACCCACCGCAGAATACCCAGCTTCTGACCTGTTCTACTGTCGCCACAGTATTTATTTATGTGGCTAGTCCAGTTAAGTTTCTGGTCAATGGTAACCCCCAGGATGTTGATGGTGAGAGATTCAACAATGGTATTGCCGTTGAATGTCAATGGGAGGTGGTTAGACTCTCTTTTGTTGGAGCTAGCCATTGCCTGGCACTTGTGTGGCACGAATGTTTCTCGCTACTTATCAGCCCAAGCCTGAATGTTGTCCAGGGCTTGCTGAATGCAGGCACGAGCTGTTTCCTTATCTGAGGAGTCGCAAATTGAACTGAACACTGTGCAATCATCGGCGAGCAACCCCACTTCTGACCTTATGGAGGGAAGGTCATTGATGAAACAGCTGAAGATGGTTGGGCTGAGGACACTGCCCTGAGGAACTCCTGCAGCGATGTCCTGAGGCTGAGATGATTGGCCTCCAGCAACCACAACCATTTTCCTTTGTGCTAGGTATGATTTTCGCCTGTGGAGAGTTTTTCCCCTGATTCCCATTGACTTCAATTTCACTAGGGCTCCTTGATGTGACACTCTGTCAAATGCTGCCTTAATGTCAAAGGCAGTCACTCTCACCTTGCCTCTGGAATTCAGCTCTTTTGTTCATCTTTGGACCAAGCCTGTAATGAAGTCTGGAGCAGAGTGGTCCTGGTGGAACCCAAACTGAGCATTGATGAGTAAGATCCGCTTGATAGCACTGTTGAATACACCTTCCATCACTTGGATGATGATTGAGAGTAGACTGATGGGGTGGTAATTGACTGGATTGGGAAAATTTTAGAAACCAGCAAAGGATGACTAAAAAAATAATAGAGGGAGAAAATAGCTTATGAGAGTAAACTAGCAAGAAATATAAAAACTGACAGTAAGAGCTTCTACGAGTATATAAAAAGGAAGAGAGTAGCTAAAGTAAACATTGCTCCCTTAGACGACGAGACTGGGGAAATAATAATGGAAAACAAGGAAATGGCAGAGGCATTGAACAAATATTTTGTATCTGTCTTCACAGTAGAGGACATTAAAAACATCCCAGTAATAGTAGAAAATCAAGGGACAAAAGGGAGGGAGGAACTTAAAACTATCACTAGAGAAAAGGTGCTAGGCAAACTTATGGGTCTAAAGGCTGACAAGTCCCCTGGACCTGATGGCCTGCATCCTAGAGTCTTAAAAGAAGTGGCTACAGAGATAGTGGATGCATTGGTTGTAATCTTCCAAAATTCCCGTGGCTCTGGAAAAGTCCCAGCGGATTGGAAAACCGCAAATCTAACTCCCTTCAAAAAAGGAGGGAGACAGAATGCAGAAACTATAGGCCAGTTAGCCTAGCATCCATCATTGGAAAAATGCTCGAATCCATTATTAAAGAAGTAGTAGCAGGGCAGTTAGAAAATCATAATCAAACAGAGTCAATGTGGTTTTATGAAAGGGAAATCGTGTTTGACAAATCTATTAGAGTTCTTTGAGGAAGTAACGAGCAGGGTGGATAAAGGGGAACCAGTAGATGTAGTGTATTTGGATTTCCAAAAGGCATTCGACAAGGTGCCACATAAAAGGTTACTGCATAAGATAAGAGCTCATGGTGTTGGGGGTAATATATTAGATTGGATAGAGGATTGGCTAACTAACAGAAAACAGAGAGTCGGGATAAATGGGTCATTTTCAGGATGACAATCTGTAACTAGTGGGGTGCCACAGGGATTAGTGCTGGGGCCTCAACTATTTTCAATCTATATTAATGACTTGGATGAAGGAAGTGAGTGTATTGTAGCCAAATTTGCTGACGATACAAAGATAGGTGGGAAAGCAAGTTGTGAGGAGGACATAGAGTCTGCAAAGGGATATAGATATGTTAAGTGAGTGGGCAAGAATTTGGCAGATGGAGTTTAATGTGGGAAAATGTGAAGTTATCCACTTTGGTAGGAAGAATAGAAAAGAAAAATATTTAAATGGAGAAAGACTGCACAATGCGGTGGTACAGTGGGATTTGGGTGTCCTCGTACATGAAACACAAAAAGCTAACATGCAGGTGCAGCAAGTAATTAGGAAGGCAAATGGAATGTTGGCCTTTATTTCAAGGGGGATAGAGTATAAAAGTAGGGAAGTCTTGCTACAACTGTACAGGGCGATGGTGAGACCACACCTGGAGTACTGCGTACAGTTTTGGTCCCCTTATTTAAGGAGGGATATACTTGCATTGGAGGCAGTTCAGAGAAGGTTCACGAGGTTGATTCCTGGGATGGAAGGATTGTCTTATGAGGAAAGGTTGAGCAGGTTGGGCCTATACACCATTGGCGTTTAGACGAATGAGAGGTGATCTTATTGAAACATATAAGATTCTGAGGGGGTTGGACAGGGTAGATGCTGAGAGGATGTTTCCCCTAGTGGGGGAATCTAGAACGAGGGGGCATATTTTCAGAATAAGGGGTCGCCCATTTAAGATGGAGATGTGGAGGAATTTCTTCTCTGAGGGTCATGAATCTTTGGAATTCTTTACCCCAGAGAGATGTGGAAGCTGAGTCATTGAATATATTCAAGGCTGAGATAGACAGATTTTTGAGCAACAGGGGAATCGAGGGTTATGGGGAGCGGGCAGGAAAGTGGAGCCGAGGCCAAAATCGGATCACCCATGATCTCGTTAAATGGCGGAGCAGGCTCTAGGGGCCGAATGGCCTGCTCCTGCTCCTATTTCTTATGTTCTTATGTTCCTGCTTTTTGTGGACAGGTCACACCTGGGTAATTTTCCACTTTGTTGGGTAGATGGTAGTGTTGTAGCTGTACTGGAACAGCTTGGCTAGAGGCGTGGCTAGTTCTGGAGTACAAGTCTTCAGCACAACATCTGGGATGTTGTCGGGTTCTATAGCCTTTGCTGTATGCAGTGTGTTCTACTTGATATGTGGAGTGAATCAAATTGGCTTAAGATTGGCTTCTGTGATGGTGGAAATCTCGGGAGGAGACTGAGACGGATCATCCACTAGGTGCTTCTGGCTGAAGATGGTTACCAACGTTTCAGCCTTGTCATTTGTAGTCGCTTGCTGGGCCCCGCCAGCATTGAGGATGTTGATGTTCATAGCGCTCCCTCCTCCCGTTAGTTGTTTAATTGCCCACCACCATTCATGACTGAATGTGGCAGGACTGCAGAGCTTTGATCTGATCCATTGGTTGTGGGATCGCTTAGCTCTGTTGATAGCATGGTGTTTCCGCTGTTCAGCATGCATGTCGTCCTGTGTTGCAGCTTCACTAGGTTGGCATCTCATATTTTTAGGTATGCCTGGTGCTGCTCTTGGCATGATCTTCTACATTCCTTATTGAAGCAGGGTTGGTCCCCTGGCTTGATGGTAATAGTAGAGTGAGGGATATGCTGGGCCAGGACTTTACATATTGTGGTGGAATACAATTTCTGCTGCTGCTAATGGCCCACAGCGTCTCATGGATGCCCAGTTTTGAGTTGCTAGATCGGTTCTGAATCTGTCCCATTTAGCACGGTGACGGTGCCACACAACACGGTGGAGGGTGTCCTCAGTGTGGAGACGGGACTTCGTCTCCACAAGGACTTGTGCGGTAATAACTCCTACCAATACTGTTATGGACAGAGGCATCTGCGATAGGTAGATTGGTGATGACGAAGTCAAGTAGGTTTTTCGCTTGTGTTGGTTCTCTCTCCACCTGCCGCAGGCCCAGTCTGGCAGCTATGTTCTTCAGGGCTCAGTCAGTATTGGTGCTACCGAGCCACTCTTGGGCATTGAAGTCCCCCACCCAGAATACATTCTGTGCCCTTGCTACTCTCAGTGCTTCTTCCAAGTGGTGTTCAACGTGGAGGAGTACTGATTCATCAGCTGAGGGAGGGAGGCAACGTTCCAGCGGCCTGGAGGTCACGCGCAGTCCACTCACTGGCTTATACATGGAAGAAACCGTGCATGTGCGACAATTTGAATGGGCCATGCAGCCAGTTAAAGGGACTTCGCAGGGAAAATAAAAATTAGCGGGAACAATGGAGGACGGTTGGTGTTAATCAGTTTTCCTTGCCTCTGTTTGACCAGATGCCATGGGGGTCGGAGTCAATGTTGAGGATTCCCAGGGCCACTCCCTCCTGACTGTGTACCACTGTGCCTCCAACTCTGGTGGGTCTGTCCTGCCGGTAGGACAGTACATACCCAGGGATGGTGATGGAGAAGTCTGAGACGTTGGCTGAAGGTTATGATTCTGAGAGTATGACTATGTCAGGCTGTTGCTTGACTGGTCTGTGGGACAGCTCTCCTAACTTTGGCGCAAGTCTCCAGATGTTACTGAGGAGGACTTTGCAGGGTCGACTGGGCTGGGTGTGCCTTTGTCGTGTCCAAATCTGATGCCTAGGTCGATGCCGGGTGGTCCGTCCGGTTTTATTCTTATTGTTTTTCATAGCGGATTCGTAGTGTTTTGATACAATAGAGTGGCTTGCTAAGCCGTTTTCAGAGGGCAGTTAAGAGTCAACCACGTTGCTTTTGGTCTGGAGTCACATTGGCCAGACTGGGTAAGGACGTCAGATTTCCTTCCCTAAAGGATATTAGTGAACCAGATGGGTTTTTACGACAATCTGGTAGTTTCATGGTCACCATTACTAATACTAGATTTTTTAATTCCAGAATTATTTAATTCATTAACTGAATTTAAATTCCCCATCTGCTGTGGAAGGATTTGAACTCCTGTCTCTGGATCATTAGTCCAGGCCTCTGGTTTACTAGTCCAGTAACATAGCCACTATTTACTGTACCCATGCATTTGTATCAGACATTTGTATGACACCTTATTGATGAAGGAAGATGTGGGATTTGGTCTGTTTCGCCATCAGTATTGATTGTCTCATATAGGATATAGTCGCTGACTCAGATGGAAAGTCAGGTGTGGCACAGCACCATACAGTTTCCAGCAATCAAGTGTTATGGCATTTCTGTCATCCATCAAATTCTCTGCTTTGAAAACCGACTTCACCAAATAGAAGTGTTTTGTTCCCTGGTGCTGTGATCATGGATTTCAAACCTTTGAGGCATGATGTATCATCAATTTTATCATACTTTCAGATACTGTTAAATCAGGGCTTCTCTTGAGTTTTATGAGAATTAACATTGTTGCTGTATCTGCCTCTCTCTTGCTCTTGGTGGAGATTGGGACCACTAGGCTGACCTGATTTAAGAAAAGTGTCTGGAAAGTGTAACCTTTTGTTCCTCAACTTGTCCCTACTTGTGACTTAAGTTCTGAGCAAAAAGTTTCAGAACCTATTGAACCTTTGGGTGTTGATGAGCTTGGTTTCTTTCACTCAAAATGATTACTGACTTTTGTCTCAGTACAGAAGGGCAGTGAATTGAGCATTTTGGTGGTAGACTCACTTATCTTGTAGACTGCTAAATGTATATGTCAACATCCTCCCCTATATTTTTGTCAAAAGTTGTGTCCGATTTTACTTATGGCAAATCATGATGCTGATGTTCACCTGCCATCTCATAGTTTCTTCTACTGATGGGAAGTATCATTTAGTTGATGTGCACAGACTTGTCATGTACACTTTAAACAAAAATGTCCATCTAATCAGTTTGCTCCAATTGGAAATAATGGCCCAGAATTTGCGGCCAGCAGCGAAGCGAAGGTGTTCGCTGCTGGCCCCGAAGTACGCTTCACACAAGGATCTCGCAATCCCTGTGTCGAGAACTTCGGGTTTTCCGACCTTCAATTCAAATCAATGGAAGTTAATGGGGATTCCCTTGTGCGAGCTGCTGTGACGTCAACAGGCTGTCTAATCAGCCAATCAAAAGGCAAAATTCTCAGACAGTGAACAAGGAAGTGAGCAAGCCCTTAACATTCTAACTTTAAAAAAAATGTTAGCACCAATCTTTGTTTTGCTCTCTATCATATGGGGAAAAGGCAAACCTGAAATAAAGATGGACAAACTATTTAAAAAAAAAGTAAATTTATTTTGAAAAGTTTCTTAATTTTAATATTAATTAAAATAGACAAATTTCATATAACACAAAATTTAAAATTAGTTTGCCAGGCCGTTAACATTTGTTTACTAGTAATAACGCTGTTAAAAACCCCAGTTACATCTAATCCCTTTGTTTCTAACTTTTACTGGGGAATTTAACAGCGTACTTACTGTGGACATGCCGAAGATTTCCTGATTTAGCTGATTACACAGATTGCCGGCTCTGTGGGGTGGGGTGGTGGGAGTGCAGTGGCAGAGCGCAGCCAGTTTTGGAGCTGTCATTGACAGACATGCTGTTAACGAAGTTGCGGTCAGTTTCAAAGGCGGAATGACGGTGAACGCTGCCAGTTCGCCGTCATCCCGACCGCAAATTCCATGCCAATATTTTTGATAAGTAGAAACAAGTGGTTGGCAGATTAGGTTGTGCATTGGATCTGTTTGTATTACTCCCTAGAATAGTGGGGCTCACCAGGAAAAGTTGGAGCTCTTTTTTTACGCTAGCCACATCTTGCAGCTGTCTGCATGGCAGTGACCTGGACGGATGTGCATGCTTTCACTAAGCATTTTGACTTTATAGCTCAGGTTTTGGCACTGCTGTCGTTCTACAATCATGAGTATTTAGGTCCCCCACCAATTTTTATATTACTTTTACATACTTTAATTTAAATAATAAGTTACAATGTTAGATTACCTGCCATGGGTATGTTTCGACATTCTTTGAAAGAAATACATGGAAACTGGCCATTTGGCCCAACCAGTCTCACGTTTACCCTCCATGCAAACAAAAGTTCCAATCACATTTACCCACCCTGTTTCCATATCCCTTTATCCCCTTTTCCTTTGTTCACATAGCCAATCTAATCTTGAACATTGAAATAGGCCGGAATTTTGCCTACTTGGGCGGTGTCCGTGGTGGGTCGTGACCCCGCTGCAGGCTTCATCCCGCTGTTGAAAATGAACTTGCCTTAATGGGGCTTATTAAGCCTGTCCACGTTACCCAGCCCAATTAGATGGAGCTGGTCTGGTGACATCATTCATGACTCGTTTTCAGCTGGGATCTTTAAAGGGGCCGTGGCCACGTTACATTTGAAGTTTAATCTAGCAAAGTGGGTGTTGAATCTTTACAATAATATAATAAATTATATATGAGTGACAAAAATATTTAAATAATCTTATCATTAAGTAATATGACACCATCTACAAATACGATCAAGAACATAATTTAAAAAGTACAGTTATTGGTGCTTTAGTCACATCTCAGTAACTGGTACAAATAAAAGATGTGTGTATAGGTAATGGGCCGAAAATTGATCCCGGGACGCGAGAGTATGCACTGCGTACTCTCGCGTATTCCCACTCCAATTGCCGGTTTTCTGCATGCCCTGCGCATGCGCTGAAAACCGGCAATTGCTCTTCCGAAAAGGGGGCGGGGCCGGAGTGCATCGCGTGCGCGCTACAGGCTGCGCGCACGCTGTGCACTTCATGCTTTGGACGCGCAGGTAAGTACTGAAGATTTTGGAAATGTAAAAAGGAGGAGTAAGACCCGCTTTTAAGAAGGTAAGTAGTGAATTAAGTATTTTTTTGAATTTTTTTTTACAGGTATATCTTTTTTATAGACTTTAAAGACAGGTAAGTTTATTTTTATAACTTTTTAAAAGATTTTAAATTTTTTCAAAAATTTAATTTTTTATTTAAAATGGTTAATTTAATTAACTATACTTATTTTATTAATGTGATGGTTTTTTTTTTTAATTTAATTGAGGTTTAGCTGTTATTTTGGGGGGGTGTAAGATTCATAAGTCTCTCAGCCATGCTGTGAGACTTATGAATGGAAGATGGTGTGCTGCCATTGGCTCTAACTGAGTCACGTGATCCCACAGCTCGCACGAATTAACTACGCCGCTGGGATACGCAAGCCCAGCACAGCTGATGTCTGGAACATCAATTTCGTGCGAGCTGGATCAGAAAAAGCATAAGCGAGGTGAGACATCGCGGGAAAGGCTTACCCCCGCGGGAACAGAGCGAGATCAATTTCTGGGCCATTATATAAAATTTAGCAGATTTTAAATGTAATTGTAAAGGGGTGGATTTACAATCTTATGCTGGACTTGCAAAGATACTCCGTGTTCTTTGGCAGCTCGTCTAATGGAGGCATCAATATTGCGGGTTGCTGATGCCATTTAAAGGCAGCCTGCACCTCTTAAAGTCCTAAAAACTTCTCTCTACTCTTTACACTGACACACTTCCTTCTTTCATGCAGGGCCACCTTGCATGCAATAACAGGGAGCAGGCAGCCATAGGAGGAGGGCCATGCTGCAACCATGTGATGTACCCACTTGAAGAATGGGTTATGGAGCGTGGTGTCTAGTGAGGCTGGAGGTTTAAATCATCTTCCTCCTTCCTTTCTCAATTAAATCTCACCCTTGCACATTATGCATGACAAATTTCTGGGGCTTTCAGAAGCCACTCACCTGTCTCTGCTTACCCATATCACAAAATTATAACTCTTGTCCCTTTCTTCCATTTCAAGTCCATAAGCTCCACACAGCCCTCAGGGAGCAGAAGTAAAAGAAGAGAGCAGCAATGCCACACAGGAAGCGTCATTGGACCTTGCCCTTACAGACACCAACTCAGAAACTGGCACCACGTATAATTCAGAGGGTAGTCTAGAGGGTTCTGCACTTAGGAGGGCTGTGTGGATTTCCATCAGTATTCTTATGTATGGAGGGCCCTAATATCTTCATCCGTACCCTGAACAGCAGGACTAAGATGCAAGCTGTCCCTTCAGTGAGCTGTTTCCTCAGCCATCATATCCTCCTGCCCATGGTCCTGCGCACTAGTGATGGGTGCAGGAGTGTGATAGAGTACTGTTCACTTGCCTGAATGGGTGCAGCTCCAACAACACTCAAGAAGCACAACACCATCCAGGGCAAAGCAGCCCGCTTGTTCGGCCACCCCCATCCACCAGCTTAAACATTAACTTCCTCCATCACCCGCGTACCGTGCCTGCAGTGTGTACTTCGACAGCACCTCCCAAACCAGTGGTCCCTACCACCTAGAAGGAGTGCATGGGAACACCGTTGCCTCCAAGTTTCCCTCCAAGTCACACACCACCTTGACTTGGAAATATGTTCTGTTTTTATTTCAGATTTCCAGCATCCGCAGTATTTTGCTTTTGACTTGGAAATATATCGCCGTTCTTTCATCGTCACTGGGTCAAAATCCTGGATCTCCCTTCCTAATGTAGGAGTACCTTCACCACATGGACTCAAGAAGAAGGCCTACCACCACCTTCTCGAGGGCAACTAGGATTAGGCAATAAATGCTAGCGATACCCATATCCTAAGATTGAATTAAAAAAAAAATCTCATGGGAGAAAGAGTCAAGTGTTTTGGGCCTTGGAATTCTGTTGTTTTTCAAGTGATTCCACCTTTTGTGAGATGACATTTCTGTTAATGTGCAAACACGGGAGGGCTTGCATGTGATTTGGAAACTGATCAGAGTCAGCCCAAACTTTTCAAGAGCTCATCTTGAAAGCTGCCATTCCTCAATGTCACAACTCCTGGGTAACAATTAATTGTGCTGTATAGCAGGACGCTTCAGAGAAACAGCTTTATTATGAGTTAGATGAGAAAACTAGAATATAACAATCTTTCACACGGTATCAGTGGTATTCCTTTCATATATTATTTCGCCCTGATTTATTTTTATAGACAAATAACTCGAACAACAGCGGATGATCAACTGCTGCATCACCAGATAGCAGCCAAGAAAATAGAAATAACAGTAGTTTACAAAAAAATAAAATTTGTGGAAAAAAAAGTTGACAATAGGTAATGGTCAGGCTAACCGGCATCCTATTGTATGTGTGTTTTTGTCATCCGCATATTTGTATAGCACATCTGTCTAACATCATGGGGCACTTAAGTAGCTTGTCTCTTTGTAATTAAGTCATTATGTACATTTGTACATGTGTCAGTATATTGGCGGTTTACTTCACATTCTAGTGTAGACACAAGTATTGCATGCATCAAACTTGGCACACAAGATGTTTTAAATATTTAACCGTTTTTAAGTGACAGTTTTAGGTTGCATTTTTTAACCCCTATTAGCTAAAGCAAATGTCTAACATTTGAAAAGAAGTCACTGAAGCATGATTGGATGTTGCTTAACAAAAAATGCACTGAATACTTATTTGGTAATGGCAATGTTTTGTTCTACTGAAACAACCTCTATAAAGCATGATGATAGTTAATCAAATATATAGGTTTACAAATTATTTTAATTGAAAATATACTGCATTAATTGCTCGATAGCTTGAATATTAGAATTGTGGGGCTGCCACTGCCTACCTGGCTCTTTATTTCTTTTGCAATTTATAATTGATTGATATTCCCATGTACTATGCAGTTGAATTATTTATCACCTATAAACCCTTGGCTTACTAATTGTTTAATTTTAGTGGATGTAAGTGTTTTATTAAAATCTGAGTTGTCGTGTTCAGTAGTATATCAAACCTAAACACTACAGTGATGCATGGGGACGAGGCAACTGAAGTTGATCAGCTGCTGTTTGTATTTTTATTGAAGTCCTTTTCGGCTGAAACAATAATTTCAGATTAAAGAGCTTGTTAGAATAATTTGATTAGTAGCATGTGGTTAGGCTTGTTTGATTAATATACCTTTTATAAACCTGACTAGAGAAGTCATTTTCATTAAAGATGTGATAACCTGATGTAACGAGAGATACCGCAGAGTAAAATGGAAAAACTTCTCCATCACAATATCCACAATTCAATCGACTTCCTGATTTAAAACTATCATATGCACCAGGTGCTTAAGAAATTTGGCTGAATATTTGTTTTGACTAATCTATAATATTTGGCAGGGTCAGTTAATACAGTAATGACAAAGCAAAGTACTAGACAAAAAAGCTGCTCCACAGACTTTTCCTCAACAATGTTCAGTTAATATACACTAATAGATCACGAGTGCCATTGCAAAAGAGTGAGAGATTCAATGTGATTTCTGATGATAACCACAGTCATAAAGCACCCTAAATGCAATTGGAGACAGATCCTGCGATCTGAGCATATGACGTTAGCGCAATTTTTCAGGATGCAGCAATAGGATTTAAGCTACCCAAATAATAGAATACTTCTCTTCAGTCTCTAACAGAATCTGGTTGATTTTCAAAATTATTTGAAGAAAGTAATGGGGACAAATTTTAAAAACTTTATTTAGGTAACATTTATATTGGGTGTTTTTTTTTTTTTAAACCCAACTCATCTGGTGGGAATGGGCATGGGTTAGGCGGGATATTAAAATAGCGAAAATTGACATCGCACTGTTCCCACCAGAAACCTGCCAACTGCCATTTTAATTCAGGAGCAGTCTCTGGTGGCAAACTCACCTGCCGGAAACCTCTGGCAATGTTGCCCTTTAAGAGTGTGAAGTGTTTGGATTTGAAATTTCTTTCTGGCTTTATTGAGAATATTATATAGATACATATCTATCATTTGTGTATGATATATCCGATCATTTACATATATCATAGTCACATACGCATACAATGTTCCCTTTAATTTTTTTTGGGTGTGTGGCCCATTCAAAATACTGCACATGCACGGTTTTTCCCCATTTAAAAGCCAGTGAGCTGGCTGCGCGCGAGATCCAGAGTGCTGCAAAGGATATACAGCACACTCCACACACACACACACACACACACACACACACACACACACACATTAGACATGCAACACGCAGCACACCAATGAGACATGCACATGCAACTTGCGCACTCCAATGAGACACACACTCTCAAACTCGTGCGGGCGACACTCGCGCGCGGGGGCGACTCTCGCACGCGGGGGCAACCCCCCCTCACTCTCGCGCGCCTCTCTCTCTCGCGCTTTGTTTACAAGAAGTGAGGTTTCCAGCATACACCTTCTCAACCTCTGCTCCTTCCTCTTCAACCTCTCCTCAAACTGAACTATTTCCCTGCCTCTTATCCTTCCAGGCGGGGGTGTCATTCCTGAGTAACTGTAATTGCCTTTAAAGATTTCTTAAAACTATACCCCCTTGCTTTGGTCATTCTGACATTTTATAATTCTTAAAGCAGTACTTCTATCGCAAATACAGAGCTCTGAAAAGTCTATGGCTAACATATCGTTCCTCTCTTGCTCTGCTACAATGTTGGTATGACTATTTAGTTTAATTATCCATTTTATTTTGCAATTTCTCTGACCATGTCAAGGTTTTTTGGGGTTAGTTCTTTCCTCCTCATTCCCCCTGATTTTCAATGATAAAAATAGAACCTAAAAAATACACCTGTGTTTTAAAATTGGAAACAAAAATTGAATTTAATGATCTTTAACCATACACTCTCATACTGTAATCCCTTTCTGACATATTTATCCAGTCCCTTTTTGAATATTTTAACATTATCCACTTCTACTGTCTGCTCAGACTTTTTGTTCCATACATTCATCGCTCTCTGCATAAAGTCATTAAATATAAAATGTCGGTTTTCACCCTGCTAAGCATGAATTTGTGCCCCTTTGCTGAATTTGTCATTATATGAAACATTAAGGTTTAATTTTTCTATATCCCTTTTTAGAATGTTGAATACATCAATAAGGACACTGCTAAGCCACCTTTTCAACAGTGTCATAGAGTCATAACGGCACAGAAGGAGGTCATTTGGCCCATCTAGTCCGTGCCGGCTCTCTGTCGAGCAATCCAGTCAGTCCCATTCCCCGCTCTATCCCCGTAACCCTGCAAGTTTATCTCCCTCAAGTGCCAATCCAGTCTCCCCTTGAAAACATTGAGTGTCTCCGCTTCCACCACTTCCGTCGGCAGCGAGTTCCAGGTCCTCACCGCTCGCTGCGTAAAAAAGTTTTTCCTCACATAGATATTCAGTTTCCGTAGCCCCTCCTTCTAACTCCTGTACTTCATCCAAGTTATCAATTTAGTGCCCTTCTGCCCACACTGTAATATGGTGACCATAATTGTACACGTATTCCAATCTGGGCCAGACCACAGCTTTGAACAAACTCATTATCATTTCCTGGCACTTATGCTCTAGCCATCTAGACACACAATTTAAGATTTTGTTGGCTTTCTTTACTGTTGCCGCACACTGTACTGATGGTTTTGTACAATTTATCCACAATTGTTTCCAGATTCCTTTTTTGAGCTGTGTTCTGTAAACTAATATCATGGCTACACTGAAATTGTTGGCACTGATTGCAGCACTTTAGTATGCAGATTGTTGAAATTGGAAAAATAATAGTGACAGTTTACTGTGCAGTGAATACTCAGTTTTAACTCTTTTTATAATTTGTGATGTCCATATAAATGTAAAGGTTAAATGTAATTTAAAAGGTGGCTCAGTAATGCTGCACATTAATATATTAATGCCAGATTAATATAAATGTGCTGTTATTATAGTATTGTTGCCACCAGTGCTATTTTAACAATCTTTGTGTGAATCTCTCACCTGTGCACTGCCAGTGCTATCTTCTCCTGGATTACCAGAGAGAGCATATATCTAGGTTCCAAACTTGCACATACCACTGTCCCAGCCTTGTCATACAGTAGCCTTGATGTATGCATTCTAGGGCTATTAGATCTGGTCCCTGTCCTCAGCCATTATAGATTTACTGAATTCCAAGTTGTGTTCACAGGCAATATCCTTGAACAAACTCTTTTTACTTTGCCTTTCACAACATCATCCAACAATATAATCTAACCTGAATAAGCAAACACTCACATTTTCATACCTTGGCCTACACAGCCAATGTTAATTTAGCCATATGCCCAGCACTACAATGGGAAATGGACATTGCAGTCAGACAGTATAGAAAACATCTAAACTATCTTAGTTTGGGTACTCTGTCAATATAATGAAAAATAAAGATTAGTGAAGCATTGATATTCTACCATCAAACATCATTGCTGTAATTTGTTCTAATAGCAACATGATACCCTGTCATATGTACAAAACATTCAGGAGAGATCTAGGGCAGTGTAATCACGCTAACATTTTCTCTGTGACCAACCTTGGTGCAGGACCCAAAATCCTAAAGCTGGCTCTGAGTCCCATTGCACCCAAATAAACAGTGGCAAGAAATTAAATTGATTGCACTACATGTATTTCATATGTGTAGTTCTGCACATTCAGCTAAGTAATATTAGACTATCTGTTTGGAAAACACATTGTTGGTCCGGATTTTGCGATAGAAATAACGCTGAGGAGTAAATCGGACAACAACTTCTGGTCTCCGCCCATGTGCAGTAAAATGTGGAAATCTGGAAGTTGCTGTCTGATTTACCCTGCTCCTCCACAAGCTTTGGTACGCAGATACCTTGCCGATAGGTTCAGCATTAAAATACATGACTGGCGAGAAGTTGTGGTACTTGCCCACTAGTTACTCACTAAACACGCCAGAAAAAGTTAGGGCTGGTGCAATCAGGTGTAAGAATTTTTAACTGCATAATAAGTCTTAATTACTGCCAAACAACCTCTCTAGCCCTGAAAATTTAATTTTACAAGTGTGCCGTTTCATTCCTTCAGAATGTAATTATTGTTGGAGATTTAAAAAAAAATTAAAATTAACTTTTTTTTCCTCTCTTACTTTTCCGTTCTTTATTTTTCTTTCTGAACATGATTTTGCATTGAATTAAACATTCCAATTTATACTTCCTGGTTTGGACTCTGCGTATCACAGTGAGGATTCTTCAATTTGATTGGTTGCAGAGACACGCTGTTGCTTGCCCTGTTCACACACGACACAGATCCCCCGTAGAGGGTGCCACACTGAAAAGGATCTCTAAATACCGCAAGTTGGCGCTCAAAAGCCTGCAAAAAGTCTGTGAGCAGCTCTAAGCGTAATGAACGGCGAGTGCCGTTCCTTCGCCACTGACTGCAAAAGTGTTATAAGAATTTGGAAGCTGCAAAAATACATATTGAAACTGACAAAAACTATGCACTAATTAACTACATAAGTTCATGTAGAATAATAACTGGAAAAGGTGAAACACAAAAATGCATTAAGATCTGAAGTTCTTGAGAACAGCTGTAACTACATTCTCTTGTTTACGTCAGTCACTTGGCACATAGTCCCACTCGATTGAGCAAGACTGTCCCAGAGCGACTAAGTGTAATTTAATCATATTGCTACAGTGGCCCATCACCAAATTTTCTGTGCTCACTAAATGCTGAACTATTAGCGCTGCATTTTTCTACCTACGACAGGGAGCTAAATGCAGTGAATGGTAGAAGAGGCAATAAGAGCACATTTGCTACTATTTAAACAAAAAGAAAACACTGTGCATGCCTGAAAATCTAAAATTAAAAACAGGATATGCTGGAAAAAAACTCAGCAGGTCAGACAGCATCTGTGGAGAGAGAAACAGAGTTAACCTTTCAGGTTGATGACTTTTCATCAGAACTGGAACATTTTTAGAGGTTAACAGTTTTTAAGCAAGTACAGAGTCAGGGGAAAGTGGGGAGGGGAGTGGGCAGGAAAGAACAAAGGGAAGGTCTTTGATGGGGTAGAGGGCAGGAGTGATTAAATGACAAAAGTCATGATGTTACAAGACAAAAAGGGGTGGTACTGGAACAATTAAAGAAACAAAAAAAATGGGTCCCGAGAAGGTGGAAGTTACGGCAGAATAGCAGATGAGGAGGGAAGCATGGAAAATCTGGCGAAGACTCCTGTGACTTGGAAATGTGGCGGAGAAAGGTGGGAAGACCCCAGGGGTGAAGACCACCCCGCCAGCCGTGTACTAATAGAAGATTCCTACCCCAAGCAGTAGCCCACACCTCCTCCACTCCCTGTGGCTCTGGTGCAGCATCCTCCATTACCAACACATGCTGTCCGAGAAAATGGGAGCGGTGGTTAAGATCGATCGATTGATCTTTACTAATATTTCGTCTGTTCTATCTTCTATTTGTATATGTCCATTGGAACACAGTTCTCATTTGCTAGCTGATGCAAGGAGGAATAGTTGTGATGTATCTAGCAATATAGATGCTCAACAGTTGATTTGTCATAAACCCCAAACATTGTTGAAGATGATGGCCCTGAAATTGTAGTCTCCATGATGGCATACTTTTAGCGTACTGCTTCGTAATTCATTTGAAAGCCCCGCATGCGTAAAATCTGGAACTTGGGATCTGTCTAGGTACACCATGACAGATCATCCGAACTGCCTGAAAAATGAGTATATCTGGCTCAGAGTTGGGCTATTTGCCCAGCAATTGCCCACGCAACTTTTACAGCTGGTAAAAGCAGGCATAGGGCCTGCTTAAATCAGCGTGAGGGTATATACAAGGCTTAAATAAAACATTTAAAAATCCAAAATGATGCCAAATGTGTATGCAAATATTGGCCTGGATTAAGATGTTTAAAATTATTTATCAAAAAATTAAATTGTTATTGAGGTTGGTGCGATGAAGGAAAATAAATTTGCCATTCAGTATATTGTTTAATTATTAAAATTCTGTACATTGTAAGATTATTTGGGGATTCCATTGCATATCAGGGGATTCCCTTTGTAAATGATTGCAATGGAATCCTCCTTTGTCATTGGAGGACCGGGCCCACGTGATCCCAGGGGCGCTTCCGAACTGCCTGGGATCCGTGGGCCTTTATGCTGCCGTCCGCCTGGAGGCCTGAGATCGCAACTCTTCGCAGCCTGGGCGTCAGGAGGTACTTTCAGAATTGTTTCGTGGGGCAGAAACGTACTCCCGAGGTACGCCTCCGACCGCAATTTCTAGGCCGATATTTTTCCTGCATACAAAAAATTTAAAGGAGAGGGCCCTTTTGATTCCCCAAATGTATAAATGGTCTTACTCATTGAAATGCAATCAAACTGAGTGAACATATGAATTTTATTAACCAGAGTTAGCAATTGTAAAGCAATTTTATCTGAGTAGACTTTTAAAATTAAATATGCAATCACTTTCATTACGGTTGAGGTGAACTATATGGCACAACAACGGGGTGTAACTAGGGAATTGAGAGCTGATTTTAATCCTATCCATTCAGTGGAATATGGGTGTGGATAATTAAAATCAGCTGGGTGACCTAGCCACCGACGTCCCACCCAGACCCTACTGTTTTGAATTTTAACCCGCTCTTCTGAGGTGACAAGAACACCTGCCTGAGGCTGATGGGGTCCTTCTTTAAATATGCAGATCAGGGTCCAATGATGTCATCAGGCTTCGACTGCAATTTTAACTGGTGGCCATAGTAGGGAAGCCATTGTGGCTTTCCCGCCAGGTGTAGATAGTGGGAAGAGGATCTGGGGCCAGAAGAGTACTAAACAGGTAGGTTTATTTTTTACTTTCCTTGTGGGGTCAGGAGGAGCAGGAGTGCTCCCGAACACAAGACCCTCCCGAACTTTTCCCTGCGACTTACCACAGTGCTGGCGACTGTTCCTTCGGTGTCGGTCGGCGGCCTCTTGCCACCCGAATTTCTGTTCCACCCGCTGGCCTGCTGCTGCTTTGCACCCTTTTTGCTTGGGCAGGTGAGGCTCGGGCGTTAAAATTGCCTGCGCCTCACACTTCTGAGTTCTTAGGGGTAGTTTGGTGATCTCCTCACATCACTCACCCGCCCGCCTGATTCCAAAATAAAATTGGGGCTATGGGATCGAAGACAGATATCTTGTGACCCTGGTAGTTACTGCAGCACAGAAAAACTTGGAAAATCTTCGACCACACTTAGACTATTGTGTGCAGTTCTGGTCTCCATATTACAAAAAGGTATAGAAGCACTGGAGAAAGTGCAAAGATTTACAAGCATAACATCAAAACTGAGAGGGGACAACTATCAGAAAAGACTAAACAGGCTGGGGTTCTTTTCTCTTTTCTCTGGAAAAGAGGAGACTGAGGGGTGACTTAATAGAGGTTTTTAAATTATAAAGGGTTTCGATAGGGTAGGCGTAGAGAAGATGTTTTCACTTGTGAGGGAGTCCAAAACTAGAGGACATAAATATAAAATAGTCACCAATAAATCCACTGAGGAATTCAGGAGAAACTCCTTTACTCAGAGAGTGGCAAGAATGTGCAACTCGCTACCACGTGGAGTGGTTGAGGCGAATAGCATAGATGTATTTAAGGGGAAGCCAGATAAGTACATGATGGAGGAAGGAAAAAAATATGTTGATAGGGTAAGATGAAATAAGGTGAAGGAGGCTTGTGTGGAGCATAAACACTGGCATAGACCTGTTTGGCCGAATGGCCTGTTTCTGTGTGTAAATTCTAAGTAAAAATTGTACTGGAGAGCCAGTCACATTGTCTCGGGCAGCAATTTATCATTCAGATCTGCTCAAAAAATATTTTCACTAACACCCATCCCCCACCCCAGTTTTATGCAAAACTGTGATACTTGGGTAATTGTGCTAGACACAAACTAGATGTTCATAGGATTGTTATGTGGTGTCACACTTTTGTCAAATCTCATGCATTCCTTTATGCTATGCTATAGCAGCATGTGTTAGGCTATACAATAGCATAACCCAGATTTTAACTATGTTGCTCTGTGGGTTATACCTTGTAGTAGAGCAGTCGAAGTCAGGATGGCTGTAGGTGATTTTGAAGAAAATTAGACTTTTAGATATTAAGGCCAGAATTTTCTGGGGTCCGTGCGGGCGCGATTGGAGGAGGGTCGGATGGGAAATTTGAAATATCTTGCAGCCGGTCGGGAACCCACCATCATCCTGCCCCCACGCGCATTTCCTTCGCGTGTGTTTGCTGGGGTGGCAGCGACATGACCAGCAGAGGCGGGCAACCAAATTCAAATCATTAACAGGTAGTTGTCAGATGCTTAAGCGCCTTTTTCAGCCTACCTTTCAAATTTCCCTGGCTGCCCACGGGATTCACGCAGCTCGGGAACCACGTCTCAGCCTGAGGTGGGAGTTGAGTGCCCAATCCTCCAGCTGATTAGATGATAGCATTAAATGTACTGTACTATAAAAGCTCCACCTCACAGCTGGTCACTTTCCTCAGGCAAAAGCTGTTGCTGACTGCATTTAACTTTCTGCATGCTGCAAATGTTTCCAGCAAAGTCGCCATCCAGTCTCTCCTTATTGTTACAAACTATCACACCATTGACAGCTTGCTCCTCTGATCTCTACTTGACCTGCGATCTATTTCATCAACATGGGTGCCGTTTATACTGTGTCACCTTGGTCCTCAGAATCGGACCACGATGAGCCCCAATGCCAGCAGCACCAACAACAACCCCACCAACCTTCTCAACCACCTGCTACTGCACAGGACAGAGGGCATCAGCGCAGGGCTGCACCGCGCCGGAGGCGATAACCCCAACATGGTACACAGGCAGAGGATGAGCTTCTTCAACATGACTGAGCAGCAGTGCCAAAGGAGGCTCAGGCTATTGCGCCAGGTCATCACAGACATTTGCGCATTGTTCCCAGAGGAGCGGCGTGGACATGCCTTACCAGTGGCTGTCAAAGTCACCAGCACCCTCGACGACTTTGCCTCTGGCTCCTTCCAGGGATCTGCAGCAGCCATTTGTGGCATCTCACAGTTGGCCGCCCACAGATGCATCACGCAGGTCACTGATGCCCTCTTTGACAAGTCAGCCAAGAGGATACTGCCGTAGACATGGTAAAGGAGGAGGTAGTGGAGATACTTGATAGGATAAAAATTAATAAAGAGGAGGTATTAGAAAGGCTGGCTATACTTAAAGTAGATAAGTCACCAGGAGCGGATGGGATGCATCCTCGGATGTTGAGGGAGGAAGTCGCGGAGGTACTGGCCATAATATTCCAATCCTCCTTAGATACGGGGTGGTGCCAGAGGACTGGAGAATTGCAAATGTTATACAGGAAACTCTTTGGTATCCGGCACCGACGGGACCGGGGTGGTGCCGGTTGAATAAAAATTCCAGATGACGGAGAGGGTTATCTACCGAGGCTATTTTTAACCAACAAAAATAAAAAAATCAAGAAATGTGCAGCATACAGTAATTGGGTACTCACCTACAGAATGTTGTGTTAAATGGATGGTGGAAGATGCTTGATTAAGTACAGTACTGCCAGTTGAGGGTAATCCATAACTCTTTAATTACTTAACAGTAAAACAAAACTTATAAACGACTGTATACAGTACTGTAGTTGACTACACTTATTCCAAGTCAGCTGGTTCATCAGGAATATCCATGCCAGCTGGGTCATCAGGATCATGCACTTCAACAGATTCTTCAGGCACTTCCGCTGCTTCAACTCTTTTGGAAGCTTTCTTAAACATGTTGTGGATGTCGGCTTGCTTAGTGGACTCTTACCTTTTCTGTAGAAACATGGAATGCAGAATATGGAGTTGCATAATTTCTTGGGCAGAGTAGCAAGGCTGCCTTTCAGCAAATTGGAGGATTGAAGAAAATCCTTCTGCAGCTTTAGCCCAAGAAATCTCATCCTTTTCACTTTCCATCTCACTTTCCTTTTCTTTCTTTGGATTCAAAACACTCTCAATTATTTCATCATCACTTAGCATATGCACAACAGCAACTTCTCTATCTGCATCAACCCACTGCTCGATATCACTTTCACTGAGGTGACATAGAGGGTTTGCTGGGCCTACATTTTTCACCATGCCAGCCATTTCCATTATTGTACTCTTCTTGGGACGAACATTGAACCCATGAAATTCCTCCTCTGAAGAAGAACCTTCAGCAAACATTACAGAAGGCCACAATTTGCGCCAGGCTTGCCTCAGAGTTCCAGGAACATGCAACATTATAGATGGCATCTTTAATACTGTATTCCTTCTGAAATGCGTGAATGTTGCCATCTTGGTTTATCAATTTACGTAGGAAGTCTTTCTTGTAATGACACTTTAGATTTTGGATAACGCCCTGGTCCATGGGTTGTATGAGAGAAGTTACATTTGGTGGCAAATAAATGGTGAAAATATTTCCCGAAACCAACTTGGATTCATGCGGATGGGCTCTACAATTATCAAGCATTAAAATGCATTTGCTATCTTCAGGTTTCCCTATTTTACGGAAATGTTCCCTCACAGATGGAACAAAAATATGATGGAACCAATAGGAGAAGATTTCCTTATCCATCCAAGCATTTTTTTGATCTTTGTACTCAACAGGTAAATGCCTCACATTTTTAAATGCACGGAGATTTTTATACTTCCCAATAACAAGAAGTGGAGATGCCGGTGTTGGACTGGGGTGGACAAATGTGAGAAGTCGCACAACACCAGGTTATAGTCCAACAGCTTTATTTGAAATCACAAGCTTTCGGAGCGCTGCTCCTTCATCAGGTGAAGTGAAGAGATGCATATAGTCACAGCATATATCGTCAGAGAACACTGCCAGATGATTACAGTTAATCTTTCCAACTGCCCTTTATCACACCTCGGCAGAGAGATAATCACGGCAATCAAAGGTGTGGATGGTATCCAAACAGGTCAGTCAGGAAAACATTACATCAAAGACAATGTGGCAGATGCTGGGGTCTGTATGGAAAACAGAAAACTTTTTTTGCTGGAAATCACAGCAGGTCCGGCCGCATCTGTGTAGAGTGATTATCTCTCTGCCGAGGTGTGATAAAGGGCAGTGGGAAAGATTAACTGTAATCATCTGGCAGTGTTCTCTGACTATATATGCTGTGACTATATGCATCTCTTCACTTCACCTGACGAAGGAGCAGCGCTCCGAAAGCTTGTGATTTCAAATAAAGCTGTTGGACTATAACCTGGTGTTGTGCGACTTCTCACAATAACGAGAAGTTTAACCCGGTGTGATCCAGCAGCGTTCGCACATGTTAGTACGGTTACACAATCTTTATTTTTCTTGTAACCTGAAGCATTAGCCTCACTAGCCCCAGCAAGCGTTGATTCTGGCAAAAGCCTCCAAAACAAGCCAGTTTCATTGGCATTATATATCTGTGCTGGCGACAAATCATGTTGCTGCACAATCCGATTGAAATAATCGCAGTATTCTTCTGCGGCGTCGTGATCAGCTGATTTCTTTTCCCCGGAAATATCGAGTCGTCGTATCCCGTGCCGTAACTTGAAGCACGTTAGCCATCCCTCGGAGAAAGCACACTTGTCAGTGAGCTCCATCCTTTCATAGAAATCCTTCGCTTTCTCGATTAGCATGAGTCCGGAAAGTGGAACACCCTCTGAATGCTTAAGAGAAAACCACTCATAAAGCACGGTATCCAGCTCTTCAAGCTTAGGCTTACGAAGCGTACGCCGTTTCTCTACACTCTTAGATGTCTCCGAGCTTGAATAAAACTTGAGAAACTTATCCTTCTGCGATTTGATGTCGTAGATTGTTGACGAACCGATTTTGAATTCATTCATAATGTTGATACGCTTCTCTTCCCTTTCTAGTCGTTGGCATATCTCGATTTTCTGTTATAAAGTTAACACCACTCTCTTCCTTTTGCTTGGAGCAGCTTTTGGGAATTCCATAATGCAAGATGGGGGAGATAATTCACGATAAAGATGGAGAGACACACACAAAAATGGTGGCTCGGAAGAGACTACCAGCAGCGCGGGAGACACACAGTAAAATGGCGGATCAGAAGAGACTACCGGCAGTGTGGGAGAATTAGACTCCTGTTATTGCGGTGTTCGGACTTCCCACAGCGCCGGGAAGCCGAGTAGTGGCACTTTGGAGAACTACCCCCACTGACTAACTTGATGTTCGCGGGAGACTCGGACTCAGCAACATTGCCGGTTATTGGGGAGGAGTTTTCGGAGTATGAATTTTGCCGGTTAATAGAGCATTCCTGATATTTAGGTGCCGTTTAAACGAGAGTTTCCTGTACCATTGTTCAAAAAAGGGTGTAAAGATAAACCCAGCAACTACAGGCCAGTCAGTTTGACCTCGGTAGTGGGGAAGGCTTTTAGAAACGGTAATAAGGGACAAAATTAACAGTCACTTGGACAAGTGTGGATTAATTAAGGAAAGCCAGCACAGGTTTGTTAAAGGCAAATCGTGTTCAACTAACTTGATTGAGATCTTTGATGAGGGTAATGCAGTTGACGTAGTGTACATGGATTTCCAAAAGGTGATCGACAAAATGCCACAAAGTTGAAGCCCATGCAATAAAAGGGACAGTGGCAGCATGAATACGAAATTGGCTAAGTGATAGGAAACAGAGAGTAGTAGTGAACGGTTGTTTTTTGGACTGGAGGAAGGTATACAGTGGTGTTCCCCAGGGGTCGGTTCTAGGACCACTGCTTTTCTTGATATATATTAATGACTTGGATGTGGGTGTACAGGGCACAATTTCAAAATTTGCAGATGACACAAAACTTGGAAGTATAGTGAACAGTGAGGAGAAGAGTGATAGACTTTAGGAAGACATAGACAGGCTGGTGAAATGGGCGGACACGTGACAGATTAAATTTAACGCAGAAAAGTGTGAAGTGATACATTTTGGTAGAAAGAATGAGGAGAGGAAATATAAACTAAAGGGTACAATCCTGAAGGGGGTGCACGAACAGAGAGACCTGGGGTATGTGCGCGCAAATCGTTGAAGGTGGAAGAGCAGGTTGAGAAAGCAGTTAAAAAGGCTTACGGGATCCTGGTCTTCATAAATAGAGGCATAGAGTACAAAAGTGTGGAAATTATGATGAACCTGTATAAAACACTGGTTCGGCCCCAACTGGAGTACTGTACCCATTCTGGGCACCACACTTTAGGAAGGATGTGAAGGTGCAGAAAAGATTTACGAGAATGATTCCAGGAATGAGGGACTTCAGTTATGGTGATAGATTGGAGAAGCTGGGGTTGTTCTCCTTGGAGCAGGGAACATAAGAACATAAGAACATAAGAAATAGGAGCAGGAGTAGGCCAATCGGCCCCTCGAGCCTGCTCCGCCATTCAATAAGATCATGGCTGATCTGATCCTAACCGCCAATCTACTATCTATCATAGAACCATCTCCTGCATCTAACAGAATTGCACACACGAAATAGGAGCAGAATCCGGCTACACGGTCCCTGGGCCCGCTCCACTACCCACAGGGCCATGACCGATCCGAACCTAGACTCATGTCCAAATTCCTGCCCGCTCCCCGTAACCCTTAATGCCCTTTACTTCTAGGAAACTGTCTATTTCTGTTTTAAATTTATTTAATGATGTAGCTTCTACAGCTTTTTGTGGCAGCATATTCCATGGACCTACCACCCTCTGAGTGAAGTAGTTCCTCCTCATCTCAGTTTTGACAGAGCAGCCCCTTATTCTAAGACTATGTCCCCTAGTTCTAGTCTCACCCGTCATCGGGAACATCCTCCCCGCATCCACCCGATCCAACCCCTTCACAATCTTATATGTTTCAATAAGATCGCCTCTCATTCTTCTGAACTCCAATGAGTAGAGTCCCAATCTACCCAACCTCTCCTCATATGACCACCCCCTCATCCCCGGGATTAACCGAGTGAACCTTTTTTGCACTGCCTCGAGAGCAAGGATGTCTTTCCTTAAGTAAGGACACCAAAACTGTATTGATTGAGAGGAGATTTGATAGAGGTGTTCAAACTCATGAGGGGTCTGGACGGAGTAGATAGAGGGAAACTGTTTCCATTGGCAGAAGGTTTAAGAACCAGAGGACACAGATTTAAGGTGATTGGCAAAAGAACCAAAGGCGACGTAAGAAAAAACTTTTTTACTCAGCGAGTGGTTAAGATCTGGAATGCACTGTCTGAAAGGGTGGTGGAGGCAGATTCAATCACGGCTTTCAAAAGGGAGTTGGATAAGTATCTGAAGGAAAGAAATTTGCAGGGCTATGGGGAAAGGGCAGGGGAGTGGGACTAGCTGAAGTGCTCTTGCAGAGAGCCAGCACGGGCTCGACGGGCCAAATGGCCGCCTTCCGTGCTGTAACCATTCTATGATTCTATATCAACTTTGCCACTGATGAAGCCAGTGTTACGGAGCGAGTACTCGGCTTTGCCACTCTGGCTGGCTTCCCACGGGTGCAGGGCGGCATCGACTGCACACGTGGCCATTAGGGCACCCATCATAACCCAGGAGTCTTTGTCAACCACAAGGGCTTCCACTCCTTCAATGTGCAGCTGGTCTGTAACCATAGGAAGATCATCATGCATGTGTGTGCCAAATTCCCTGGCAGCTGCCATGACTCTTTTGTCCTTTGCCAGTCCACCCTCCCTCAGCTCTTTGCTCCTCCAACCAGACTTTCCAGTTGGCTGCTTGGAGGAAAGGGCTGTCCACTGAAGACATGGCTCATGACACCCTTGAGGAGACCAAGTACTGAGGCCCAGGAGAGATACAATGAAAGCCACATTTCCACCAGATGTGTTATGGAGCAGACAATAGGCATACTCAAAATGCGCTTCAGATGCTTTGACAGATCTTGAGAAGCCCATCAGTACGCACTAGCCAAGGTCTCCAGAATCGTCATGGTCTGCTGCATCCTGCACAACATAACGCAGCAGCGAGGATTAGAGCTGCATGAGGAGCAAGGCACTGAGCGTACAGCCTCTTCAGAGGAGGAGGAGGAGAGGAGCTGGAGGAACCTGCAGGCCAGATTCCATCAGCACCTGAGCACATTGCTGCCCGGGAGGCCATGGTTGGCCTCATCATGGCCAGATTTACTTAAATTTACGCAGCACACCCATATGGCTGCCACATGCTGCGCCAGGTTGGCACCACCCCACAGCAACACCATAAAGGATCCCTATAATGACCAAGCCATGCCTTTCACACTGACCACCATTGCTGGAGGTACCGTGGTGATAAAAGATTTTTATGGTTGACAATACATTCACGGAAACTTGACATTAACGTTGAATAGAACACCCAGGTGACTACCCTTGTGAATCTACTTGTGTGTCAGATTTCTTTACGCGTGCTTCTATGAGGTGCTTCCCCTGTGGCTTCAGTAGAGGTAGAGGCAGCCTGCTCCATATGGAGGGAGTCATTGGAGAACCTGGGTGCAGCCCTCTGCCTCTGTGCAGTCATGTGTCCAACTGTTTGGAGCAATCAAAGTCTCCAATGCAGTGACTGCACACTCCTAGATGATCCTTCAAATGCAATGTGACCATGGCTCCATTAAATATCCTGGCTGAAAACGCGTCATTAGACCAGCACCATTTAATAGGGCTGGGTAACGTGCAGGGCGGGCTTAATAGGCCCCATTAGCGCAAAGTTGATTTCTGCAGCGGATGGAAGCAACAACGGGGTCGCGACCCGCCACGCCGACCGCCCGCACCCGACCCGCCCAGGTAAAGAAAATTCCGGCCTAAGTAACTGTTTTCCAATTTCTCCATACAAGTCAATCTCCTTTGGTATTGTCCATGGTGAATTGGAGAATACAATCTGTCACTCATGCACCTGATATCCTGCTGAAGCTGTTGCTGTCTACTGCCTTGTTCCCTGTTTGAT
Organism: Squalus acanthias; assembly: GCA_030390025.1. NCBI lineage: Eukaryota > Metazoa > Chordata > Chondrichthyes > Squaliformes > Squalidae > Squalus > Squalus acanthias. The sequence goes on from CM059432.1 coordinate 90,483,731, forward strand.
GCTAATGTGACACAATTCGACTATGATGCTCCCATGTTTCCTTGCAATCTCAAACAGCATCCAATCCTTAATCAATATTCTAAAATAGTAGCAATAATAAAAGATCTCTTCTAGAATAAACAAATGAAAAATGGAATTCATATGGGCCCTGAATTTCTGATCGGAGGCTTCCTGCGGGCGGATGCCTCCGATCAGCAAAAAATCTACGAACCTACCTGCTGGTCCCGGAGATACGGAGGCTTCCGATCCTGGGGCTCTCCTCTTGGAAATGTGCAGAGGCCCACATATCCGAGGGGCGCATGTGGTTCGTAAGCACCCCTGGGATCACGTGGGCCAGCTCAACCAATGGAAGAAGGGAATCCCCCTTCATACTTTTGACAGTTCCATGCATACAGAACTGTCAAAAGTATGAATGGGGATGACTACAAAAATGTACCAACACACTGAAATCAATAAAAACCATTACATATATAAAATGGCATTTAATTAAATATGTTAATCAAAAATTTAATTTTTTGAATTTTTTTTATGTTTTAACGGGTCTCAATATAAACTTACCTTATTGGACAGGGTTTTTAATTTATAAGTGAGTGATAAAATCGTATTTTTCTATTTTTTTAAACTCTTATGCTAGTAAAAGCAGGCCTTTACCAGGTGTAAGAATTCTATGGCCTTTCAGCGGGCGGAAGTTGAGCAAATAGTGCTACTCTCCACCCGCAGAGGCACTTTTCTTGGGCATGCGGATGATCTGACAAGAGAATTCTTGACATCGCAAGTTCCGGGTTTCAGCGCATGCGCTTTGCATGCCTAAATCCGAAACTTGCGCGGTCTCTATGGGCGCGTATGCACCTCGTACGCACTCGTAGGGGTTGGAAAATATGGGCCATGATTACCTAAATCTATCTCTAAAATATTAAGCTAGTTTATGCTATTAAGTAAATTTTGAAAATGATAATTAATGAAATATTACACAGCAAAATATAAAAATGATCAGTCATCTAATGTAACTCAGTAAGATGTTAAAATGATAATTTAAAAAATTAATTGCAAGTATGGTTCTGTCAGTATGTAATTAAAATGAATTCATATTTCTGAATTAAATATAAACTTTGTATATTTATATTTATTAAATTAGTATTTATGAATTGAACATTTAAAAATAATTTACCAAAGATGGTTAAATATTTATGAAATTAAAAATGACATAACTTTTAAAAATTATTAAATGAATAAATATTTATTGAAAAGACTTGGTGAAATGCCAACTGAGTGGAATGGTGGGCGCTGGATGCTAGTATTGAAATCTCCCGAGAGGCAGTTGGGGCTGGATGCAGTGGGAATGACCTGGAGGCGCAATCTCGGGATGGATACAGTTAGGAAAATGGAGCAGAATGAAGATGATTGGGGGAGGGGTGGGGTGGGTGGACATGAATTTTTTTTGTAATTAAAAATTATATAAATCTTATAAAACTACCAACATGACAGGGAACTTCTTTAATGTAGCCCTGTTGAATTGAAAATTTCTTAGTAGCTTTCTAACAATCTTGCCCCTTCCTCCTCCTTCCCCCCCCCCACAAAACAAAACGCTATATGAAATATTTTGAAATTGTCTAATTAATTGGAGAAGAAATTTACACATTTTTGAAAGTATTATGTACTATTATAGTTTTCACTTGTTTACCAAATATTGAGCAGTTTGTACAGTTCTAACAGCCTGCATATTTGAGTTTATTATGACGCTGTGTAGATATGTTTAATTGATGTTAACTATACTATGGCAGAACTCTGGATATGCCTTCAGGCAGTCATTCACTGGAATGTTTTGAGTATGTAACAGGTAGTTTATAAAATCGAGATTTGCAAAGGGATTATATGAACACTAAATTATTGAATCCATTCCTTAGCTTCCAACTTAGCTTCCAAGACATGTAAATGAATGTCAGGATGAAAATTCGCCATGCATTGGTGCTCTGGACAACATTTACCCATATTGCGTGTAAGGTCTTGCTGTTTTTTCTCAGAACATTTATTCTGATTTCTTTCCTTATGCATGATTATAATCAGGTGTGCAGCATTTCAGCATGCTGGGATAGCTAGGAGTTACTGAACGTGAGAATGCCCTTCCTTTCCGCTTCCCAAATTGTGTTTGGTATATAATGTGGCAAGACAACAGGATTCAGATAACCGTTGAGTTATCAAGACCTGAGGAACTTGCCTTCAGTATACTTTTTTTCCCACTTTCCCCCACTCTTTCAGTTATTCAGATATTTGTTCCTTTTCCTTCTTCCTCTTATCTTGCCCCCCTCCCCCCCCCCCGCTCCATCACTATTCAAAGTGTTAGGAGAGCTGCTCAGTTTGGCCCTGTAGTGAAGCCATGTGATCATTATGGGCCTGAACCCATTAGGGGTGCTGTGGGAAAGTTGTCCCATCAGGAGGTTAAAAATGCTGGCACAGCTGCACTCAGTTCCTGTCCTAATTGTCTTACTTCATAGCTATGTTTGGGGACAGCAGTTGAAAGGTTACATGGCACATCATATAGGATCTGCCATCTCCCTCTCATATTACAGCAGTGACAGCTCCTTATCCTTGTCTTTCCTTCTTTCCCTTGACATGAATGTAGACCCTCAAGATTCACAACTGACCGGCTCCTGAGAAACCCAAACCATATTCACTAAATCCACTATAAATCTCATTTAACCTACAGTTCTGTAATTTGTGGCACCGACTTAAATTTTGAACCTGCTTTGTGACAAATATAGAATTTTTGTTCTGATAGACTTGAGAGTTTTATCCTACATAAACTCCAACTCATGCAAAACTCTCCGTCTACATCCTATTTGGCACAAGATCCAGCTCATCTATCACTCCTAATCCTTGCTGACATCCATTGACGTCCCCTCAGTGTATTGAATTCCAATTCTTCGTCCTTGTCACTAAATCCTTTCACGGCCTTGTCCCTTTTTACCGTTGCAACCTCCTGCAGCCTTACCAACTCAAGTGGAAGGAGGAGAAACGCTCACTCATTGGTGGCTGGGCCTTGAGTCAATTTGCCCCCTCTGGAACTCCTTCCCTAAACTGCATTGTCTTGTTGCATTTCTCCCCACATTTAAAAACCTCCTTAAAATCTATCTCTTTGACTGTTTTCCATCACCTATTCTAACTCCACTCCTGGTATGAGGTTCCATGGGAGTTTTCCTACATAAGTCAGTAGGTTGTGAGTTCAAGCCCCAGTCCAGAATTTGAGCACATATATTAGGTTGACAGTTACGTGCAGTACTGAGGGACTGCTGAATTGATATAGGTGTTGTACTTTGAAAGAGACGTTAGACTGAGGTCCCATTGGACTTTTCAGGTGAATCTAAAAGATTGCATGGCACTATTTTTCAAAGAAGAGCAAAGAGTTCTTGTATGTCTTGGCTAATAATTCTCATTCAAACAACATTACTAAATACAGACTATTCATTTGCTGTTTGTAGGACCTTGTTTTGCCTATATAACAACAGGTTCTATGGCCCCGACTGGGGTGGGGTTTTGGAGCGGGGATGGGGGGGGAGGAGTTATGGTCGGGAAACCCGGAAGTGTGGGTTTTTATGTGTGTGTCTTCCGCATCTCCTCCCCACCCCCGGCCGGTTCCCCGTCTGAAAGCCTGCCTGATTGGCAAGCTTGGCTGCCTGTCGGGCATGTAAGGCCCAGAAAAGGGTGCAACCGAGGAGCAGGTAGGTTTAGTGATGAGGGGGTGTCTGTGATTGGGGGTGGTCGGGGGAGATCGGGGATGTGGGTGGGGGGGGGGGGCGTTTACAGGGTAAGCTTGTTGATCCTGCAGGAAACACTCCTGATCCTCCTGGACTACAAGCAGTGCTGTAAAGGTACTTACCTTATGGATCCAGCTTTTCTTGCTTCCTTTTACCTGCCGGGTTTCCCATAACCCAGGAAACCCGACCAACCTGAGTAGAATATATTATTAAGGACGTGGTAACAGGGCACTTGGAAAATCACAATATGATTAGGCAGAGTCAACATGGTTTTTATGAAAGCGAAATAATGTTTGACAAATCTTTGAGTTTTTTGAGGGTGTACTTAACAGTGTAGATAAAGGGGAACCAGTGGATGTAGTATATTTGGATTTTCAGAAGGCATTTGCTAAGGTGCCACACATGAGGTTACACAAAATTTGGGCTCATGAGATTTGGGGTAATATATTAGCATGGATTGAGGATTGATTAATGGACGGAAAACAGAGAGTAGGAATAAACAGGGTCATTTTCAAGATGGCGGGATGTAACTGGTGTGCCGCCAGGATCAGTGCTTGGGCCTCAGCTATTTATAATCTATATCAATGACTTAGATGAGGGGACCGAGTGTAATGTATCCTAGTTTACTGATAAGAACATAAGAACATAAGAAATAGGAGCAGGAGTAGACCAATCGGCCCCTTGAGCCTGCTCCGCCATTCAATGAGATCATGGCTGATCTGATCCAACCTCAACTCTAAAGAACACAAGAAGTAGGAGCAGGACCAGGCCACTCGGCCCCTGGGCCCGCTCCGCCACCCACAGGGCCTTGACCGATCCGAACTCAAACTCATGTCCAATTTCCAGCCCGCTCCCCGTAACCCCTAATTCCCTTTACTTCTAGGAAACGGTCTATTTCTGTTTTAAATTTATTTAATGAAGTAGCTTCCACAGCTTCCTGGGGTAGCAAATTCCACAGACCCACTACCCTCTGAGTGAAAAAGTTTCTCCTCATATCAGTTTTGAAAGAGCAGCCCCTTATTCTAAGATTATGTCCCCTAGTTCTAGTTTCACCCATCATTGGGAACATTCTCACCGCGTCCACCCGATCAAGCCCCTTCACAATCTTATATGTTTCAATAAGATCGCCTCTAATTCTTCTGAACTCCAATGAGTAGAGTCCCAATCTACTCAACCTCTCCTCGTATGTCCACCCCCTCATCCCCGGAATTAACCGAGTGAACCTTCTTTGTACTGCCTCGAGAGCAAGTATGTCTTTTCTTAAGTATGGACACCAAAACTGTATGCAGTACTCCAGGTGCGGTCTCACCAATAGCCTATACAACTGCAGCAATACCTCCCTGTTTTTATATTCTATCCCCCTAGCAATAAAAGCCAACATTCGATTGGCTTTCTTAATCACCTGCTGCACCTGCATACTAACTTTTTGTTTTTCTTGCACCAAGACCCCCAGATCCCTTTGTACTGCAGTACTTTCCAGTTTCTCGCCATTAAGATAATAACTTGCTCTCTGATTTTTCCTGCCAAAGTGCATAACCTCACATTTTCCAATATTGTATTCCATCTGCCAAATCTCTGCCCACTCACCCAGCCTGTCTATATCCCCATGTAGGTTTTTTATGTCCTCCTCACTCTCTACTTTCCCTCCCATCTTTGTATCATCTGCAAACTTTGATATGTTACACTCGGTCCCCTCCTCCAAATCGTTAATATAGATTGTAAAGAGTTGGGGACCCAGCACCGACCCCTGTGGAACACCACTGGCTACTGGTTGCCAGTCCGAGAATGAACCATTTATCCCAACTCTCTGCTTCCTGTTAGATAACCAATCCTCCACCCATGCCAGAATATTACCCCCAATCCAGTGATTTTTTATCTTGAGTAATAATCTTTTATGTGGCACCTTGTCGAATGCCTTCTGGAAGTCTAAATACACTACATCCACTGGTTCCCCTTTATTCACCCTGTACGTTATGTCCTCAAAGAACTCGAGCAAATTTGTCAGACATGACTTCCCCTTCATAAAGCCATGCTGACTTTGTCCTATTAAATTATGTTTATCTAAATGTTCCGTTACTGTCTCCTTAATAATAGACTCCAAAATTTTACCCACCACAGATGTTAGGCTAACTGGTCTATAATTTCCAGCCTTCTACCTACAACCCTTTTTAAAGCTAGGTGGGAAAGTAAGTTGTGAGGAGGACACAAAGTGGCTGCAAAGGGATATAGACCAGTTAAGTTGTTGAGCAAGAAGGTGACAGATGGAGTATAATGTGGGGAAATGTGAAATTATCCACTTTGTTAGGAAGAATGGAAAACCAGAATATTTTTTAAAAGGTGAGAGACTATTAATCAGAGGGATTTGGGTGTTCTTGTATACGAATCACAGAAAGTTAACATGGAGGTACAGCAAGCAAGTAGGATGGCAAATGGTATGTAAGCCCTTATTGCAAGGGGGTTGGAGTATAAGAGTAAGGAAGTCTTGCTGCAATTATATAGGACTTTGGTGAGACCACACCTGGAGTACTATGTACAGTTTTGGTCTCCTTCCCAATGGAAGGATATACTTGCCCTAGAGGGGGTGCACTGAAGGTTCACTAGATTGATTCCTCTAAGAATTATATACATTTCAATGAGATCACCTCTCATTCTTCTAAACTCCAGAGAATATAGGCCCATTCTACTCAATCTCTTCTCATAGGACAGCCCTGGGTACCGATTCATGTTGTAGTACAGTTCCATAGAAACTAGACACTCTCTGATACCTTGCCCACTTTTTCATGTCTAAGTACAGACAATGGCCCTGAAATTCGCCTCTCCGGCTTGCCGCGGGGGTAAGGATCGCGCGCGCACTTACCTACCGCGCTTGCCGTTGACCTCTGGGCCCACGGGAACTTCAGCTCCTGGGCCTGCTCCAAGTGCCGGCGCGCAGTGCTTGCGTGTCCCAGGGGCGCAGTTAGTGCGATGCATCCCCTGGGATCACGTGGGCCATGGAGAGCCAATGGCAGCAGACCATCTTTCATTCATAGATTTGACAGGAAGACCTGTCAAATCTATGAATTGAAATCGGCCCCAAAAGAACAGCTAAACTTAAAATAAATTTTTTAAAAAACCATCACATTTATAAAATAACTATAAGTTAAATAAATTAACTACTTTAAACAAAAATTTAAATTTTTGAAAAAATTAAAATACTTTTTAACAGTGCTAAAAATAAACTTACCTTTCTTTAAAGTATCTAAAAAAGATAAACCTGTTGAAATTTTTTTTAAATTATACTTAATTAACCACTTACCTTGTTGAAAACAGGTCCTGCGCCTCCTTTTTAAAAGCGTAGGTTCTTCAATACTTACCCTCCCGTAGAAACCTGAAAAAAACCCTAAGTTTGCTGCGTGCGCGCAGCCTCTACCGCGCACGCGGTTCACCTCTGAACCGCTCCCTTCACCAGACCGGAAGTTCCGGTTTCCCGCGCATGTGCAGTGCATGCAGGAAACCGGCAGTTCAGGACGCCTTACGGGTGAGTACACAGTGCGTACTCACCCGGGAAGGGTCGAATTTTTGGCCCAATACCTTTACAGGTATGGGCTGATCATCCCAATACTTAAATGACCCCATTCCCACAATTTGGGGCAGGGTGTGCTCTGACATCCATGGTTGGATGGGATTACCATTCTGCTGCACTTACACTAGTGGAGCAGTACCCATGGAACTTTGTATTTTGAAGCTCTGAAATCTTAGGGGGAAAAATTCAGTATCAACCATTTTGGGGCGTTAACATCACCCGGGCGCAAACTTTAGCGCCTAGCGCCGCGAAATTCAGTTTGAGCGCTAAATCAAGCGCTACACACTTATCTAAGGGCGCTAACGTCGGGGAGCCGGGCGCTACTGCAGAGCGCTGCTCAAGTTCAGGCGCTGTCAATTACAAGTACTCAGACAGACTGGCGCCTTCCAGTTCTTAAAGGGGAGGTTTAATCATGCTGCACAGCCTCACTTTGATCATTGCTGCTTGTGACCTCGGCCTGCAAGGAGGCGCAATCTATCAACCACAAATCTCATGACTGATCAGAGGCCCGGGAAGAGAGCTCGCCGGTTCGGCGACCAGGCATTGGAGGCTCTGGTTGCGGCTGTGGGACGCCGGCGGGCAGTGCTGTTCCCAGACACTGGCAGGAGGCCATCGCCGCAGGAGTTCAGAAGGATGTGGAGGGAGGTGGCCTCCATGTTAACTTTCTGTGATTCGTGTACAAGGACACGTCTCGGCCAGAAGCGTGGTCCACAGGACTCAAACCCAGTGCTGCAAGAAGTTCAACGACCTCACTTGGGTGGTCAGGGTGAGTACATGCTTCAAAAACCTCAACATCCCACCATCTTAAACTCACTCTGTGCACAGACGGTATAAACTGCCAAATCCCCCACACTCACCCAACAACTATGCCCATCTACTAAAAGTCACATCCACATCTCACGCCTTGCATACATTAACAGCTATTCAACTATGGTAGGCACATCTGCCAAACACATGGCTGCACATTCACTTACACGCTGTCCTTTTTCTTCCAGGCCAAGCCTGCTCATAACAGGAGGGAGCAGCAACGCACGTGAGGAGGTCAGGCGGAGCTGCACCCCCTCACACAGCTGGAGGTGCGAGTGCGCAGCATCATTGCGGCCGAGGTCGTGTGCGCTGTGGCAGTCTGAGAGGTCCACCCCCTTGGGGACAACAACGGTATGCTCATCAGCTCTCCCTCTTCTCTCATACCACTTGCCCCTCACAACACAAGCCCTTCCCACTTTCCATCCAAGTGTACTGTCTCCATTCCTTGCTCCCTTCCTGCCCCCCCTCCCCTGACGTTAAACCCACTCTTGTGCCTTAATGCTTTCAGATAATCAGCCACCATCTGACCAGCCTGTCCCTCAGCCTCCCAGTGGTAGCGATGCAGGAGAGGAGGAGGAACACCAAGCCGGAGCCTCACTGCCTGTGTCTCCCGAGGGCGAGACATCCGATAATGGGGCCACGCGGTCGCTGGAGGGGAGCAGAGGAAATGGCTCTGATGTGGGTGAAGCTCCGGGACCCAGCGGGCTGCAGCAATGCCATCGGGAAAGGGAAGCTCGGGGGCCATCTCCCCGGAGGATGAGTATGCACACGAGTTCTGCTGCACAGGACTCAGATGAGGACCTCGGTGTCGAGGCCATGACCACACAGGCAATGAGCCTGCATACTGAGCTCATGGGTGCAATAGCAAGGGTGCCCGAGAGCATGGATGCACTGGTTAGGAGCGTGGAGGAGTCCGCCTGCAGCATTGTTCTCATCTCTGCACAAACCTTCGAGCCCATCCTTGGCACTTTGCAGAGGATGGCTGACTCTCAGAGACCTCATGCCGTGTGTCATGGGTGAGGTGGCAGCAGCTATTGCAGCACAGGCCGAGACAACGCAATGGCTTAGAGCTGTAATGTAGTCAGTGGTTGGTGGCATCCAATCTCAGACTGCTTTCATGCAGTTTCAGATTGATGCCACGCAAGCGCTGACTGCTGCCATCATTGCTGGGTCGCCCACAGTCCACCAGGGACCTCATGGTGCTGCAGCAGGCCAGCAATCTGTGCTCGAGCAGATTGCTCCAGATGCTGAGGTTCTACTCCGGGGGAGTGGCAGTGTGTCGGTCGAGCAGGAAGGTGCTGTCCTCTCTCAGGATGACAGCATTCCTGCTCCCACCACTGCCACTCCGCCATTGCACTTGCCGCAGCCTGTAACCCAGCCATCCCAGACTGCTGCCGACCATGCTGAGGTGGTGCAGTCTACAGCCGGGCCTTCCAGGCCTAGAGTTGGTTGAGGTCGTCCTGCAAGGCCATCTGCAGTCCCTGGCTCCCAGACTCAGCAGCCTTCCACCAGTCTTGCTGCAGCTACTGGGGCCACATTACGGAGGAGCAGTAGGGTTGGGAGGGGGGAATTGCAAAGGGGAGGGAAATAATTGAGGAAGGCCCAGTAAATAAAATGTTAATAGCAAATGGGGGAGTGTGTGTACAAAAGTTGATGTGTTTGTAAATATATTGTTCAGTTTGGTAAGAAATAGTTCCGTTTGCTAAGAACCAGTTGTGTTTGTTCATAAATTGTTGTGTTTGTTTATTATTGGTTGTGTTTGATAAGAGAGAGTTGTGCAGAGTAATAAATGTTTATTTCGACGTAGCAAATTTTGTGATGTTTCTCATTTGAGCTTTGCCCGGTGATAGGGGCTGCGAGCTGGCTGTAATGATGTGGTTGTTCTGCGCAAATGCCATGTGCTGTCTCATTTATTGGAAGCGCTGTGTAATGAGGCGATCGCAAACGTCCCTTGCAGAAGCAACATTGATTAGCTCCCTCCTACGTTGGTGCTGCTCCTCCTCTTCCTCCTCCTCCGCCTCGTCCTCCTCCTGTCCCTCTTCATCCTCCTGAGGTGGACCTGCAATCCCTGGTGGCAATGGCTGGGCCCTCAGAATGGCCAGGTTGTGCAGCATGCAGCACACAACAATGAAAAGGGAGACTCGATCAGGGGAGTACTGCAGGGCTCCTCCAGAGTGGTCAAGGCAGTGGAACCGTTGCTTTAGCATGCCGATAGTCTGTTCAATCAGGTTCTTGGTGGCGCTATGGCTCTCATTGTATGCGTGCTGAGCAGGAGTGTTGGGGTTGCGGAGGGGTGTTATCAGCCAGGTTGCAAGTGGATAACCCTTGTCTCCGAGCAGCCAGCCGTGAGCTTCATGTGGTGGTTGGAACAGTGCTGGGACACCAGTCTGTCACAGGATGAGTGCAACGTGGCTGCTGCCAGGATAGCGGGCATTGACGGCGAGGATGCGCTGTCTGTGGTTGCACACCAACTGCATGTTCAGAGAGTGGTAGCCTTTGCGATTGCGGAACACCTCTGCGTTGTGATGTGGTGCCCGCAATGCCACGTGGGTGCAGTCAATGGCGCCCTGAACCATGGGGAAGCCTGCTATCCTTGCAAAGACACATGAGCGTTCATGCTGTTTGTCTTTGGTCATGGGGAATGAGATGTACTCCCTTCTCCTTCTGTAGAGAGCATCTGTTACCTCCCGGATGCAGCAATAGATGGCGAACTGTGAAATGTTTGCAATATCCCCTGTTGAAGCTTGGAAGGATCCACTGGCGTAGAAATTGAGAGCAACTGTGACCTTCACTGCCACTGAGAGAGAGGCCTACCGCTGGCCTTCTGCCTTTGGAAAATTCCTCCCCTAGCACCCCCCACTCCCCCCAGCGATTAAACAGTCCAGTGCATATTGACTATGATTTACATTACTGAGTATTCCCTTATTATTATTATTTCGCCTACCTCTAGTACGCCGCAGCCAGGAAATGGACCAGCTCTGTTTTGAAGGCATGCTATGAATCAGCCCTCAACGCATGAGCTGGAAACTTGTTCCATAGGTTTTCTGTCCGCTGGGAAAGAAGAACCTCATGACATCTAATCTAGTTTTGTCCTTGTGTAGCTTATACACATGACCCCTGGTCCTCCTTAGCCTATCTATTAATATGAACACTGTCTAGTCCCTTCGTTATTTTAAATACCTCTATCAGCTCTCCTTAGAGTCTATGCATTCTTGGTTGAATAGACTCAGCTTTTTAAGATTAACTTGCCAACTAAGATGTTTTAAACTGGGTATCATTTTTGTGGCCCTCCTCTGACTCTTATCCAAAGCCTCTATGTCACTCACCATTTGAGGGAACCAAAGCTAGACACAGTATTCTAAGTGAGGCCTAACCAAAGTCAAGGACAGAATGGTGTGTTTTGTTTTGTACTGAATTGTACTCAATTGTATTGTGTCAGCTGTGGCTCAGTGGGTAGCACTCTCGCCTCTGAGTCAGAAAGTTGTAGCTTCACAGTCCCACTCCAGAGACTTGAGCACGAAAATCTACGCTGACACTCCAGTGCAGTGCTGAGGGAGTGCTGCACTGTCGGAGGTGACGTTTTTCGGATGAGATGCTAAACCGATGCCCCGTCTGCTCTCTCAGGTGGACGCAAAAGATCCCATGGCACTATTTCAAAGAAGAGCAGGGGCATTATCCCCAGTGTCCTGGCCAATATTTATCCCTCAAGCAACATAACAAAAACAGATTATCTGGTCATTATCACATTGTTGTTTGTGGGAGCTTACTGAGTGCAAATTGGCTGCCGCGTTTCCTACATTGCAACAGTGACTCCACTTCAAAAGTACTTCATTGGCTGTGAAGCACTTTGGGACATCCTGAGGTCGTGAAAGGTGCTATTTAAATGCAAGTCCTTTTTTTCTTTTTGTTCATGAATTCTTGCAGATCTCATGATCTTTTCCCGTCGTCAGCGGCTTGACAGGGTTAATGCTGAGAAAATGTTTCCCCTGGCTGGGGAGTCTAGAACACAGGGTCACAGTCTCAGAATAAGGGGTCGGCCATTTAGGACTGAGATCAGGAGAAATTTCTTCACTCAAAGGGTTGTGAATCTTTGGAATTCTCTACCCCAGAGAGTATATTCAAGACAGAGGTCGATACATTTTTGGGAATTAACGGATATGGGAATAGTGCGGGAAGGTGGAGTTGAGGTAGAAGATCAGCCATGATCTTGTTGAATGGCGGAGCAGGCTCGAAGGGCCAAATGGCCTACTCCTGCTCCTATTTCTTATGTTCTTATGATCCCTCCATCAAGAACTTGCTGTTTTGAGGGTAGGCACATAATTATAATATAACTTAAACATCTACTCCGTCAACCACCAGCGTACCATGGCGGCAGTGTTTACTGTATATAGGATGTACTGCTGCAATTTGCCAAGGCTTCTTTGATAGCACCTCCCAAACCCGCAAACTCACCACCTAGAAGGACAAGGACAGCAGGAGCATGGGAACACCATCATCTCAAAGTTCTGTAAGTCACACACCATCCCAACTTGGAAATATATCTCTGTTCCTTCATTGTCACTGGGTTAAAATCCTGGAACTCCCTACCTAACAGCACTGAGGGAGCACTTTCATCACACGGACTGTAGTAGTTTAAGAAGGCAGCCCACTACCACCTTCTCAAATGCAACTAGGGATGGGCAATAAATGCTGGCCTTCCCAACGACACCTATATCCTGAGGATGAATAAAAAGAATTACAAGACAAAAACTTAAACCTTTCACTAAAAGATTAAACCAAATGCTGCCACAAAATTGAACAAACATTGCAATAACATAACATGAACTGGTAATGTGAATTTAATTTAAATTGTATTTTAGGGCCATACAAATTTGGAATGGTCTAGTCTGTGACTGTAAATGTGTTTTTCCTGTATGGTTGGGTGACACCACAAGGTGCATTCATGTAGATTATTTTCATAATTGCTTTTTTACAACCCATTATATTTTAGCAAAAAATAAGGCTGAGATTTAGATAGAGTTCAGTACAGAAAACAACCAGTTTGTGACTTGAAAGAAATATTGTTTTCTCACATAACTGGGGGTTGTCCATTGATAGAGCGCTCTCACTTGACCTAGCATGCATGGAGTAGGTACCTCACCATGGTAACCTTGGTCTTAAGACTTTCAAGGCAGTAAATCATTTGAACACTTTCCATGTAATACTTTTATTGGCTGTACAATTGAAATGTCATGCTTCACGAACAGAAAAGCTAGTAATTTCTTACGGGTGATTAAACTACCTCTATAATGTACGAGCATGGATGGAACGCTAATACTGCTGGTCAAAATAAGGTTCAGTTTTTCTTTGTAAAATCCTATAGCAGGCATGCTTTCCAGGTTGCTTTGTTTTATATTGCAGTTGCCAATGTTTTGATATATTATATTCATTCAGAAATCTATTACCAGCACAGTGTCGTAGCTAGAGAAGTAAAGCATGCCTTGATTTTTTATTTTATTTATAAATACCACTTGGTAGAAGTTAACAGAAAACCCATAACAGCCATTAACAGCAATCAAATTATCTTTCATGGCAAAACACTTGGTATTTCTGTTAAGAGAATAGTTGGGAAATATATTACACCCTGTCTGATTTAATGATGAATGTAATGTTGCTGAAATTTTTTTTACATTTTGTGTAAAATTAATTTTAAATTTCAGATTGCTAAAAATAAAACCGCTTCTCCTCAATAAGTAATTATTCTGATAAAAACCCTTATCAGATTTCTCAAAACTCCCAAAATGCACCTGTGATCTGCTGATCTAAAGCACTGCTCAAAATCCACCCCCACCTGACACCCCCTTTCCTTGCCTCCCACTCTCCTATCGCGTTCCACTGGAGCATCCATTACTTTTCTTTTGTCTCAATTTTACTGTCTCCTACCCCAAGCACCCTAGGTGCTTCTGCCTCATACCCGGCCCCTTCTACCCCTTGCTCCTTTCCTGCCCTGCCTTGCCCAGCTTCCTCCACCCTACCTTACCCTGATGCCTCCTGCATGCAGCAGCCCACAGCCACCATGCAAAACACTCCCACCCTACCATACCACTTCCCACCTGACACAAATAAGGCAAAGAACCTGAACACAAATGAGCCAAAAAACCTAAACAGAGAAGGAATAAATCAAAATAAAAACAAGAGACAGAAGTAAAAGAGCAGAAGGGGATAGAAGAGAACAGAAAGGGAGAGAGAAAACTAGACAAGAAGTGAGAGACAATCAGAAGAGCAGACAAAGAAAGAACTCATAATATACCGATAAGACAAATGCTTCCTCTGACTTTCCATTGGCTCAGTCATAGGAGATACACTAGTGATACAAAATTATTAAACAATTGAAAAGACACTGACCCAAACACCGACAACTAAAGAGAGTTGTTTCAGCCCTCAAAACATGCCAATAAATTTGATATTTCAAAACTAATTTTATTAAGATATCTGTCCTCATTTTCTAATGAAGTAGAAGTTGGAATATGTGTATGTTGGATCAATTTCTTCTGCTGCTTTTATATTATTGAAGCATTCAGTAATTGAATTGTTTCCTATTTATGCTGAGTCATTTTGTTTGTATTGTGGGTCAGATTTGATGACCGTGGGAAAACAGTATGCAATTTTTATGCATATGTAGTTGCTCCAAACTGCTACTGCGTATGTGTAAATCTCACACGCGTAGTTACTGCAAAGTTTGTCAGTATGGATGGAACTTTTCCCGATGTCTATGGAAAGTCCAAACATTAGTGGAATTGGCTTGCTGGCTTGTACAAGTAGGCTAAGTGGTCAACTTGCCTACAGCTTGAGCCAGGCCCAATACCAAGTGTCACTGGTGAGAGATGCTTAGCTTTGCCTTTAGCAGTATTTTTTTAAATTTTATTTATTCATGGGATGTGGGCATCGGTGCCTGCCTTTTTATTAAGTTGTAGCACTGCTGGAAAGCCTAGGATTTGTGTTAAGTGAGGAGAAATAGCAAGTGTATCCTTATTTATTCAGTCGAGCCCATTTCCAGATGTGAAGGGATATCTTTTTTATTCATTCACGGGATGTACGCGTCTCTGGCAAGGCCAGCATTTATTGCCCATCCCTAATTGCCCTTGAGAAGGTGGTGGTGAGCTGCCTTCTTGAACCGCTGCAGTCCGTGTGGTGAAGGTACTCCCATAGTACCGTTAGGGATGGAGCTCCAGGATTTTGACCCAGCGACGATGAAAGAACGGCGATATATTTCCAAGTCAGGATGGTGTGTGACTTGGAGGGGTATTTGCAGGTGGTGGTGTTCCCATGCGCCTGCTGCCCTTGTCTTTCTAGGTGGTAGAGGTCGCAGGTTTGGGAGGTGCTGTCGAAGAAGCCTTGGCAAGTTGCTGCAGTGCATCTTGTAGATGGTACACACTATAGCCACGGTGCGCCGGAGGTAGGGGGAGTGAATGTTTAAGGTGGTGGGTGAGGTGCCAATCAAGCGGGCTGCTTTGTCCTGGATGGTGCTGAGCTTCTTGAGTGTTGTTGGATCTGCACTCATCCAGGCAAGTGAAAGAAAGACTTGCATTTTTATTGCGCCTTACACGACCACCGGATGTCCCAAAGTGCTTTACAGCCAATGAAGTGCTTTTTGAAGTGGGGTCACTGTTGCAATGTGGCATCCAATTTGCGCACAGCAAGCTCCCACAAACAGCAACGTGATAATGACCAGATAATCTGTTTTTGTTATGTTGATTGAGGGATAAATATTGGTCAGGACACCGGAGATAACTCCCCTGCTCTTCTTCGAAATAGTGCCATGGGATCTTTTACGTCCACCTGAGAGAGCAGATGGGACCTCGGTTTAATATCTCATCCGAAAGATGGCACTGCCGACAGTGAAGCAGTCCCTCAGAACTGCACTGGAGTGTCAGCCTAGATTTTTGTGCTCAAGTCTCTGGAGTGGGACTTGAACCCACAACCTTCTGACTCAGAGGTGAGGGTGCTGCCAACTGAGCCACAGCTGACGCACTCAAGTGGAGAATATTCCATCATACTCCTGACTTGTGCCTTGTAGATGATGGAAAGGCTTTGGGAAGTCAGGAGGTGAGTCATTTGCCGCCGAATACCCAGCTGCTGACCTGCTCTTGTAGCTACAGTATTTATGTGGCTGGTCCATTTAAGTTTCTGGACAATGGTGTTCCTCAGAATGTTGATGGTGGGAGATTCGGTGATGGTAATCCCGTTGAATGTCAAGGGGAGGTGGCAAGACTCTCTTTTTGGAGATGGTCGTTGCCTGGCACTTGTGTGGCACGAATGTTGCTTGCCCGTAATCAGACCAAGCCTGAATGTTGTCCAGGTCTTGCTGCATGCGGGCATCGACTGCTTCATTATCTGAGGAGTTATGAATGGAACTGAACACTGTGCAATCATTTTGGTTTGAGAAACCCAATAAAACTTTTGCCTGAGGCAAGTATGATGCTTCTGATGGGACGTGTCAGGTACTTCTTCTTTCGGTGGGATTCTGCATTGTAAAGGAAGCACTAAACACCAGCATAGACCAGCTGGGCTGAATGGCCTGTTTCTGTGCTGCAAATTCTATGTACTAGTCAGCTCCTGTAAATAATCTGCTTGATACTATATTGATCTTTAGTTGTATTTGATTGGGACATTTGTGAAAATCTGGCAGTGGTATCTAATGGCATAAATGAAGTATTACAACACTGTAGTGTAATGTAAGATTTCCACGGGTATCTCAATTTACAGGAATATTTTTGTTATTCAGAAGAAACGCCTTAAGCCAATAATTTCCAATCTGAGGTTTTTCCATCCGCCTCCCCTCTTCTCTCCTTCCTTCCACCTCCCCTTTACTTCTCCTCCCCGCCACCTGTACTCTTGCTTCTCCTCTCCTCCCGTGCACCTCTCCCCCTCACCATGTACCCTTTCCCCTCACATGCCTTGGTTCAGTTATCTCCCTGCTCTCTAAACCTGAAAAGTGCGCTTGGCTTTGACCCTTGGTGTGCAACTCCATGGGAGACTGACTAATATTTTTTAAAATCTAGAATGGAGTAAATGGCAGGCAATATAGCAAATAAGAACCTGGGCCTTGAAAATCCATGTTCCAGCAGACTTTCTTCGTAAATCTGGCTGCTTGAGTGGCTGTAAACTTGATGTTTCCAGGATGGCTTTCTGGGGCGGAGCTGACCCCTGCCCCTGTAAGAACATTGCTGTAAGAGGGCACAGGGCCAGCAGCTGTGACTCCTAAGTTGAGAGTTCTTGCTCCTGGGCCTTCAGTAGGGACTTGGCATATAATTGATGCTGGCACACCTGGTCTCACTAGGCTGGAACTGGGGCTCATGCAGGGGTATGGGTCTGGACCTTGAAGATGAGTGGTGGAGAATTTGTTTGGGCGAGTGGGCCGCTCAGGGTAAATAGGTTATTCTTTGGTGGTGGAGGGGGACCTGGCAAATCCCCCATCCTCAAGCCAACAAGCCACTGCTAACATTTCTGCTGGCTCTGCTCCCTGACCCCGTAAGCTTTGGCGGGATCTGCAGCAGTGGCCGCGGGTAGTTGCATCCTGGTGCTGCCTCTTCCAGTCTGTTCCCTGTCTCTTTGACCAGCCCCCTAACCTTTTTACGATTATTCAGGCCCATTTTGGACCTGCGGCTTGTTTTCAAAGCTGTACACACTATATATTGTATTTGTTGATTGTTGTTGTAAATACAATCAGCAAATATAGCGTAAAGCACTGAAAACTTGCTTCAGGTTGGGAATGAGTTTGGAACAGGCCAAACTGGTGGGAAACAGAGTGGAGATGGTGTGAGAGACTGGGCTGAGCATGACTGGGTGGGAACATGCGAGAGTAGGGTAGGCTGGGAATATGGCATGGCATACCAGGAATGGAGCACAGAGTCTAAGTGGGCCACAAACCTGAGTCCCAAACTTCTGACAAAGTTGGAAAAATTATCCTTTTTGCTAATCTTTTACGTTTTACTTATTCTGAATTGTATTTAATGACCTGGAATTTGCAGTGGGTAATGACGGCGAACTGTCAATGTTCGCCGTCATTACCCTTCTGAAACTGACCGCAACTTTGGGTTTTAGCACATGCTCAGCTAAATGCGGAAATCCTGAAGTTGCAGTCAGTCATTCACTGCTCCCACACTAACTGCACTGTGGACCCTGTCCCCCCACCCCATAGCTGGCAATCAGTGATCAGTGTAATCAGTGACTCTGACGAAAACTTGGGCTTTTCCGTGGTAATATCGCTGTTAAATACCCCACTAAATGTTAAGCCTTGTTGGAATAGGTGTAACTGGGGTTTTAACAGCGTATTGACTGGTAAGTAAATGTTCTGGCCCTAAAAAACTAAATTTTATATTTGTGGAGTGTCAAATTTCTCCATTATGATAAATTACAAGTTTTAAAAAACTTCAAAAAAAATTAAAGTTTGTTCATGGGATTTCAGCTTCTACCTTATCCCCATGTGAAAGTCCCAATCTTTATTTCGCTCCCTGTAACATTTTTAAAAAGTCTGAATAAAAGCAGCTTCTCATTTCCTGGTTTCCTGTCTGTGAGAATTCTTCAATGTGATTGGCTGCGTAGACAGCTTGTTGACATCATTGCAGCATCGCACTAGAAATCCCTATTTCAGAGCGCTAAAATCAATTAAACGTTGAAAAAGGCAAATATCTTACCACAGCTGTGGGCAGCTTTCTTTGGGGCCAGCGGTGAGTGCCTTTGCTTCGCCGCTGACCGCAACTTACGGGCCATTACCTATGTGTAGCCAGCAGGCTAGCTGAAAAAATATTTTGGTTCAGTTACACCATTTTTTCTGATTGCTACATTTTTCCAACTTTTAGTTTCAGTTCTGATTTGTTGCAGCTAAAAGATGTTGAAGATTTTTTTTTGAATGATTTGCTTCAGTATCTGCTTTTTTATTGGTAGATTTTGATCACTAGTGATAGTAAGAGTGTTAATTTGTCATTTTTTCCATATATGAAAACAACTGCAATTACGTGTTTGTGTGTGTATAAGACAGAGCCTAAGAGACGCTAATGTGTAACACAGGAAGTGTAAAGTGACCATAGGAAATGCTCAGAGTCATACTGTATGCTATGATTCTGGGTATTTTCTGCACTCTGATTCCATATATTTTGGCTTCAGTATTTTAGAGTACTTTCCTAGAAAATTTTCAACGCCTCATGATCTACAGAATATCTTCACTGGCCCTAACATCTAGGTAAATTTTGGTAATGTAGCCTGGATAACACAAAGATCTTTCTTTAAAAATTGTTTTGGCTATTGGATTGAAGCAAATTTATTGAACAATGGATGATAAAGTAAGTAAATAAAAGTAATTTCATACATATACATTTACAGTAGATATACTATACTAAACCTCAAGAGGAAATTTATAAATGATTGCAATCTCTATAGTAAAGTATTATTTAAAGTAAACTACTATTATAGTTAACCTTTATATACGCAGTTATTCTTCTTGTAATTTTGCTAGTTGGCCTGACTTTGAAAGTTCCAAACCAACTCAATAATTTGAGTCGTCCACACTCGTAAATATTCATCCAACAGTTATGGATTTGACTAACTTTCAGTTAAATTCAAAAGTATCTGTCAGTCTTGCACATAACTGAGCAAATCATACAGTGTGTTTTTATTTGAATTTGGCTTGGCTTTTCCTACCAACCTATAGCCCCGAAGGCAGCCAAATAAGTATTTGCAACTTTTGTATTGAGTTACGCTGGAGACATGACTTTGAAAGTAGCTGGTTTTTAAACTCCTTGGGAGTGAAATTCATCTTACGGGCAATAGCGAATCGGCAGCTTGTTTTACACTCTGCATGATTTTCCTTTCCATGTGTAAAACGGCTGCTGATTTGGCACTCCCATTTTGTGCTACTGCCCAAGACGAATTTCACCCCCTTTATGTACTGTGACTGAATTCAAGGAACCACTACCAACCTAAAACTAAAGAAAAAGGCTCCATTTTTATCGCAGTATGTATAATATTACTAGCAGGTCTATCGTGGCATTGGTAAGTTTAAGGATGCTGTTTTATAAGGACATGAAGACTATATCATGTAATGTACAATGTATTGTTCTGCTGCTGAAGAATAGGTGTGTGTTTCTTTAATCATACAAGTTGTAATTGTTTGCATTCTTAAAGTCAGCGCTCGGGTCAGTTATAGGTCAGACAGCTCTGTTTTCTTTTTTAATGTTTAAGCCGACAGAATTTCATAAAAACACTTTGTCACAATGCCCTTTAGACAGTCTTCTAGCAAGTATGCATCACATCCCAGGAGTTTGGCTTCATCGTCTACAATAAGTCTCACCTGGAGCTAGAGCAAGACATGACATTTGTAGATGGCTAGCTTTGGACTGTGTGGGAAAGGGGGGGGGGGCCCTCTTTCTTGCCACCAGATTGGTTTGCAGAACTGGTTAGTGCTAGATTCATATTCTTGGTCTGATATTGGTAGCCATTTTCATCATCCTATATGCTTGCCTGTTCATGAGATTTCTACAGTTGAACCAGCTACACCAGTGGTCTCCCCGCAGGCTATCATTATTCCAGTAAATGGAAGGGTTTCAGCTGTGGATGTGAGATAGTAGCCCCAAGTGTTAAATATTCTCCAGGAGGGCTTGTTACAGACACCACCTGCTCAGTATTAGTAGCATTCCACCCATCATAGGAGGTTCCACAACTAAACTTAATGACTTGGATATATCACTTGCATGGACAAAACCAATAAATCACCAGGGATGGATACTATATACGTGAGGGTGAGTCTGAGGTTGGTCACGTAGTGATATCTCTCATACCTGGTGTCCTGGCTAATATTTATACCTCAATCCACGCCTAAAAAATACAGATTATCTGGTCATTGTCACATTGCTGTTTGTGGAACCCTGAAGAGCGTAAATTGGCTGCTGTGTTTCCTACAATACAACAGTGACTACACTTATATATAAAAAAGTACTTCATTGGCTGTAAAGCACTTTGGGATGTCCTGAAGTTGTGAATCGTGCTATATAAATGCAAGTCTTTCTTTCTTTAGTGGTGCTATTGAATGTCAGAGGGAGATGGCTGAGCTTTCTCTTGTTCAAGATAGTCATTAACTGGCACTTATGTGGTGTGAATGTTACCTGCCACTTGTCAGCCTAAACCTGGATGTTATCTAAGTTCTGCTGTAGGCTGGCATGGGCTGCTTTATTATTGGAGGGGTTGTGAATGGAAGTGACTACTGTGGCGTTATCAGCAAACAGCCCAACTGCTGACATTATTGAGAGAATGTCATCGATGAATTGGGTGAAGATGGTTGGGTCAAAGACGCTTCCCTTAGGAACCGCTGCAGTGATATTGTTGGGGCTGTGATGAATGGCCTCTGACAACCACAAGCATCTTCCTTTGTGTCAGGTATGACTCCAGCCACTGGAGGGTTTTCCTATTAACCCCCATTGACTTCAGTTTTGCCTAAGCTCCTTGGTACCATATTCGATCGAATGCTGCCTTGATGTCGAGCATAGATTCATCGGGATGATGCCAGAGATGGGAAACCGTAGTTATGAGGAGTGATACGAGATACTATCATTATTTCCCCTGGAGCAAAGAAGGTTAAGAGGAGATTAAATTGAGATTTTTTTAAATTATGACTGATTTTGATAGTGTGAATATGTGGTTATAGAGTTCGTGATGAGTGCTCATCAATTTAAAATTGTCACACAGAATGAGGAGAGAAGTTTGGACAAATTTCTTCACACATAGGGTTATTGGAGCATCAATTGCTTTGCTAAAAAGATTGGTTAAGGCAGAGACTGTTGCATGTATTAATGGAAAATTGGTTAAATATTTGATGCAGAAGGGGAGACAGTGGAGCCATGGGATTAGTTTAGATTGTTCTAGAAAAGAGCGGGCTCAGACATGATATGTTGAATAGCCTTCTTTTGTGCTGTAAACTTCTATGGTTCTATGCTTGTTAGAAAAAAGAATACCCTATGCGGTAGCTAATTTTCCTTATGTAATAGGAATTATATTTGTGCTCTTGAGGTGATTTGGTGATTCTCAAGAAATAATAATGAAAACTTTACTCTCAGGAGCAAATATTTCTGTGTTTTTTGTCTTTGCAGAGAAAAATGACTAATGTTAAGAGTGTGGGAAAAGACTAGTGAGTGAATGTCAGGCCCTAGCCTTGTATTATTAGCTAGAAATAAATAATGTCAAATGATCTTAAGATAAACATAAAATTTGATATAATTGCAGTGTTTATCTATAATAGGGTCAAACAATATTAAATTACTAGTGCTGTGAAGCGTTTAAAAAATTAATCTTGATTATTCACATGATTAAAAATTTTAATTTGTTAATCTTGTTTTAATCACATTTAATTGATATAATTACTGCATCCGTTCTTTCAAGTTTGTTTTATATACATTTTTAAAAGTCAGAACAGAACCACTTTAAATCGATGCAGTATTACTACAAACTGATAGTAAATGAAGAAATAAATGGAAAAAGGAGCACTTTTTAACAATGAAAACTAAAAACAAAGCCTCTCTAAATTGTAGCACAGCCTCAGTTCAGCACACTGAGCCGAGCCACACTGTGAAAAGGGCATCTAAACCCCTGTTGCCTGCTATTAGTTCCATCACAAATCAGCAAGTTTAAAAAAAAAAATCTTTAAGTTAAACCTTAATCTTTACATTCAGAAGCTGTGTAACTTGTACACCATGGGCTTGAACCACTCTGGAAATATGTTCACTGTGTTAAAATTCAGTAGACAATGGCCTAGAAATTTGTCTCGGGCGGTGGCGCAAAATTGGCAGTATCGGATCGGCCGCCCTTTATTCGCAGCACCTGATATTTGGTTCCATTGACTGCAATAGACTGAATATCAGGTGCTGCATATAACGGGCGGCCGATCCGATACCGCCCATTCTGTGCCACCGCCCGAGACTACTTGCTAGGCCAATAACTCTTTTGGGTTACGTTCCAATATTCTGCAACAAGCAATTTTCCCATGTGTAGTTACTACGTATCGCCTTTTTGCTAATTATTATGAACAAGAATTGGGCACCACGCGCCACGATGGTTTGCTCTGAGTAGAGCAAAGAACACGTGTTTATTTGACAGCGCCACCAGCAGAAGAGAAAGTCACAGTTCAGCAGGCTAAAGCTTTCAGGGGGAAAAATTGGGTTGGTTTGCGCCTCTCGTTACCGCCCCCAGAGGGTGCTAATGGGGCGCAAATCCCCTAGCGCCCGGGCGTGGCGCCGCTGCTGACACCTCCTGTGAAATTCAGCGTCATCACAAACTTCCCTTGCACCCCCTGACCTATCGCCGGATGATATGTCTGACAGGGTCAGGGGGGCGTTTTTGCAGCGGCGGCGGCACTAGTAAAAGGGACAGGTGTCGGGCGACCATTTTTTTTTGGCGGTCTGTTAGCACCTGCCCTCTTCCCCCTTTTTATGCGGGGTGCCGGCTGCGATCGCTCAGCCTGGCACTCCTCTTGAGTACCAGGCTGTTTTCACGGCACCCCGCTCCCCGGTGGTCTAGCAGCGTTAGGCCCCTCCCCTTTAATCAGGGAAGGAGGCCTGCAATAACGCGGCGCTATGTGACGCTGTTGCACGTAGCGCCGTGATATTCAGTTGTAGCGCCCCAAGAAGGAGGTGGAGCGCTACTGGAAGTGCTCCACCTCCTGCTTGGGGTGCTACAACTGAATTTCCGACGGAGCAGCACTAATTTTTTTCGGGGCGTTAAAATTAGCGCCCTGGCGACATTAGCACCCCAAAAGGGGCGACACCCAATTTTTCCCCCTTAGCCTGTTGGTAAGCACAAACTTATTCCTACCTAGGTACTCTCTACATAACTTCCGCAATTGACACACGTTAAAAAAATTCATCTCCAAAAAATTAACACGTTAATTGCAGAAATTTACTGCGATTAATTGACAGCCCTATAAAATGCCAGTTTCTGAATGTTATTTTGATAGTTATGTTCTAACTAGTAAAGGATCAGCCATTGGCTAACACAGACTTTACGTTAAAATATTTAAAGTGGAATTTAAATACAATTAATAACAACGTGTAGAAATTGATTATCATGGTAAGGTTTACAACTTGCTTTAATTGCTTAAAATAGCACTTGTCAGCTTTATGTTTTATTGACAAACTTCATCGATTTATCTGATTTTTGGCTTTGTCTTGTCTCTGGTACATAAAATTCACATGCTGTTCAAATGGGAAATGGTTGTATTGATTTCCTTAACTTCAGCTGAAATGTTAAAGATTTTTGGATAAGCTTTCTCATTACTTAAGCCAAAATCAATATGAAAGAGCTTCTTTTAATGAAAGAGCAGTCTGAACACCTACTGTAGAAATGGAGTCCTGTTCATCCTTTGCCTTAAGTATTGATCACCTAGGTTGTTTTACTGACGTCCAATTGGTTCATATTGTGGTTCAGCTTTGTGTGTAAACTTGCAGCTTCAGAAAAGAGAAGACACGATACAGAGACAACAGAATGAAATCCTTTTCCTGCAACAGAAAAAAGATGTGTTCCTTGCTGAGGTATAGTATCCAAAATAACTGCAAGCTAATCTGTGTGACTTATAATTATATTAAATAATTGTCGTCAATTTGTGATGTCATAATTACCAGTATAACAATATGAGTAGTTGTGTGGGAGGCACACATAGGTTATTACAAGGGAAATGAAGGAATGATGATTTGAGTTTTCAGTTTGTGCATTGTGAGTAGTATTTTCCAATGCTGGAGAGGAGGTCAAGAATCAGTATCAGGTCTTCTCTTGATGAAAGTACATTCATAGTAATATTGATACATTTGCTTGGGTTACTGTGTTTATTTAATTATTTGCTGGATTCCTTTCAGCTTGAAGCAAAGGAACATAGGATTTACCATCGTCAACCAGAACAGCAAATCAGGAAGACTGAAGCCCATTGCAGGACAGTTCAGCAAGAACAGAATGAACTAGATGTTGACTGCAAGTCACTTCAGCAGGCCCAACATAAGGTATTCTGCATAGATATCATTAACTGCTCTGTACTACATAAATTACCTAATTACCCATGGGTTAATTAAGTGAAATAGACTTATTGATATGTAGTCGGATACAAGTGTCATGTTACTGTGTTCTAAATTTATTGGTGTTCAGTTAATGGTCTTTTCATCTAAGCTTCCTAACTGCAAAATTTGTGGAGCTACATAAAATTACGTTGTAAACAGAACAGTATGGTTTTTTGACCCATAACTGAAAAATTGTCTTTGTATAATGTGCGATGTATCGGCACTTTCTGAGCAGGGTATTCAGCTTCAGGACAACTCGTTTTTTCTGTTTTATTTCAAACTTCAGTAAGTGTCATCGTGTTCAAAGCTAGTTGGTAATTGATTTATATAGTTTCTGTACATAAAGAGGGCAGAAAGAAGTCAATATTTTAAAAGCCTTATTTACACTGGCAACAAGAAGTCACTGGAACAGAATAGTGTGTATTTTTGGTGCATTATTCCTCATTCCTATTTCCATGTCAGTGCAGCAGCGGTCAAATCTATCCAGATTAACTTGTGTTTATGCACTAAATTGCACTGAAATTTTTCTTTAAAATTGCCTAATGTAATCTTGCAGGGCTGAATCACTAATATTTTTTCATCAACCTCAAATTCTGGAGGGACCATCCCAGTCTTGGTGATGATTCATTTATACCAAGGAATATTAGAATCTGTGCAATTGAAGGTGATAGAACAAGCAGCTGTGAAGTAGCCATCCTTTTGGAGTGGTTGGAGGCCATGAGCTAGTTTATATTAAAACTTTACATGCTAGTTTTGTTCATATATTGTATGGCACATATTGCTTGAAATTTAGTTGAAAATGTTTGTTTAAAGTGATATATTTTTAATTGCTGTGCTGCGAAAGTTTATACGGGTATATAATCTGATGAATTTCTAAGAATAATTGGAGATTTTCCTTTCATAAGGATCTACGTATTATATTCATTATTTAATTAGTTATTGTTTCGCACAGATATTCATATTGGTATAAGCACACAAGCAACTAAGAGGAAATGTGTTCTGTACACAGTTACTATAATGATGCCAATATTACATTTGAAATTACTTGGAGCCATGCTCATCCAGAGAAAACTTTAATTAATGTCAAATTTGTTACTGTTGTTTAAACATAGTTTAGAGTTAATCAGAAAATTGGAGTAGAATCTGAGTTAGCCCACTGACTCTTCTTCACTTCATGAAACCTGATTGAAATCCAGTCAAGCTGATACAATAATAGTCTCTTTATACTCTATTGGTTGTAAGGGCTCTATGTGAAAAAAGTTTGGGTTGTCTCAAAATTCAGTTTCTGGTGCCATGCATCCGCAGTAAACACGTGGCAACAGATTGATACTAAGTTGTCAATCTCAATTAGGATAGGTAAGAATTTGAAAAGGTTCATAGTGTTGCAGTAGTAAGTGCTATTCTGAGGTCAGGTTAATGGGGTACATTTCCTCTGTTTACTATTTCTAGTGAAATCATCAACATTTGTTAGGCTGACACTCCAGTGCAGTGCTGAGGGAGTGCTGCACTGTTGGAGGTGCCGTCTTTTGGATGAGACATTAAACTGAGGCCCCGTCTGCTCTCTCAGGTGGACGTAAAAGATCCCATGGCACTATTTCGAAGAAGAGCAGGGGAGTTATCCCCGGTGTCCTGGCCAATATTTATCCCTCAACCAACATAACAAAAACAGATTATCTGGTCATTATCACATTGTTGTTTGTGGGACCTTGCTGTGCGCAAATTGGCTGCCACGTTTCCCACATTGCAACAGTGACCCCACTTCAAAAGTACTTCATTGGCTGTAAAGCGCTTTGAGACGTCCGGTGGCCGTGAAAGACGCTATATAAATGCAAGTCTTTCTTTCTTTCTTGCTTACTTTCTTGCTTGCTTTCTTGCTTTCTTTCTTTCTATATAGTCTTGCTATAAAGAGCAAACAAAGGAAATCCTACTGTCTTGTTGATGCAGAACAAACAGACATTCTCTTTTGGGGTGAATTTCCTCCAGGCTTCTCTCG
Source organism: Squalus acanthias (assembly GCA_030390025.1). NCBI lineage: Eukaryota > Metazoa > Chordata > Chondrichthyes > Squaliformes > Squalidae > Squalus > Squalus acanthias. The sequence goes on from CM059432.1 coordinate 90,510,914, forward strand.
CTCCCCCGCCATAATTTACCAAATTATGTTCATCAAAGTTATGGCAGTGTAGTAGGAAATGCCCCGAGGAAATTCCTGGCATTTGTCATTAGCTTGGTAGTACTGGGTGGAAAATAATGTAGTCCCCAGCATTATTACTCCTTAACCTTTAATACATAATTAACCCCCTCTTTCAAACTGTACAATGCCACATTTTAACTTTTGGTTACAATTATGTTGTGATTCTGGCATTGCTGCAAACACTAGATGTGTATTATACCTGCACCATTAACATTCAAAGTTTTTCAATGAGGCTCTTGTAATGGAGGCACATTAATATAGTTGTGAATTTGTGCATGGTGACCAGTTTTGCTAACCTGATATTGTTTAAACAGCTAATCACGTTCTCTTCAAATTTCCCAATTTTTCTCCAATAGCAAGGTAGTTGATCTTGCTGGATTTCGAGCATGCTGTTTTTGTTTAGAAACAGTGTGGATTTCTTTAATTCATCCAAAGAGTTGCAGCAAAGCACATAGAGGCTTATTAAGAAATCAGGTGCCAGTGTTACCTAAAATGGCTATTGAAAATGAAACATTTCTAGCAAAAAGGTTGCTGGATGAAGACTGAGACGTGTAATGGTTTTGTTGGATGGAAAGAATTAGCCAGACGTTCTCACTAAGGAGGCTGACTAATGGACTGGATTGGATTTATTTTTGCTCCTGGGTAGTTGACATGAGTAGATTTTGCAACTGTTTGTGTCTATTAATCCTTGAATTGTTTCAGGAACATCTAACAAATCCACAGCTTCTGCTGCCTGGAGAGCACAATGATCTCGACTGCTGATTATTGCACAACAGTCAGAATGCAGCTTTGATTGGCTGATGTTAGGTATGCATGCATTTGTGTTAGCCAGCTGCCTGTTCTCTTTCTTCCCATAGCTGGGTGCTTCACTTAGCAGATCCAAACAATAATTTACAAAATTTTCTCCCCAGTGGCAGGGGCCCCTAAATAGGCAACTGCTCCCCTTTGTTAGGAGTCTGGGAACATAGCGACATGCATTCAGTTTTAATATAATTTTAATATGGACAACAGACAGTTGCTAGGTTTGTCCTCGTCACTGAACTACAGATTATAGCATTTTGTGTTTGGTCTTTCTATTCCCCCCACCATACCACATTTTCAAGTTCCTTAACTGTTGTCTTCCCAAACAGAAATCTTTGTTGATTTGTTTACTAGCGCAAGCTATTGTGGCCTAGAGTACTGTTGTGGCTTTTATTAATTATACACTGCAATGATTAGACTTGAGATTCAGTTTTGCAGGAAGGAATAAGGTCTTGCCAGATTGTCCATTCTCCCCTTCAAAACTTAACTGCTGCTCCACAGTTCGACATTGAACAGCTCAGATAAGAACAGAAATAAAGCTTGGCCAGTGAGGGTATAGTTGAGGATACAGTGCTCTATTAATATAGAGTTTATTTGAATTCCCAGATGATTTCTCCATGTTCATAGGTTAGCACTTCTAGTACTTAAATATATTTTTTTCAGGGGAGGGGGAATTTCCTCTGGTGGAGGAATCATAACAAGGGGACATAATCTTGAAATGAGAGCTAGGCCAGTTAGGAGTTAAATCAGGAAGCATTTTTTCACACAAAGGGTGGTAGAAATCTGCAACTTTCTCCTCCAAAAGGCTGTTGATGCTTTGTCAATTGAAATTTTCAAGACTGAGATTGATAGAGTCTTGTTAGGTAAGGGTATCAAGGGATATGGAGAAAAGGCGGGTAAATGGAGCTATTGTACAGATCAGTTATGATCTAGTAGAGTGGCGGAGTAGGCTCGAGGGGCTGAATGGATTATTTCTGTTCCTATGTTTCTAAAAATAGCAAGAGAGACAGAGATCACCAATCTGAAGTTGAAAGGATGCAAAGTCTCTTGCTTTAGATTTTATTTAAACTTATTGGCCCAAAAATTTGGCTCCCTGGCTTCCCGCGGGTGCAAGGATCGCGCGCGCACCTACCTACCGCACCTGCCGTTGACCTCTGGGCCCACGGGGACTTCAGCTCCTGGGCCTCCTGCAGCTGCCGGCACGCAGTGCTTGTGTATCCCAGGGGCGTAGTTAGTGCGATGCGTCCCCTGAGATCACGTGGGCCATGGAGAGCCAATGGCAGCAGACCATCTTTCATTCATAGATTTGACAGGAAACCTGTCAAATCTATGAATTGAAATCGGCCCCAAAACAACACCTAAACTTCAAATAAACTTAAAAAAAAACATCACATTTTTAAAATAACTATAAGTTAAATAAATTAACTACTTTAAACAAAAATTTAAATTTTTGAAAAAATTAAAATACTTTTTAACAGTGCTAAAAATAAACTTACCTTTCTTTAAAGTATCTAAAAAAGATAAACCTGTTGAAATTTTTTTAAATTGTAATTAATTAACCACTTACCTTGTTAAAAACGGGTCTTGCGCCTCCTTTTTAAAAACGCAGCTTCTTCCATACTTACCTTCCCGGAGAAACCTGAAAAAAAACCTAAGTTCGCTGCGTGCGCGCAGCCTCTCCCGTGCACGCGGTTCACCTCTCAACCCCTCCCTTCACGAGACCGGAAGTTCCGGTTTCCCGCGCATGCGCAGTGCATGCAGGAAACCGGCACTTCAGGAGGCCTTACGGGTGAGTACACAGCGCGTACTCACCCGGCAAGTGCCGAATTTTTGGCCCATTATTTAAACTGCTATTATTGTTTAATTCATTAAAAAAAATCCATGATACTTTTTGTAAGTTTGAGGCTTGTCTTTTGACTTTTTTGGCAATGAAATTGTAATATTACACATAATAGGCTGCCAATTTAATACTGAACTTCAAGTTACATTAAATGTCTATTCCTAATAAATACATTCATCATAAAAGGAACAGCTTTATTTTTCAGAAGGGTGAAACCCAAGTTCAGGATTCTTCATTAGTGAAGGAAAACTCTGTGAGCTCGATTTAGTCAATGGGGACGTGATGGAGGCGGGACTCCCACTTTTTAGGTTGTAGTCCCGCCTCCATCGATTTGTGGCTAACCCACGCTACTTTCCCTTGATTGACCTTGTTAAGCCCATCTAGCGGGCTTAGCAGGCCAATTAGGGGACACCTGGATACTGGTGACGTCAGCGATTGACATTTCATCTGTCAAGAGCTTTTGACAGATGAAATATCAGTGCTTGACAGCTCTGTGAAGCTGTCAAACACTGACAATCTGTCTTCTAACTTGAGTCCTTCTACTCAGACTCAGTTGGAGAGCTCTCCAGACCAGAAAGCAGAGGCTGCAGCTTTTGACAGCTCAGCGGCCATTCTGCTTTCTGTGCCGGTGAGCTGAGGGACTCCCGAGAACTGAAGGGAGGAAGCCTGGAGGAGAAAGTAAAGGTAAGTAAAACTTATTAAAACACTTTACACACACCAAACACACTTACCTCTGCACTCATGCACCCATTACTCACCTGTACACCAGACATCCCGACCCCTCCAAGCCCTGCAGACCGACAGTCTGCCTCGCTAACTTGGCGTGGTTTGGAGCCGTCGGGCAGCCCACACTTCAGGGCTAAAAATAGGGATTAGCCAAAAAATTGCCTGTTAACTACCTGTTAACAGGCAGTTAATTGGCACTAATCCTCTTCCCGCCTCGGGGAGTCGGCTCCCAGCACAGGTCAGGTACCCGCCTCCTGGGACATTGGCATGGGGGTGGGATGGGTACGTGCCCCCCGAATCTGCAATTTTCACACCACTCCCACCTCCAAACCCGCCTCCACGGGGCTTGGAAAATCGAGCCCTGTGTGTTTTGTTCCGTCTGATCCTTTTAACTCTGCGTCCCTTACTCAGGGAATGAATACCTGCTGATGGCAGCTAAACAAAACATTCAAAGAGCTGCATTTCAGTCCAGCAGAGCTGCATGGGACTTGCGAGCTACTGCTTGGCCATCCGTGCTCCCAAACATGATGATGGGCTCTTATGTGTGTTAGACTTCGGCTGACCAAGCTAAAATTCTACAATTTAAAACAAATTTCAACCCTGTGTGCACTGGATATTTTTGTTTTAGCTTCCAAATTATGTGGATATGTTATGTTATGCAGTGTAACATCTAAAGTATATTAAAAATCTTACATCTGCATACACATCCTGTCAACTTTTTCCATTATAAATTGCTATGTCTACATTTATAATGGAAACTGTCCTTTTAAACTTGTCACATTATGATTTCACACTCTGGCCGTGCATGATAAGTTTACTGGGACAGATTCCATTATGAATATGGGCATAGAAATTTATAATGGAAATACATTCTATCCTTAGACTTATATATGACTTTAAAATGAGGACTGAATATCATCTACCTACCCTAGTCCTTACTCCTGCTCTCTAACACGCTTCACCTGAGACTTGGGGCTGGATTTTGATACTGGGGCGGGTTGGGGTCGTGTCATCCGCATTTCGTGTTATCTACCCGACTGCAATTGGATGTGGGAGATTGATGCAATTTTCACCTAATTGGGCAATTGAGTTCCAGCATGTGGGAAGCCATGAACTAATTAGTGGTTTCAGTCTGAAAGTCGCCTCTGATGATGTCATCATTGCTGCTGAATTGCAGGTCAGAGACTGCCTGGCCTTTGCTGTGAGAGGACCTGGATGCAAAATGAGCAGCATCTCTAAGGAGAGAGAGAGAGAGAGAGTTTTTTTTGCATCCAGGTCCTCACCATCTCTGTTGTAATAGTGGACCTGCAGCTGATAGTCAGCTATCCAAATGTGCTCCCGCCAGGTTTCACAATCGTGGTTCAGAACAGGCGTGCTTCACGTAGATCAAGGGTTAAAATCACAAAGGCCTTTCAAAATGGCATTATAGAGCCAATTTAGTGCTTGTTAAGGGCCTTAACAGCCTATCCCGCCTCTTAAAGGCGGGATGGAGTCGGGACCAGCAGACACGATTTAATGAAAATTGTGTGGAGGCGGGATAGAAACATAGAAACATAGAAAATAGGTACAGGAGTAGACCATTCGGTCCTTCGAGCCTGCACCGCCATTCAATGCGTTCATGGCTGAACATGCTACCTCAGTACCCCATTCCTGCTTTCTCGCCATACCCCTTGATCCCCCTAGTTGTGAGTGTTATATCTAACTCCCTTTTGAATATATTTAGCGAACTGGCCTCAACAACCTTCTGTGGAAGAGAATTCCATAGATTCCCCACTCTCTGGGTGAAGAAGTTCCTCCTCAGCTCAGTCTTAAATGGCTTCCCCTTAATCCTTAGACTGTGACCCCTGGTTCTTTTTTTCCCGAACATTGGGAACATTCTGCCCGCATCTAATTTGTCTAAACCAGTCAGGATTTTAAATGTCTCTATAAGATCCCCCCTCATTCTTCTGAACTCCAGAGGATACAAGTTCAGTTGACCCAATCTTTCTTGATATGTCAGTCCGGCCATCCCAGGAATCAATCTAGTGAACCTTCGCTGCACTCCCTCAATAGCAAGAATGTCCTTCCTTAAGTTAGGAGACCAAAACTGCGCACAGTACTCCAGGTGTGGCCTCACCAAGGCCCTGTACAACTGCAGCATCACCTCCCTACTCCTGTACTCAAATCCCCTTACTATGAAGGCCATCATTCCGTTTGCTTTCTTGACTGCCTGCTGCACTTGCATTCCCACCTTCAGTGACTGATGTACCATGACGCCCAGGTCTCGTTGCACCTCCCCTTTCCCTAATCTGCCACCATTCAGGTAATAGTCCGCCTCTCTATTTTTACCACCAAAGTGGATAACCTCACATTTATCCACATTGTACTTCATCTGCCATACATTTGCCCATTCACCCAACCTGTCCAAGTCACTCTGTAGCCTCCTAGCATCCTCCTCATTGTTCACACTGCCTCCCAATTTAGTGTCATCCGCAAATTTGGAGATATTACATTTAATCCCTTCGTCCAAATCATTAATATATAATGTAAACAGCTGGGGTCCCAGCACCGAACCCTGCGGTACCCCGCTGGTCACTGCCTGCCATTCTGAAAAGTACCCATTTACTCCTACTCTTTGTTTCCTGTGTGCCAACCAGTTCTCAATCCACGTCAACACATTACCCCCAATCCCATGTGCTTTAACTTTGCTCACCAATCTCTTGTGTGGGACCTTGTCGAAGGCCTTCTGAAAGTCCAAATACACCACATCGACTGGTTCCCCCCTGTCCACCCTATTGGAAACATCCTCAAAAAATTCCAGAAGATTTGTCAAGCATGATTTCCCTTTCACAAATCCATGCTGACTTGGACCTATCATGTCGCCACTTTCCAAATGGTCTGTTATGACATCTTTAATAATTGCTTCCATCATTTTACCCACGACCGATGTCAGGCTGACCGGTCTATAATTCCCTGCTTTCTCTCTCCCTCCTTTTTTAAAAAGAGGGGTTACATTGGCCACCCTCCACTCCATCGGAACTGATCCAGAGTCTAAGGAATGTTGGAAAATGATCGTCAATGCATCCACTATTTCCAAGGCCACCTCCTTAAGTACTCTGGGATGCAGACCATCAGGCCCCGAGGATTTTTCAGCCTTCAGTCCCATCAATTTCCCCAATACCTTTTCCCGACTAATAAGGATTTCCCTCAGCTCCTCCCTCTTACCAGATCCTCTGACCCCTTTTATTTCCGGCAGGTTGTGTGTGTCCTCCACAGTAAACACCGAACCAAAGTACTTGTTCAATTGATCTGCCATTTCCTTGTTCCCCATTACGACTTGCCCTGTTTCCGACTGCAGGGGACCTACGTTTGTTTTTACTAACCTCTTTCTTTTTACATATTTATAGAAGCTTTTGCAGTCCATTTTAATGTTCTCTGCAAGCTTCCTTTCATATTTTATTTTCCCTGCCCTAATCAAACCCTTCGTCCTCCTTTGCTGAGTTTTGAAGTTCTCCCAGTCCCCGGGTTTGCTGCTACTTCTGGCCAATTTGTATGCAACTTCCTTGGTTTTAATACTATCCCTGATTTCCCTTGTTAGCCATGGTTGAGCCACCTTCCCTTTTTTATTTTTACGCCAGACCGGGATGTACAATTGTTGTAGTTCATCCATGCGATCTCTAAATGTCTGCCATTGCCCTTCCACTGATAGCCCCTTAAATATCGCTTGCCAATTTAACCTCGCCAATTCACGCCTCATACCATCAAAGTTGCCCTTATTTAAGTTCTGGACCATGGTCTCTGACTTAACTGTTTCCTTCTCCATCCTAATGTAGAACTCCACCATACTATGGTCACTCTTCCCCAGGGGGCCTTGTACCACAAGATTGCTGATTAGTCCTTCCTCATTACACAACACCCAGTCCAGGATGGCCTCCCCTCGAGTTGGTTCCTCAACATATTGGTTTAGGAAACCATCCCTTAAACACTCCAGGAAATCCTCCTCCACCGTATTGCTTCCAGTTTGATAAGCCCAATCTATATGCATATTAAAGTCACCCATGATAACTGCCGTGCCTTTTTTGCACGCACCTCTGATTTCCTGTTTCATACCCTCCCCCACCTCACCACTGCTGTTTGGAGGTCTGTACACAACTCCCACTAACGTTTTCTGCCCTTTGGTGTTCTGCAGCTCAACCCATATTGATTCCACATCCTCCAAGCTGATGTCCTTCCTAGCTATTGCATTAATCTCCTCTTTAACCAGCAATGCTACCCCACCCCCTTTTCCTTTTATTCTATCCTTTCTGAATGTTGAATACCCCTGGATGTTCAGTTCCCAGCCTTGATTGTTCTGGAGCCACGTCTCTGTAATCCCAATCACATCGTATCCGTTAACATCTATTTGCACAGTCAATTCATCCACCTTATTACGGATACTCCTTGCATTAAGACACAGAGCCTTTAGGCTTATTTTATTAACATCCTTTGTCCTTTTAGACTTATGATTTAGTATGGCCCTTTGTGTTTCTTGCCTTTGTTTACTCGGCCTTCCCCTATTGTTTCTCACCCTTCTAACATTTGTTTCTGACTGCATATTACTTCCCCCTGTTTCGCTACATAGGTTCCCCTTCCCCTGCCATATTAGTTTAAATCCTCCCGAACTGCTTTAGCAAATATTACCCCGAGGACATCGGTTCCAGTCCTGCCCAAGTGCAGACCGTCCCTTTTGTACAGGTCCCACTTCCCCCAGAACTGGTTCCAATGCCTCAGGAATTTGAATCCCTCCCTCCTGCACCACTGCTCAAGCCACGTATTCAATCTCACTATCCTGTTCTCTCTATTCTGATTAGCTCGTGGCCCTGGTAGCAATCCAGAGATTACTACCTTAGAGGTCCTACTTTTTAATTTAGCTCCTAGCTCCCTAAATTCTGCTTGTAGGACCTCTTCCCGCTTTTTACCTATATCGTTGGTACCTACATGCACCACGACAGCTGGCTGTTCACCCTCCCTCTTCAGAATGTTCTGCAGCCGCTCCGAGACATCCTTGACCCTTGCACCAGGGAGGCAACATACCATCCTGGAATCTCGGTTACGGCCACAGAAACTCCTGTCTATTCCCCTTACAATTGAGTCCCCTATCACTGGATGGAGGCGGACTTGTGCCCGCCCGCCAGTTTTTGCAATTTTAACCCCCCACACGCCTCCAAACCCACCTCCACAGGTCAATGAAAATCCAGCCCTTGGTCTCTGCGTGCAATTGTGATAAAGATAAATTTGAAAATTAAAAAAAAAGCATGGCCATTACAAAACAACAGTAAGTTTAGGGACTGATTTTCTGACTATCAGGATCATTTCACCTGTTACATCTTAAAAGTAAACTGGTGGAATTTGGATTTTTGTGACAGTTCAGAATATGGGCAGAGCATGGAGTGTTCCTCTCTCCAGGTTTTTGAAGGCAGAAGAAAATGAAAGCAGGGATGCCAAGGAGGTTTGCTTGCACTAGAGATGGTCTGCCTGCATCCAACATTACCTAACATAGCCATATTTAAGGACCCAGGCAGAGCTGCCTGGTACTGTCTGAAGACAACTGTCTTTACAAGTTCATGTTCATCAGGAAGGCAGTGACAGAGTTGTGCCGTCTGCTGAAAGCTGACCTGCAGACAACTGCCACTATAAGGATGGCACTGCCAGTGGTAATAAAGGTCAATAAAGGGAAAGGCCAATTTTACTAAGCTGAGATGTGATTTAGCAAAAGTGGACTGGAAACAACTACTTGAAGATAAATCAGTGTCAGAGCAGTGGGAGGCATTCAAGGAGGAGATAGTGAGGGTCCAGAGCAAATATGTTCCCACAAAGAAAAAGTGTGGGACTCCCAAATCTAGAGCCCCCTGGATGTCAAGGAGCAGACAGGGTAGGATAAGGCAAAAAAGGAAGCTTATGTCAGATACCAAGAGCTAAATACTGCAGAAAGCATAGAGGAGTATAGAAAGTGCAGGGGTGAAATTAAAAAGGAAATTAGGAAAGCAAAGAGACGGCATGAAAAAATACTGGCAAATAAAATCAAGGAAAACCCAAAGATGTTTTATAAATACATAAAGCGCAAGAGGATAACTAGGGCCTATTAGAGACCTAAAAGGTAACTTGTGTGTGGAGGCGGAAGACGTGGGTATGGTTCTTAATAAATACATTGTGTCTGTCTTCACAAAACAGAGGGACGATGTAGACATTGTAGTTAATGAGGAGGAGTGTGAAATATTAGATGAGATAACCATAGTGAAAAAGGAAGTATTAAGGGGTTTAGCATCTTTGAAAGTAGATAAATTGCCAGGCCCGAAAGAAATATATCCCAGACTGTTGAGAGAAGTAAGGGAGGAAATAGCGGAGGCTCTGACCATCATTTTCCAATCCTCTCTGGCTACAGATGTGGTGCTGGAGGACTGCTAACATTGCACCTTTGTTTGAAAAGGGAGAAAGGGATAGACCGAATAGCCAGTCAGCCTAACCTCGGTGATGGGCAAATTATTGGAATAAATTCTGAGGGACAGTATTAATTGTCATTTAGAAAGGCACGGATTAATCAAGGACAGTCCGCATGGATTTGTTAAGGGATAGTCATGTCTGACTAACTTGAGTGAATTTTTTGAGGAGGTAACAAGGAGGGTTGATGAGGTTAGTGAGTTTGATGTAGTCTACATGGATTTTTAGCAAGGCTTTTGACAAGGTCCCACATGGCAGACTAGTCAGAAAAGTAAAAGCCCATGGGATCCAAGGGAAAGTGGGAAGTTGGATCCAAAATTGGCTCAGTGGCAGGAAGCAAAAAAACAGATGTTTTTGTGACTGGAGGGTTGTTTCCAGTGGGGTTCCACAGGGCTCAGTACTTGGTCCCTTGCTTTTTGTGGTATATATCAATGATTTAGACTTCAATGTAGGGGGCATGATTAAGAAGTTTACAGATGATACAAAAATTGGCTGTGTGGTTGACCGTGAGGAAGAAAGCTGTAGATATCAGTGGACTGGTCAGGTGGGCAGAAAAGTGGCAAATGGAATTCAATCCGGAGAAGTGTGAGGTGATGCATTTGGGGAGGGCTAACAAGGTAAGGGAATACACAGTAAATGGTAGGATACTGAGAAGTGTAGAGGAACAGAGAGACCTTGGAGTGCATATCCACAGATCCCTGAAGGTAGCAGGACAGGTAGATAAGGTGGTTAAGAAGGCTTACGGGATACTTTCCTTTATTAGCCGAGGCATAGAGTATAAGAGCAGGGAGGTTATACTTGAACTGTATAAAACACTAGTTAGGCCACAGCTAGAGTAATGTGTACAGTTCTGGTCACCACATTACAGGAAGGATGTGATTGCACGAGAGAGGGTGCAGAAGAGATTTACGAGGATGTTGCCAGGACTGGAGAATTTTAGCTATGAGGAAAGATTGGATAGGCTGGGGTTGTTTTCTTTGGAACAGAGGAGGCTGAGGGGAGATTTGATTGAGGTGTATAAAATTATAAGGGGCATAGATAGAGTGGATAGGAAGGACCTATTTCCCTTAGCAGAGAGGTCAATAATCAGGGAGCATAGATTTAAAGTAATTGGCAGAAGGAGTAAAGGCGAGTTGAGATCTTTTTTCGCCAAGCGGGTGGTGGGGGTCTGGATCTCACTGCCTGAAAGGGTGGTAGAGGCAGAAACCTTCATCGCATTTAAAAAGTACTTGGAAATGCACTTGAAGTGCTGTGACCTACAAGGTTATGGACCAAGAACTAGAAAGTGGGATTAGGCTGGATAGCTCTTTTTCAGCCGGCACAGACACGATGGGCTGAATGGCCCCCTTCTGTGCGTAAATTTCTGTGATTCTATGAAAGGTCACAACTGCCATGAATTTCATTCCGGGTTACCACAGCTGATATCTGCAACTTCAGTCCATCTGCATTGCAGAGAAGCACCAAGCAGATCGTTGATCTTTTGTTCACCAGGACAAAGGGGTAAAAATTCAGTTGGTTGCGCCTCCCGTTAGCGCCTTAAGAGGGCGCTAATGGGGCGCAAAGCCGCTAACGCCCGGGTGCAGCGATGTTTGCGCCGCTCGGGAACTTAACTAGACATTGTGCGGCGGCGCTAAACTTTACCGCTGCGACCACCTGCGCGCGCAGATTGTGACGTCATTCCATGGTGCAACGCCCTTGTGGCGCCCCGGAGCGAAAATTGAGTGGCGCCCCCTGCCTTACCGCCTGACGCTAGCAACGACAGGTTGAGGGGAGCGTTCTGCAGTCATGAAGGGAAAGGGGGAGCGCTATTTAAAGGTGACCGCTTCCTGTCTTTTATTGTTGGTGGCATTTTTGAACTACGCATTCTGAGAGAGAGAGGGAGAGACTTCTGGAGAGATTCAACGTTGTGTGAAGGAGTTTTGGGTACTGAGCAGCACTTTGCAGGTTCATTTTGATTTGCCATTCCTTGTATCGATTTAGCAGAGACTGTGGGAGCTGCACTCTGAGCTCTTTGCCTGGTACTCTCCATTGTTCTTTCCAGCACATTTGATGTGCAAGTCTCTCCAGGCCGAGATTCAAGGCTGCAATGAACAGGATGTGGATGGAAAGCAAGATTAACCATCCCCTTTAAGAACTGGCCCGTGCCATTGTGTGTGTGTTCCATTGCTGACTGACATTACATGAGCTTCGCCAGTGCTCTGAGTTAGCGCCTCACTCCTTGGCCTTTGCGCCTTAAGACAGGTGTGCAGCGCCTGATTTAGCGCTCCACTCACCTCCCGGGGCGGTAAAAGTGAAGTTTCCAGTCAGTGGCGATAATTAGCGCCAGGCGCTAATATTTGCGTCCAGACGATATTTGCGCCCCAAATGAGGCGCGACCTAATTTTTCCCCCAAACACTTTTATCAGATTCCCTATGGCAAAGCAACAGTAAAATTAGAGGTACTGCAATTTGATTTGTGTTGCAAGATTCCCCAAAGTCTACAGCATTATTGATGGCACCAAAGTGCCCATTGGGCTCCTGAACACAATGCCATCGCATTCATGAACCACAAGGTCTTCCAGTCCATCAGTGTCCAGGAGGTCAGTGAGCAGCAGCACAGGATCATTTATGTTATTGCATGTTTCCCAAGCAGCATTCTTTTACTTTTTATGGTTTATTTGAAAGAAGAATCAGACTTGAAGGATGGTTTCTAGGAGACAAGGCTACATTCCGTAATCCTAGCTAATGCCACCCTTGTGAGGGCCATAGTCAGAATGTGAATGCAGATATGAGGCCCATGCAGCCACTTGGCTGATCATAGAACAGACTTGAAGCGGTATTTCAGACTTGAAGTGTCAGCTGTGGCTCAGTAGGTAGCAAACTCGCCTCTGAGTCAGAAGGTTGTGGGTTCAAGTCCCACTCCAGGGACTTGAGCACATAAAATCCAAGGCTGACACTCCAGTGCAGTGCTGAGGGAGTGCTCTCCTGTCGGAGGTGCCGTCTTTCGGATGAGACGCTAAACCGAGGCCCTGTCTGCTCTCTCAGGTGGACGTAAAAGATCCCAAGGCACTATTTTGAAGAAGAGCAGGGGAGTTATCCCCGGTGTCCTGGCTAATATTTATCCCTCAATCAGCAGCACTTAAAAAAAACAGATTATCTGGTCATTATCACATTGCTGTTTGTGGGAGCTTGCTGTGCGCAAAAATTACTGCCGCCTTTCTTTCTTTCCTTCCTCCCTCCCTCCCTCCCTCCCTCCCACCCATCCATCCATCTTAAGTATAGGCCCGCCAAGGTTTTCCACATCAGTATTGTCTGCTGTAAGTTGCACGATTTTATCACTTAAAGAGGCCTAATCATGGAGGAAGATTCCCATCTGCCGTCAAGAGCAGAGAATAGCAGTGATAATAATGCAGAGGATGTCATCGGAGAAACACCTTTGCCTCCAGCAATAATATGACAGGCTTTCATAGTGGAGACTTTAACCCAAGTGAACTGCCCATTTCACTAATCCTCCTGTCCACATGCGTTTAGGACCTTTGACACTGAAGACTCAGCTGAAGATGCCCATGGAGTTTTCAGACACTCCGTGGTGGACTGCAGTTCTGATGAGCTTTCCTGCACAACGGCACAGAAGCAGCTACTAGACTTCTCTAAAGTTGCTTCCAAACTTTCCAAGGTGCATTAGGCACCCCCCAATTACTCCATAAGATGATTGTGCTCAAATAACAATCTTCTTTTATAAGCAGACCCCAAGAGGTCCAAATCCTTGGGCTCTGCAGCTTAAGTCCTTAAGTCAGTAGGTTCTTGCACCTTCACTGTCACCTACAGTTGTTCCTCTTCACTCATGCTCTGCGCTGCACTTTCCTCAAGCTCCTGAATTCTCCCAACCTCAATGCACCTGGGCTGGTACTTGCGACAGGAGAAGTGAATATTGCAGGGTGCTGTATGGTTCTCTCTTTTGTAGTACTTGAAGCTGTGGCTGGTTCTACAGCAACAGAAGCAAAACATAGGTGAGAATATTGACCACATGATATGTTCCTCATGTGAAGGTATACTATGGCCTAGAAATTGGAGGTGTTAGAGCTGGCCGTTAAGAAGAAGCTGCCTAAAAAGAAGCTGCCTAAGAAGGCGGCCCGGTTTGGGGAAAAGAAATGGTGGCCGCCTCACTTACGCTTGCTGCTGGCAGGTCCTGCGGCGGCCGCCATTTCCGGCAGGTCAGCAGCGCTGCCGTTGCCAGCGCTGGCGGAACGTATTTCAATTAGTAGGCGCGTGACGTCAATCAGCGTGCAACGCCAAATTGACGCCCGCTCATCCTTTTTGGAGCTCACCACTCCTCTAACTGCCCTCTCCAAAGCACGCCCGTGCGTGCTGCCGTTGACAGCACGGAGAGGCGGGAGAAAGCGGCAGTGAGCTCAAACTCATACTGTAAACAGCTGCTGGGATAGCTGTTAACTATGGAGAGCTATTGGAGTGAAAACTGCTTCCACTGAGATGCATCAGATCTCCCCCCTGGTCAGTCAAACAGTATAGGAGTTACTTTTAAAATAAGTTGTACTGCCCTACAGTTGTAATAATCACAGGAAACAAACAAAGCTGCATTTCCTTAAATTTTATACATTGGGGTTTTCAAGTGTAGGAACTGATAAAATGACATGCAAAGTTTGGAAGTCTGCTTTTAAAAGGCTTGACAGCATATTCTCTCCAAGAGTTCTTCAAAAGTCTGCTGTTGTTAAAAATTGAATTGAATTATCTTCTGCACCATTTACACCAGTAAACTCCAGAGCAATAGTTCAGTTCCTCTTTTTTAAAATCTCTTTCCATTGATATCTTTTGCAATGGTGTAAGGACATCTGTGCCACAGTCTTTATGTGGTCTTTCCAGGAGGCCCTCCAGATCTGAGCCTGTGCTTTAAGAGCCACTCACCAGGGAGTGAATGCCCTCTGTGATCTGCAGGCTTGTGCACTGTCACCGCTAGCTGCAAGATGGCGCATACCCATCCCCCCTTCCCCACCAGCACCATAGTGGAGCACAACCTCCACACAGCAACCATCTGGGTCCAAGATCTGTGGAGCTATGGCAGCCAGCAAGTTGGGAGTACCAGCAGTCTGGCACCCATTTGTGGACCCCACACAACACCCAGAAAAATGTCCGTGCAAGTAAGAGGGGAGCCGTGGACAAACAAATGCCTCATCATCTGCCACAGCGCACAATGCTCCAATCCTATAAGGGCCATCAGCAGACTCGAGAGCAAAACCCTGGAGTCGTTACCAAATGTTCCGACACGGCACATTGCCTGAGAATGCTGCACCGAGCCTTCCGACACGACCTTCGACCTCCTACATAAGAACATAAGAAATAGGAGCAGGAGTAGGCCATTTGGCCCCTCGAGCCTGCTCCGCCATTCAATAAGATCATGGCTGATCTTCTACCTCAACTCCACCTTCCCGCACTATCCCCATATCCCTTGATTCCCTTAATATCCAAAAATCTATCGATTTCTGTCTTGAATATACTCAACGACTGAGCCTCCACAGCCCTCTGGGGTAGAGAATTCCAAAGATTCACCACCCTCTGAGTGAAGAAATTTCTCCTCATCTCAGTCCTAAATGGCCGACCCCTTATTCTGAGACTGTGACCCCTGGTTCTAGACTCCCCAGCCAGGTGAAATATCCTCCCTGCATCCACCCTGTCAAGCCTTGTAAGAATTTTGTATGTTTCAATGAGATCACCTCTCATTCTTCTATACTCTAGAGAATATAGGCCTAGTCTACTCAATCTCTCCTCATAGGATAATTCCCCCATCCCAGGAACCAGTCTGGTGAACCTTCGTTGCACTCCCTCTGTTGCAAGTAGATCCTTCCTTAGGTAAGGAGACCAAAACTGTGCACAATACTCCAGGTGTGGTCTCAGCAGGGCCCTATATAATTGCAGTAAGACGTCTTTACTCTTGTACTCAAATCCTCTTATAATAAAGGCCAACATACCATTTGCTTTCCTAATTGCTTGCTGTACCTGCATGTTAACTTTCAGTGATACGTGTACAAGGGCACCCAGGTCCCTCTGAACACCAACATTTCCCAATCTCTCACCATTTAAAAAATACTCTACGGAATGAGCGTGTTGCACAACAGATTCTCCACTCCACTGAAGTAAATGAGCAGGTAGCACCAAAATACCGGTGCTGCCTATGCTTTTTCTGCGGGCAGCCGTTAGCCTTAGCCGGCGCTGTTACTGGCAGGTTTCCGGCCTATTCGAATTTCTAGGCCCATGTACCATGCTGCTGTGGCTGGCTGACAGTGAGAAGGGGAGAAGAAAGTATAGGGTTGCTAATAGTCTTCAGTTTGCTGGAGGCTTCCGACTTTACGCTCTCCCACTCTGACTCCCAATGATTTAAGAGAGACTCGAGGGCTTGTGGTTGCAGTTTCTCTCTCACGCACTTCTTCCTTCTGTCATGTGTTAGTTTGTCTGGCAAGTAGACAAGTAGTGTTGATTGGTTGAAAGTGTCAAAAGCACATTAAATGATACTCAGGTGCCCATTCTGCAGCCCATTGTGTGTGTGAGTGCATGAATCTGCCTCATTCAGCTAGGATTTTTTTAGAAGGATTTTTTATGTGAAGTACTTTTCAGATGCCAAAAGGTTGTTATAAATTGCAGCTGGAATTTGTGCTTTGCTGCCGCATGGTAGACCTTCAAAGGGCCATGAGTGCTTTGCTTGGGGCAGCAGTCAAAGTGTAAACGGGTGCAAGAAAACATCTTTTGACTACATACTTTGCCCATCCACTCAGTTTAAGGTGTTGGTGCAAAAGCAAAATACTGTGGATGCTGGAAATCTGAAATAAAAACAGAAAATGCTGGAAATACTCAGCAGGTCAGGCAGCATCTGTGGAGAGAGAAACAGAGTTAACGTTTCAGGTCGATGACCTTTCATCATAACCCTGGCCAACATTCATGGTCATGTTTATTTGCACACCAGATTTCTGATTGGTCCCCTTGGAGGACAAGATACATATTCTGTAATTATAGTTGTCCTTGGCTGGTAAAATAAAAGACTTTATACTGTAATATTCTGACGAAGGGTCATCGACCTGACCTGACCTGCTTCTCTCTCTACAGATGCTGCCTGACCTGTATTTCCAGCATTTCCTGTTTTTATTTTATACTCTAATTAGTGGGTTAGTTAATCCTTTGGAGTTTTATGTTTTTTTTTCCCTTCTGGAAGTGATAAAAATTCTTTAATTCTGAATGAAGGGACCATGTGTGGGGTCCGTGTGCGGGTGTTTTGCTCATAAGGTTTCCCAAAGTTTGCACCTCTTCTGCGCATGTGCCTTTCTGGTGGGGTGGGATGTTGTTTAGGCCCCATCCATGTGGGCACATGCACAGAAGGACGCAGAAGACTGTGCAAATAATCACAGTGAACATTCATTCCTTGAGCATCATCCACTGCAAAAGATTAATTTATGCAAATTCGCTGTGGTGTTTGCCTGCATCACAACATTAACTACATTTCAAAAGTAATTAATCAGCTGCGAAGCACTTTGGAACTATCATGAAAGGTGCTATATAGTTGCAACTCCTTCCTTTTGCCATTGAGCCTCCACAGCTTGCTTCTCACTGCTACTAACAGGTTTACACAACCAGGCGATTTCCACTCCCCCCCCCCCCCCCACCCCCCGGCAATACTTGTCCCCAGTGAGGCTTCTCAGGAAAAGGTATGCATTCCATGTCAGCATACCCTTGTATGCCATTCTCATGGAGCAGGAGGTGTAGCAGCACAGAATGAAGCAAGGGAGACTCGGCAGCATTTAAGGAGGATGGGCCCCAGCAAATATTACTTCACCCGTAAAGGTGAGGACCTTAGTCAGAAGATGTATATATGAAGAGTGTGCTTATAGCAATAGCACAGTTCTACATCTACTACCTGCAGCCATAGTCATCTGCCCTCACTGCACTCTCTCTGGCTATGAAGGTGCCGACTGCAATCAACTTTTATGGCACAGGTTCATTTCAGGCAGCCACCGGAGATCGCTGTAATAGTGCAGCACGAGAATGCATTTGTCAGGTGACTTAGGCGCTTTACAGGAGAGGTGATGAATTCATCTTAGAAGTATATAGACATTAAAATATGGAATATGCTCAGCAGTGCATGCTGGTGTTTATCCTCCATATGAGCAGGAGCTCAAATCCCATGTGCCGACTTTGTTCCCAAATTCTTTTATTCACTTTCCTTCAACCACCTATCTAACTTATTCTTAATGTTGACACCGTCTCTGTTTCAATCACTAAC
Organism: Squalus acanthias; assembly: GCA_030390025.1. NCBI lineage: Eukaryota > Metazoa > Chordata > Chondrichthyes > Squaliformes > Squalidae > Squalus > Squalus acanthias. Next base: position 90,529,060 of record CM059432.1, read on the forward strand.
TTTGGAAGTGCATTCCACAGCCTCACAACCCGTTTTTGGGCGCTACGTGTGGCTTTAGAGATCCAAAATGGTGTCCGTGGCACGTGCGCACATTTCTAGTGCGAGTTGCGCCGGACACCATATTGGTGAGGGCGTTAGTGTGCATGCAGTGAGCGTCCGCTGGAAGTAGGCAGATGATGATGTCAATCAGCGTGTAATGTTGATTTGACGCCAGCGTTGCCATTTTGGAGCTTAATGCTGCAGCTAACGACCTCTCTTAAGCTCGCACAGCTGAACACACATTCAGCAGCAGGAAGGACACCCCACCAGCACTATTTGGAGGGATCATCAACTACTTACAGGTTAGTTGCTGGTTGATTTCTACTGACTGTTGCTATGAGTCTGCAAGTGTTTGGTGCTTTCTAGAGTTCTTTAAAGTTGCTAAAGTTACAGGGAGTGGTGTGGCAGGTGCTGAAGGACTTTGTCCTGACTTCAAGGCTTCTGCACAAACCAGTTGCTCCCAGACATGGGTGCAGTAGTAGGCTTTCCCCTTGGAATACAGCATGACTGGGAGAATGAGCAGAGGTGACACAGAGCAGGGCAAGCTGCTGGAAGAGGGAAGAGGAGGGGAAGAAGGGCTCTCAGCAGGAGTCCATATCCCTCCAGGGCATTCTGGGAGCAATTCGCCGACCCGAAACTCTGCAGAGAACAGTGTGTGAGACGTCTGCACTTCAGTAAGGACGTCCTCACTGAAGTCTGCCACCTGCTGCAGCCACAACTGCAACTGCAGACCATTGGCTGTGAAGGTGACCATGGCCATGAACGTTTATGCGTCGGGCTCCTTCCAGGCTGGAGCTGGAGATATTCGCAACATCTCGCAGTTTTCCGTCCACTCTTGCGTAAGGGAGGTCACTGAGGTTCTCTATTCAGAGAGCTGACTACATTTCATTCTCTCGCCAGAGAGCAGCAGGCGGAGCGAGCATGCAGCTTCACGAGGATTGCAGGTTTCCCCATGGTGCAGGGTGCCATTGACTGCACGTACGTCGCTTTGCGGGCGCCGCATGTCAACTCTGAGATGTAACACAACCGAAAAAGATTCCACACCCTCAACGTCCAGCTGGTATGCGACTACCAGTATCCTGGCAGCAGTCATGATGCCTTCAATCTGCGGCAATCCGCTGTGCCATCTGCATTTGAGCCACCACGGCAAACCAAAGGGTGGCTACTGGGGGACAAGGGCTATCCGCTGGCGACATGGCTCATGACTCCAGTGCACAACCCATGCACACGTGGGCAGCATGCATACAATGAAAACCATGCTGCCACATGAAATGTGATAGAGCATTGGTGTGCTGAAGCAATGCTTCCACTGCCTCGACCGCTTTGGAGGTGCCCTGCAGTACTTGGCAAAGTGGGTGTCACCATTCATGGTAGTCTGCTGCGTGCTGCACAACCTCGCCATCATAAGGACGCAGCCTTTGCCACCAGCTATGTGGCGAGTAGCTGAGGAGGAGGAGGAAGATGAAGGGAGGAGGTAACCTAGACAGCCCCTTTCTGGCCGGGCTGTCTGAACAACTCATCAGATTGCGATACCAGTAACTGCAAACCCAATTCCCATTCACCAATGTTCCCACACCTTACCTTCCCTCTGTCATTGATCATCACAATTAGCCACAATTTAAAAAATAAATGCCAACACAAAATAAACATTCCAAACCAAATACATAAATCAAAGCATGTCCTATTGCATATAAACGTGAACTAATCATCCTTGTGCATTCCCTTAGTGCCTGTCTTCCGTGTGTCTGTGCCTGTCCTAGTGCTCCTACGCATCATGGCTAGTGGAAGGCTGCTGACTTTCAGTGGGGGAGATGATCTCTATCAGCTCTGGGCCTAGAAGGCCTGGCTTTGGACTGCACCATCTCAGCATGGGCGGCAGCAGTCTGGGCTGGCTGGCTGACAGGCAACAGCAAGGGCATTGGCGGAGTGGCAGTGGTGGGAGGACAAATGCTGCCATCCTGAGAGATGACAGCAGGTTCGTGCTCCGGGCCGTGCTCAGCAATCCTAGTAATCTGTTGGAGGACAGATTACTGGACTGCTGTGATACCCCGCAAGCCTTTTTGAACACTGGTATCCGCAACCATGATGGTAGCAGTCTGAGCTTGCATGACAGAAAGATGACCTTGCATGACAGAAGTCTGAGCTTCCACTGCAGCGCCCAGATGTTGGGTGACTCATGCTGCAGTGGACGCTGAGACATCGGCCATCAGATGCTGCATCATGGTTGGGTCGGCAAGTGTACTAATGGAGTTGGCCACCACTTCCATGCTGGAAAGGATGGGCTCCAAGCTCTGCGCAAAGCCCTGTGCAAAGTTGGCTCCGGACTCCTCCATGCTCCTTGACATTGCACGCAAGCTTTCTGGCAGGCTTGCCAATGCACCAATCATTTCATTGTGCGCACCCATCAGCCTTCTTCTGTAATAACAACAGAAAACGCTGGAAACACTCAGCCTTCTTCTGTAGCCTGCCCCATGGAAGTGCTCATCTGAGTCCTCTGCATCAGAACTCATGTGTGACCTCGCCCTCTGGCGAACTGCCTTCTACGCAACACTTAGGGTAAAGGGAAAGGAGGGGGAGGAATTTCTGAAATGTGTTCAGGAGAATTTCCTTGACCAGTATGTTCTTAGCCCAACTAGGAAGGAGGCATTGCTGGATCTGGTGCTGGGGAATGAGTGGGCCAGGCCGACCAAGCGAACACTTGGGTACGAGTGATCATAGAGTCATAGAAAGTTACAGCATGGAAGGAGGCCATTTCGGCCCATCATGTCCGCGCTAGCCAACAAAGAGCTATCCAGCCTAATCCCACTTCCCAGCTCTTGGTCTCTAGCCCTGCAGGTTAGAGCATCCCAAGTGCACATCCAAGTACTTTTTAAATGTGGTTAGAGTTCCTGCCTCTACCACCCTTTCAGGCAGTGAGTTCCAGACCCCCACAACCCTCTAAGTGAAGAAATTTCCCCTCAAATCCCCTCTAAACCTTCCCCCAATTACTTTAAATCTGTGCCCCCTGGTTTTTTGACCCCTCTGCTAAGGGAAATAGGTCCTTTCTATCCACTTTATCGATGCCCCTCATAATTTTATACACCTCAATAAGGTCTCCCCTCAGCCTCCTCTGTTCCAAGGAAAACAGACCCAGCCTATCCAGTCTTTCCTCATAGCTAAGATTCTCTACTCCCGGCAACATCCTTGTAAATCTCCTCTGTACCCTCTCTAGTGCAATCACATCTTTCCTGTAATGTGGTGACCAGAACTGCACGCACAACTCTAGCTGAGGCCTAACTAGTGTTTTATACAGTTGAAGCATAACCCCCCCTGCTCTTCTATTCTATGCTACGGCTAATAAAGGCAAGCATTCCGTATGCCTTCTTAACCACCTTATCTACTTGGCGTGCTACCTTCAGGGAGCTGTGGACATGCACTCCAAGGTCCCTTTGTTCCTCTACACTACTCAGTGTCCTACCATTTAATGTGTATTCCCTTTCCTTGTTTAGCCCTCCCCAAATGCATTACCTCACACTTCTCCGGATTGAATTCCATTTGGCACTGTTCTGCCCACCTGACCAATTTATTGATATCTTCCTGCAGTCTACAGCTTCCTTCTTCAGTATCAACCACACAGCCGATTTTAGTATCATCTGCAAACTTCTTAATCATACCCCCTATATTCAAGTCAAGATCGTTGATATCTACCACAAAAAGCAAGGGACCTAGCACTGAGCCCTGCGGAACCCCACTGGAAACAGCCATCCAGCCACAAAAACACCCATCAACCATTACCCTCTGCTTCCTGTCTCCGAGCCAGTTTTGAATCCAACTTGACACTTTGCCCTGGATCCCATGGACTTTTACCGTCGTGACCAGTCTGCCATGTGGAACCTTATCAAAAGCCTTGCTAAAGTCCATATACACTACATCAAACACACTACCCTCATCTACCCTCTTTGTTACCTCCTCAAAAAATTCAATCAAGTTTGTCAGACACGACCTTCCCTTAACAAATCCGTGCTGACTATCCTTGATTAATCTGTGTCTTTCTAAATGAAGATTTATCCTGTCCTTCAGAATTCTTTCCAATAATTTTCCCACCACTGAGGTTAGGCTGACTGGCCTGTAATTACGTGGTCTATCCTTTTCTCCCTTTTTAAACAAGGGTATCACATTAGCAGTCCTCCAGTCTTCCGGCACCACACCTGAAGCCAGAGAGGATTGAAAAATGATGGTCAGGGCCTCTGCTATTTCCTCTTTTGCTTCGCTTAACAGCCTGGAATACATTTCATCCGGGCCTGGGGATTTCTCCACTTTTAAAGCTGCTAAACCCCTTAATACTTCCTCTCTCACTATGTTTATTTCATCTAATATTTCATACTCCTCCCCCCCAATAGCAATGTCTGCTTCGCCCCTCTCCTTTGTGAAAACAGACGCAAAGTATTCATTAAGAACCCTACCGACGTCTCCCGCCTCCACACACAGATTACCCTCATGATCTCTAATAGGCCCTACTCTTTCTTTAGTTATCCTCTTACTCTTGATATATTTATAAAACATCTTTGGGTTTTCCTCGATTTTACTTGCCAAGAATTCTTCATGCTCTCTCTTTGCTTTCCTAATATCATTTTTAATTGCACCCCTGCACTTTCTGTACTCCTCTAAAGATTCTGGAGTATTTAGCCCTCGGTATCTGTCATACGCCTCCCTTTTTTTCTTTATCCTGCCCTGTATGTCTCTAGACAACGTATCATAAGATTTAGATTAGCAATAGAGAGGAGCAAGGAACAATCTAGAGTGGAACTTCTAAACTGGAATAGGGCTAACTTCAGTGGGATGCGAAAGGATCTAGCCAGGGTAAAATGGAACTAAAGACTGACAGGAAAAACTGTAACAGAACACTGGGTGATCTTTAAGGAGGAGATGTTCCAAGTACAGGCTAGGTACATTCCAACGAGAGGGAAGGGTAAGGGAACCAAAGCAAGGGCTCCTTGGATGACGAGGGAGATAGAGAAGATGATGAAACAAAAAAAGAGGGTGTATGATGCATGTCAGGTAAATTCTTCAAGTGAGAACCAGACCAAATACAATAAGCTGAGAGGGAAAGCAAAGATGAAAATAAGATTGGCAAAGAGAGAATATGAGAGTAGAATGGCGGTTAACATAAAAGGGAACCCAAAAATCTTCTACCGGCATGTAAACAGTAAGCGGGTAGTAAGAGGCGGGGTGGGGCCTATTAGGAACAAAGAAGGTGATATATGCTTAGAGGCGCAGGGCAAGGCTAGAGTACTCAATGAGTACTTTGTATCGGTGTTTACTGAGGAGGTGGATGCTGACAAAATATCGGTAGAAGCAATGGAAGGGGTGAAAATTGACAGACAGAATGTACTAGAAAGGCTGGGTATGCTTAGAGTGGATAAGGCGCCTGGTCCAGATGGCTTGCATCCCAGGTTGCTAAGGGAATTGAGGGAGGAGATAGCAGAAGGGCTTGCCATAATTTTCCAATCTTCCCTAGATGCGGGGGAGGTGCCTGAGGATTGGAAAGTGGCAAATGTGACACTGTTGTTCAAGAAAGGGTGTAAGGACAATCCTAGTAACTACAGGCCGGTCAGTTTAACATCAGTGGTGGGTAAAGTTTTAGAAACAATCAAGGAAAAAATTAAGCTAATTAAGGAGAGCCAACACGGATTTGTATAAGGCAGATCGTGCTTGACTAATCTAATGAATTTTTTAATGAAGTAACAGGGAGGATTGATGAAGGGAATGCAATGGATGTTAGGAAGGCGTTTGACAAAGGCTGGTTAACAAAATTGAGGCTCATGGAATAGGTGTGTCAATGGCAGCTTGGATAAGGAATTGGCTTAAGGACAGAAAACAGCGAGTTGTGGTAAATGGCTGTTTTTCAGACTGGAGGATGGTAGACAGTGGTGTTCCCCAAGGGTCAGTGCTGGCAGACAAATAGGCTAGCAGAATGGGCAGTAAAAGGGGCAGATGGAATTTAATACGGAGAAGTGTGAGGTGATGCATTTTGGCAGAAGGAACCGGGAGAGGCAATATACACTTAATGGCACAGTTTTAAAGAGTGTGCAGGGACAGAGGGACCTGGGAGTTAATGTGCATAGGTCCCTGAAGGTGGCAGGACATATTGAGAGAGTGGTTAACAAAGCATATGGGATCTTGGGCTTCATAAATAGAGGTATTGAGTACAAAAGCAGAGAAGTTATGCTGAACCTTTATAAAATGCTGGTTAGGCCACAACTGGAGTATTGCATCCAGTTCTGGTCACCACACTTTAGGAAGGATGTGAAGGCCCTTGAGAAGGTGCAGAGGAGATTTACCAGAATGGTTCCAGGGTTGGGAGATCTTAGCTACAAGGACAGGTTGGAGAAGCTGGATTTGTTTTCATTCGCGCAAAGGAGGTTGAGAGGTGATTTGATAGAGGTGTACAAGATTATGACGGGTTTGGATAGGCTAGACAGAGAAAGGCTGTTCCCACTAGTTGATGGTACAAGGACTAGGGGACACAGATTTAAGGTTTTGGGCAAGAGATACAGGGGGATGTGAGGAAAAACTTTTACGCAGCGAGTGGTGAGAACCTGGAACTCGCTGCCGACGGAAGTGGTAGAAGCGGAGCCACTCAATGTTTTCAAGGGGAGACTGAATAGGCACTTGAGGGAAATAAACTTGCAGGGCTACGAGGATAGAGCGGGGGAATGGGACTGACTGGATTGCTCTGCATTGAGCCGGCGCGAACTCGATGGGTCGAATGGCCTCCTTCTGTGCCGTTATGACTCTATGACACTATGACTTGTCCCATGCCCTGGCTGCAGGCCACTCGTGCCCGATGTCTCACCATGTGCAGATCCCGCCTCTATGCTATCCTCTAAATTACGTGCAATGTCTGTATCTGAGCTGTTGGCTGCGAGTGTGACATTGAGTGATGGTGTTTCTTCATCATCAGTGTCTTGTTGCTCTTCCACCACTGCCTGGCTAGGTGGCAGTTCTTGGGTATCTGACAGGAGAAAGGCACAAGGGTAAGGTTGTGGTGAGGGGAGTCGGGGGGTGGGGGGGGGGGCGCGGGGGCGGGGGTGTCGGGAAACAAGAGTGCATGCTTATACCATCTGCAACTTGCAAATCCGAAGAGATTGTGGGATGAGGGGCCAGTGGGATTTCTGAAGGAGGATTAAGTATATTGATACCGCCATCTTCTATGGTTTCAGCCCCGCCACTGGCTACGACCTGAGCAATGGCCGCTCCAATCATGGCGAGCACCGTCTCCCCCATGGGGGTAAGGACAGGCAGGCGCACCTGTCCCCCCGCCGGTTAGCTCCTGCTGCCTCCGGTTGTGCACAACCTTGTCCTGCAAGAGGGAGGGAAGTGGGTCAGTGAGTGTGGTGCAATCTGTTTGGGTGATATGGCTGTCATGGTTGAATAGCAGGCAGTGTGTTTAAGCTGTGAGATGTCGGTGTGAGGCTTGCAGCAGTGTTAAGTGTGTGAGGGGAAGGCGATGCTATGTTAGGCATGAGTCCTGATTGATAGAGATTGTTGGTAGGTGAGTGTTAGGGGTTTGGTTCATTGAGCAATGTGTGAGGCTAGTGGTGCAGTTGGTAGGATATGGCATTTGAAGATCTATTCACTGACCTTGACCACTCGTGTAGGGTCATTGAACTTCTTATAGCACTGCATCCAGGTCCTCGCAGCCTGACTCCTTGCATTGACCGCCACGGCTATCTGCTCCCATTGCCTCTGACCGTGTGTCTGGAGGGCCTCCTGGTCCCCTGTGGATACAGCACATCTCTTCTCCTTTCCACCTCCTCCACCAAAGTCTCCAGTGCAGCGTTGGAAAACCTTGGAGACCGCGCTCTCACCTGTTGTGCCATTCCTCACTCTTTCCTAGGTTAGAATCTCTTCAAGCACGACTCCCAGCACCTGCTCCAGTCACAATGTACCTCCCCTTTAAGCAGTGCAGGCTAGCTTTAAGTAGTGCCTGCAAGGTATGATTTTGGGCCCCCAGTTGAGGTGTGCAGCCAATCAACGGGGCAGTTAGCGCTGGCTGCACGCGGAAATCATGTTAATCAGCTGGCAGCACAAAGTTGGCGTGCTGCCTGCATCGGAAGCAATGGTGCAGGTTAATCGCGCATCAAAATCCGCACGCCCGTTTTCGGGGGCTATCGAATTTAGCCCCCGTTGTGTCAAGAAATTTCTCTTGCTCGCTGTCCTAAATCTCTTGCATTTAATTTGTATATGTGTTTCCTCACTCTGTTTATATTTACTCTGTCCCACCCTTCATAATTTTAAACACCTTTAGCAAATCCCCCCTTCATCACCTCTGTTCTAATAAAGTTTTCCCAATTTTCTTAAATCAAGTTACAGGAAACTCTTTATTAACCGGCACCGACGGGACCGGCGTGGTGCCGGTTAATCAAAAAGTCCGGATAACGGAGAGTTATATCTCCCAACGTACGAGAGCCCCGTACACATTGACATGCGCCTGCATTCGGAGCTCCGTCTCCCCGGGGACCGCCAGCTGACCATCTGTCGTATCCGCTGCCTACCCAGGCTGCACATTCCCCTCCCAATCTACACGCTCCGATACAAGGCAAACGCCTCGGGGTTTTTTTTAAAGTTAATTTTAAACGAGAGATGAAGGAAAACCCCGGTTACCTACTCAAGAATTTTGCCGGTTAAGAGAGATTTCCGGATATTTGGGTGCCGGTTAATAAAGAGTTTCCTGTACTTTTGTTTTACAAGGGTTGTACGACAATCACTACTTCAATGGAAATTATGGTGTAAATACCTCTTCAGCCCATCAGCGGACGCTATTCATTTTCCGTTGGTGTAAATGTGGAGCAACTCACCGCATGGAATTTCTGAGCCAATCGTTTTTACTTCTCCTCATGCCTTCATGTATCTATTCTATTTTTAGTCGTGCTTTTTTTTCATTGTAAACTATTTTAAATCCTGGACCTGGCAGCTGTTTTGCTAGTAGACTGTCATTAGTTTAATGAAGCAGATTCTTCATCTTGTGTGCCCTATGTTTCCTTACTTTGCTTTCTCATGATAATTTTATTATTTGTATCTTTTACATTATCTGTTGTAAGGGTACATTTTCCTAACTAGTTAACAGACTTTCATTGTGGAGAAGAATACTATCAAACCCAAATCACAAGACATTTTGTGAAACAGTTTGCAATGCTGAAGGAAAAAACAATCTTATTATTTCTTCGCGCAGCTAAGTTTGATTAATGTTACATATAAAGTGGAAGAAAATGGCAATTTAATTCATCTGGATCATGAGGCTGAGATAATTATTCCATTTAAATAATATTATTCCGGAAGATAATAAACACAAGTACCTAGGATTTTGACATTATGCGTCTATCAATATCAAGACGTTCATGGTAAAAAGAATAGCAATCAGATTTAAACAGGAGCTAAACAGAATTTTGAAAGTAAATCCTCAATGGTACTCAGTGTGCCCTGGAGCGGATCTACAGGAAGCCCTCAGGAACTGTCTGAACTGGGAAAACACACTAGCAGCTGGGAAATCTGTATATTCACCTGTTACCCTGGCTTTCAGGCTGGTTTGAAGTCACGCCCTCTGCTGTTCTGTGCAACGCTTCTATGGAACACACAGGGTGCTCCCTGCCAGTGACAACGGTGGAACAGCCTAGCAGTGAGGGAGACCCAATTGGCAATATATTGATGTTTTAAAACAAACATGTAATCAAAATTGTCCCTTAAGCTCATATTTTCTTCTATAAAATAGGAGAGTACTTTGAACAAAAAGCATTCCCCTAGATTTTCCTCCCTTTTTAAGTAATCCCAAGAGAAGATTATAGTTCGCTCTTTGCATTCACGAGCCTACCTTTTAAACAGAGGTTTTGGGGAGAGACAAGGGGGGAAAAATTCAGTTGGTTGCGCCTCCTGTTAACGCCTTAAGAGGGCGCTAATGGGGCACAAAGCAACTAGTGCCCGGGCGCGACGATGTTTGCGCCACTCGCGAAATTAACTAGACATTTTGCGGCGGCGCTAAACACTACCGCCACGATCTCCTGCGCCGGCAGATCGTGACGTCAGGCGAGTGTGCAACGCCCCGGTAGCGCCCCGGTGTGGATATTGAGTGGCGCCCCCTGCCTTACCGCCTGCCGCTAGCAACGACAGGTTGAGGGGAGCGTTTTGCAGTCAGGAAGGGACTGGGGGAGCGCTATTTAAAGGCGACTGCTTCCTGCCTTTTTTTGTTGGTGACATTTTTGAACCACGCATTCTGAGAGAGAAAGAGAGAGACTTCTAGAGAGATTCAACACTGTGTGAAGGAGTTTTGGGTACTGAGCAGCACTTTGCAGGTTCATTTTGATTTGCCCTTCCTTGTATCGATTTAGAAGAGACTTTGGGGGCTGCACTCTGAGCACTTTCCCTGGTTCTCTCCATTGTTCTTTCCAGCAGATTTGATGTACAGGTCTCTCCAGGCCGAGATTCAAGGCTGCAATGAGCAGGATGTGGATGGAAAGCAAGATCAACCCTCCCCTTTAAGAACTGGCCGGCGCCATTGTGTCTGTGTTCCATTGCTGACTGACATCACATGAGCTTCGCCAGCGCTCTGAGTTAGCGCCTCGCTCCTCGGCCTTTACGCTTTAAGAGAGATGTGTAGCGCCTGATTTAGCGCTCCAATCACCTCCAGGGGCGATAAAAGTCAAGTTTGCAGTCGGAGGCGATAATTAGCGCCAGGCGCTAATCTTTGCGCCCGGCCGATAATTGCGCCCCAAATGGGGTGATACTGAATTTCTCCCCCAAGGTCTAAATAATATTGTACCAGTCCTATTAAACTAAGTTGCAGTCACAATTTTATAAAATGTTGCCTTGCAGAAAGATTAATGTGAATGCATTATTTGTTGTCATTTTCTTTTTTTGTGAATGCATATTTCCTAAATCTGACAATTTAGCATCAAAAGCATGCTCCACCAAAATAGCTTACTACGGACGCTGTCTGTAATTCCTTTGTGGCTCTTAAACTGATCCTATAGAACTTAAAAAAAACACTATGAAGCTCTGGCTTACATCAACTACAAAGAAGTGAGAAAAAAAACATGAAGTTATGAAGGCCACTGCCAAGGTTACATTGGTTTTATAAACTGTAGTTTGTGGAAGAAAAGTTTCAGTTTTAATAAAAGGATCTGTTGAATATATCTATGATTTAAAAAATATTTTAAATAAATAGTAGTTGCAAACGGTTAACAAAGGGGTAGCATGTATAGCATGTTGTTTATGAGGATATTGTATAGCGCATAATTTGTAAGGAGTACTTGTGCATGGGCTGGATCTGAAAACTACTGGAATCAGTTGTCCATTTGTGCTTGCTGCACCAAGCTTTCTGGCCACACCTCTGTTTCCTCTACTGGCACTGCAGCACCATTGCAAAATACTAGGTAATCTTCTATGTTGTTGCTCATGGTGAGTCAGAGATTTTATAAGTTCAAGTTGTATTACCAGGGATACTGACTTATCAGTATTGGGGTCAATGCTGTCATCTAGGAGAACTGGGAAAGAGTCTCATGCACTATTTCAAGTGATGTCTCATGGTTGGGAGCACTAGTTGGTGTGATGCTGGGCTTTTGGGAACACTGGAGAGGGAGGTTCTGGAAGCACTGGGAGAGGAAAGCCTTATAGTTGATTAGATAGGTTGACTCGTGGATCAGAGAGCACTGAGAATATAATCTCGGAGTTTGTGAGCACTGAAAATGGGGTCCTGTGATCAGAGGATGATGGGGGAGGGTCCTATAGTCCAGCAGAACTGCAGAGAGGATTTTGGAGATTGGAGAGCAGAGTCTGGCAGTATTGTGGGATTGCTGGCATCTGGTAGTATTTGGGAGGAGTAGGATCTAGCAGCCTTCTGGGAGTGGGGTTGCAAGAAAATGGGACGCAAACTGCCCTCAATCCCTCTTAGACCATCATGTGCACCCCACCCCACCATGTTCCTGCTCAGCAGCCTCCTCCACTGGCCCATCTGCAGCCCCTTTGCATCTTCCTACATGCACCACTTTCACCATTGCAAGCTGGCTCTTGTTCCTGCCTTAAAACCTTTAAAGGTAAATGTTCTGTCTTTCTATGAAATATATCCTTTAGCGCCAAAAATGATTCAGAAAAGAGGTTTGTTAATTGAATTTTGAATTAAAGTAAAAAGATGAATGACTAAAAAGGAATCCATTCTCACTGAACAATCTCTTTTGTTTTCAACCATCAACAAAGAAACCACACCTTTAATTGTAGGTGTTGCATGTCTGTGAGCATTTCATGATAGCAAACCAGCATTTATTAACACATTTAAATGTCATCACTTACCTGAAATAAAACTTGCAGAATTTGATGTCCAATTTGTTTTAAGGGGCTGAATTTTAACACCCAAAAACGGGTGGGTTGGAGTCGGGTCAGATGTTAAAATTTTTAAAATCTGAAGCCCGACTCCAACCAGCCAACTTCCAGGTTAACGGAGGCGGGACAAGGGGCGGGCAGCCAACCCGTTCCCAGGAGACAGGTTGGCAATTTAAATATTTTAATGAGCCCGGCAGCCTCTGATTTAATCTGCTTCGCAGGTTTAACAGTGGCTGGCCGGGTTTCCCAGGCCTCGCAAAACCCTGGGAAACCCGGCAGCTGAAGGGAGGCGAGGACCGATTTGGGGAGAGGATTTTGGGGGAGAAATTCCATACCTTGCCGCCACCCGTTTGCACTGCTATCCTGGCGAAAAATGGCTGTTGCCACTCTAATGCCCTTCTCTGATGCGGGACCCGGCGGCCACAATTTTGGTGAGGGCATTAGCGCCTCTGATAGCAGCGCTTGCCCTGGAGACACAGATGGGGAGAGCGTTAAGTCAGTCAGCGTGCTACGCCGATGCAACGTCACACTCTGCGAACTTTGACCTTAGCGCTGGGTCCTAAGCTCGCTCTGATAAGCGAGCGTTCAGCAGACTGACAGAGACACTGCCAGCACTTCTTAAAGTAACACACACATCTTTCAGGTAAGTTTACATTAGCTTTTGTACTGGATTTTTTTTATTTTATTGAATTAGTGGCTTGGTGCAACACATGTTAAATGTTTTTAAAGTGTGCTCAGGGAGTGATGCTGGATGCTTGAAAGGCCTCGGATGGTAAAGGAAGGCCTCTGAGAAGACAGAAAATGCTAGAATACTCAGCAGGTCAGGCAGCATCCGTGGAGAGAGAAACAGAGTTCATGTGTCCAGTCGAGATGCTGCCTGACCTGCTGAGTATTTCCAGCATTTTATGCTTTTTATTTCAGATTTACAACATCCACTCGCAGATGGAAGAGGAAGATGCAGAAGAGGAAGAAGCTGAAAGAAGGATGCAACCCAGACAGTCCCTTTCTGGCCGGGATATCCTGGATGGAATCATCCTCCTGCGGTACCAGTGACCACAACCCCAATTCCCCTTTCAACATTTGTCCTACACCTTCCTTCCCTCTTGGCCACAGTGCGGAAATAAAAGCCACCACAAAACAAACTTAACAATCCAACTTTATACATTCAATATGACATCAAGAAATAAACTCATCACCCTTATGCATTCCCTTAGTGACTGACTGTCTTGTGTGTGCCTTTGTCTATCCTACTGATGTCACGCAGTGCTACCCCAGTGGCTGCAGCATAGCTGATGGAAGGCTGCTAACTTTCAGTGGGGGACACTGCAAATACCCTTGCTGGTCGACCTTAAGGAGCTGGTGGCTGGGAGTGTGAAATTGAGTGACAGTGTTTCTTCTTCTTCACTCTCCTTTCCCTCTTCTTGACCAACCACTGGCTGGGCAGGCTGGATTTCTTGGGTGTGTGAAATGAGGAAGGCACAAGGGTGGAGTTGTGGTGAGGGGAGTGCTGGAAAGCAAGAGGTGCATATGAGAAGGAGGATACGTATGAGGATACCAGCATCTTGTATCCTTTCAGCTCCGTCGCTGGCCCAGAGCTCAGCCATGCCCCTGCCAAGAATGGCCAGCACTGTCTCCTCTAAGGGGGTAAGGTGAAGTTAGGAATGGGAGGTGTGCCTTGTGTTTGGTACAGATTGTTGGTAGGTGAGTGATGGTGGGTGGGGGGCGGGGCGGAGTCGTGCATTCAGAAGTGTGTGAGGCTAGTGGTGCAGTTGGTAGGAGACAGCTTTTGAAGATGCATTCACTGATCTTGACCACTGGTCTAAGGTCATGAAGCTTCTTTGGGCACTGGAGCCAAGTCGTGGGGCCGACACTGCTAGCAGTGACGGCCTCGGTGATCTGGTCCCACATCGTTCTTTCTACAGGGCCTCCTGGCCGCTGTGGGTAGAGGACCTCTCTTGCATTGTTGATCCCCTGCACAAAGCTGGAGTGCTGCGTGCGAGACCCTGGGTGCCCCTTCCCTGGCTTGCTGAGCCATTTGTGTTAGTGCTGAAGCACATTTACCATTATTTTTTAGGTGCGGAGGGCAATTCAACTTTAAGCACCGAAGACTCCTATTTGGGAATTCATTTTAATATTAAACTTTTTTTCAGAAGGCAGTTGAGTTGTAAGGGCTAAAAACTGCCTATTTTTACATGATTTAAATTTTTTTCATTTCAGAAGGCATTGCCCCTTTAAGATACCGAACTGCTTTCTGAAATGACAGCCTTGCTTTAAGAGAAGGCTGTTCTTGCTGCAATGACGTTCCGGCCATGCTGCATTGGGGCCTCCTGCCTGGGCGAACGCCACCAGAATGTCGTTGCACAGTAAGTTTAGCGCTGGGCTGATGTTAATTAGCCACCAGCAGCAATTTACCGGTTCTGCCAGCGCCTTCATTTTCGGCGGCTGTTAACACCACCTGACTGGAAGCCAAGCATGTCAATCAGGCTGACTTCCAGGCGGGCAACCTGTCTAGGACAAAAGACCCACTTTGTGGAGTTAAAACTCCACAGTTTCCCATCCGAAACTGCCCCCCACCCCCCACCTACGTAACCCGCTCTGTTAATATCCAGGCCAAGGTCTTTTGCGAAAGGTAAGAAACTCTCAAACCGTCACAGAATGAAGGGAACACCCTTCTGGACTTTATTTCATGTGGATGCAAAAATTGCATTAGAAAGGGAGCGCTAAAGACAGAAAGACAAAGCCGATACACTGTTTCTTTCATGGCTGTTGTGACTGTGGCAGTTGAGACCTTGGGCTCCAACTTACAAGGATCTGATGCTGCTTAATTTGACAAGCTGGAGGATCAGCTCAAGTGAACTATGTTGGCAGGCTTCACACTCATCAATGGGACCCTTCGGTCTTCTCTCATACAGATTGTTGGTAATCCTGCAGGGGTTCCCATCATTTGGACAAGGATGAAGAAGGGACAAATGAGGCAGCTTTCTGTCAGGGTGACTGCACATTCATCCAACCCAGTCTTCCCTCTCAAAGGATTGAAAAAGTGCCAGTTAGAAGGCAGGCACTGGCAGCCACTGCCTTTTCAAATGTCACTTCATCTACAGGAGAGCCATTTTATGATCTTGTACACAGATGTATGTGTTACTTCTGTCCTTTGAGACCCACTCCAGCCACACAATCCTGTTTAGACTGGGTGCTGAAGGGGATGTTGAATTATTTTGAAAAAAACAATTGGTAGCCATTGATGCCCAGGGCTTTCCAGGCTGCCATCACCCCCATAGCATCAATTCTCTCCTTGTCCTGTACTCTTTCCACCCCCCGGGCCCAACACAAAGAAAGCACCTGCCGCAAAATGGGCAACCAACAGCCCTTCATTGGCTGTTATCGCCCAACAATGCATCCGGAAAAATGATCCCACGACGCCAGTTAATTGTGCAAATGGGCTGACTTTATTTTGTCCGATCAAGTCAACTCATTTGTGCACAGGTGCACATAGTGCCTGTGCAGCATGATAGTGGGGTACATGGGCCTAGTTCTCGGCCCTATATGAAATGGATTAACAACTTCACCTGTGTGAAAGTGAAAATCAGTGCACAATAATCCAAGTTTTAAAACAAAACACAGCTATTTGGAGATGTTGAGATAAACATTTAGTTGGCTCGAGTATATGATCACAGAGCAGTTCTGTCTATTACATCAGGTTCTCAACATTCTGGTGAGTGTGAAATACAACTTTTTTCAAGATGATCTCCCTGTACAGTAAAAGTATCTTGAAAACACTATTTATAACACTTAATCAGTTTGATGATAACAATTTGTAAAGTAATTGGTTTACATTAATAAAGCTCTGTTTCTATATTCTTTAGATGCATTTGAAATACATAACTTATTCTCACTCTCTTGTCTGCAGTAATCCTCCTGAATTTATAGTGCATGTGTAGTTCAAAGTATTTAATGGAACAATGCTGTTCAGGTCTCCACAGATGAGCTGTCATCATGCAGCTCTGCTGAATCTGCTCCTTGATCTGTCAGTATCTCAGAGGAGGACAGTGACCACCAACATTCGAGGATGTTAAATTCTTGAGCTAGGAAAAACCAGTGCCCACCAGGGAACTGAGTCCATAATATACTATTGAATGATGGGAAGAGCTTTGCTTGTTGCTGGATCCTCCTGAGGGCTTCACCAGTTTACACAATGGAAGCTGTACGTTCACAACAGCAAACCAAGGTATGTGAGCCATATAACAATGATGTTAGTCCTACACTCACCACTAATCTACAGTCAACTAAAGAAAGGCATGCAGATACTTAATTAAGCTGTTGAATAGTTCTGTGTCACTGCACTCTTGAAACATCTAGATGCATAGTAACATTTATAATATGTAATTGGATTGGTTTACAAGTCCTTCTGCTGAACACAGTGGTGTAAAACCAGCAACTTACCTCCACTCTACCTCATTGCAATTCAGATCGTTCTCAAGTCCTTTGATGTTTCTTTCATGCGGGCAAAGGAGTTCTGGGACAAGCTCCCCAGTGATTACAATAGCACCACCTTCTGGTGTGCATCCTCTAAAGGATTCTTCTTGTGCTGTACTCTTCTGAAATTTGACAGTTACTTTGTTTGTTAGATGAACAAAGCAGAGAGATCATTTTAACACACAAGTTATTAAAATATATACATTGATACAACAGTATTACTTATTTCAACGTGCGAATGTAACATTGCAGATATTGCGCAGACTGACTATATATTTTTTCAATTGATATTTATTCTTTTGCATTTAATATTTCAGTTTGTAGTGTAGATAACTGCATTACTTTGTATGTCAGTTTTAAAGTCAGACAGTCAGCATAGCCAGGCTGGTGATAGATGCCACAAGTTATTGTCATGATGCTCTCTCCTCATCCTTGTTTTTCCTTTTGAGTCTTTCCATATTGTATCACTGTCTCAATTTTGACCTTCCTTCTGGTCCCTTTTCACGTTGGACCCATTGCAGCGTACTTATCTTTTTGCCACAACAATATTGCAGATCTTCTTATGTAGCAAATGGTCAACACAACCTCAGTACTGGCCAAAACAGGTGTTTTTAATCAGTTATTGACTCCAATGACAATGTAAATGTTCCCGCATGATAGAGAGACCTTGATGCCATCAGCTGAAACATTTCCAGTATTTCGGCTGATACTCTAATCCTTGCTGAAAATGTTTGAATTGAGAGCACACCACATAGTGAGTTGGTAATAGAGTGAGGTAGGAATCAAGTGAAAAACAATAATTCCAGAACAAGAATTTGACTAAGATTGGGAATTTATAGCAGAAGGAATAGTGTAATATTCTTGGACCTCATGGACTGCAACAGTTCAGGAAGAAGGCTCACCACCACCTTCTCAAGGGCAACTAAGGATGGAATGTAAATGCTGGCTTGGCTAGCGATGTCCCTATCCAAAGAATGAATTTTTAAAAAGTAGTTTAATTTTAATTTAAGTAGCTAAGAATATAAACTTATCTAATATTTATACTAAGAATGGTAGCGCAGGAAATGGCAGTGACATATGGTTCTTACAGGATGCGGGAGTTTAGAGTCACAAATATTAATTCGGACAAAAAGCGTAGATTACTTGAGCTCAAGATCTCAGAACTTGAGATAGGGTTGGAGACAATCTGACACATCAGGATCTGACACATCAGGTTTCTGGAGAAAGAGTTTCGGAGGATGGTCACCCGACTGAGAGATAGGAAGCTGGCATTGGTAGGCAGAGGAGGAGTGACTATCCACAGGTCAGGGAAAGTGAGGAGGGACAGTATGAGGAAAAAAGAAGAGGTTAAGGAATAGATAAGGAAAGCAAGGAGGGAATATGAGGAGGAAACTCATAAAATATTAAAAAGAACCATGAAAGTATTCTTTATATTAGTAAACAGAGAATTGTCAAAAGGTGAGGTGGGACTCCTGAGAGAAGAGGATCATGAGTTGGTAGAGAATAAACAGAAATTGGCGGGGATACTTAGTAAGTACTTCACTTCAGTATTTACAAAAGAGGAGGTAAATCCTGAAATGGTTAAAAGGAAGATGAGAGTTATTCGAATAAATAATAAGGAAAGTATTAGAGGCATCAGTAAAGTTATCGGAGGACAAGGACCTGATGGAATACTTCCAGGGATCCTGAAGGAAATGGAGAAGAAAGAGCAGATGCCCTAGAAAGTATATTTCAAGGTTCTACTGAAGTCTGATGAGTGGCCAATGTAATACCTATTTTCAAAAAGAGAGACACAGCTAACCCAGTTAATTCCAAGCCAATTACTTTAATATCTGTTCTTTGAGTTGGTGACGTAGGTTGTGGATAGAGGAAATGCAGTGGATGCGGTGTACATGAAATTTCAGAAAACCTTTGACCAAGGTACCGCACAGGAGACTATTGGAGACGATTAAGGGGTATGGAATTTGGGGGTGGGTAGCAAACTGAATTAAAAACTAGTTACAAGGGAGGAAACAGCGTGGGAGTTAGGGGCAGTGTTTCAGAATGGTTAGCAGTGTCCCACAGGATTCTGTACTGAGACCACTTCCGTTCACTGTACACCTCAATGATTTGAATATAAGGCTAGAGGGAGTTGTGTCCAAATTTGCAGACGATACTAAAATAGACGGTATAGTAAATGATTCGGAGGACCAAAGGAAGCTGCAATGGGATATTGATAAGATGGTGGAATGGGCAAAAAAAGTGGCAGATGGAATTCAGTGTCAGCTTATGTGAGGTGGTACATTTTGGATAAAAAATGTAATAATTATACTTGGGGGGGAATCTAGGTGATGTGGAAGAGCAGAGGGATTTGCGGAGTAAAGTTCATAAGACATTAAAAGCAGCATCTCAAATGGATTAGGCATAAAAAAGCTAATGGTGTTATGGCAAGAGGTATGGAATATAAAAGTTGAGATGTAATGGTGAATCTATATAAAACCTTACGGTAGATTTTAACCCCCAGCGGATTTTGGGTGGGTGGAGGGTGCGAGGCGCGGGGTGTGAGGGAAATGCAAATTGCACTTGCAAGCCTAAATTTGAGGCCTTGGGTATTTTAATTTCTGGGCCCCACCTGCAAACTGCCGGTTAATTGCCTGCACAAAATGGAAGAAATAAGCCAGCTGGCTAGCAGGTGGGAGTGGAAGTTTGGGCGGCTGGCACCAGAGGAAGGATCGCTGGCAAGCTGCTAAGTTGTGGGGATGGGTTTTGCAAGCGTCTCGAGGAGGATGGGGTGGTGGGGGGAAGAAATGTCTGATGCAGGGGAGGCCATGACTTTCCTTGTTGTGTCTGGAGGCGCATTCATGCTGTCTTGTGTGTGCCTTTGCCTATCCTACTGATGTCACACAGTGCTACCCCAGTGGCTGCAGCATGGCTGATGGAAGGCTGCTGACTTTCAGTGGGGGGCACTGCAAATGGCCTTGCTGGTCGACCTTGAGGAGCTGGTGGCTGGGAGTGTGAAATCGAGTGACGGTGTTTCTTCTTCACTCTCTGGCCCCACCATGGAAAGTTTTTTGCTTACCTTGAAGAGCCTCTTTTATGGGGCATCCACCTGATTTAAAACAGTGTCATTAAAATCATAAATTTGGGGCCACTCTATGGCTTAGCCCAAGTAGATCCGACATCTATCCTGGACTCAAGGGCCTAGAAATTTGTGACCACCACAAAAGTTGCTGGTGCCACTGTGGCTGGATGTTAACGGCCGCTGAAAATGGTGGTGTTGGCAGGACAGAAAGATTGGTGCTGGGGTCTAATTAACATTAGCCCAGTGCTTAACTCGCAGTGCAATGCCGTCCTGGTGACGTTCGTCTCGGCAGCAGGCCCCAATGTAGCGTGGCCGAAGCGTAGTTGTAGCTAGGACGGCCTCTCTGAAAGCGAGGCTGCCATTTCAGAAAGCATTGTCAGTTTCTTAAAGGGGCAATGCCTTCACAGAATCACCACAGTGCAGATAGAGGCCATTTCAGCCCATCGAGCCTGCACCGACACATATCCCCACCCTATCCCCGTAGCCCCACGTATTTAATCCCCCCCCTAACACTAAGGGTCAATTTATCATAGCCAAATCAACCTAACCCGCACATCTTTGGACTGTGGGAGGAAACCGGAGCACCCGGAGGAAACCCACGCAGACACGGGGAGAATGTGCAAACTCCACACAGACAGTTACCCGAGGCCGGATTCGAACCCGGGTCCCTGGCACTGTGAGGTAACAGTGCTAACCACTATGCCACCGTGTTGCCTTCTGAAATGAAAAAAATTAAAATGATGTAAAAATATGCAGTTTTTAGCCCTTATAGCTCAACTGCCTTCTGAAGAAAAAAATTAACATTAAAAAGAATTCCCAAATGGGAATCTTAAGCTCGTAAAGCTAAATTACCTTCCGCACCTTAAAAAAAAAGGAAAATTGCTTCAGCACTAACAGAAATGGCTCATCAAGCTACGGAAGGGGCACCCAGGGTCTCGCATGCAGCACGCCAGCTTTGTGCAGGGGGTTAACACTGCAAGAGAGGTCCCCTACCCATAGGGGCCAGGAGGCTCTCCAGAAAGAAGCATGTGGGACCAGATTACCAAAGTCGTCACTGCCAGCAGTGTTGCCCCCATGACCTGGCTCCAGTGCCCAAATAAGCTTCATGAATATTCCAAGGTCAGTGAATGCATCCTCAAAAGCCGTCTCCTACCAACTGCACCACTAGCCTCCCACACTTCTTAATCCACGACTCCTCCCCCCCGCCATTCCAATCACTCACCTATCAACAATCTGTACCAAACACGAGGAACACCTCCCATTCCTAGCTTCACCTCACCCCCTTGGAGGAAACGGTGCTGGCCATTCTTGGCAGGGGCATGGCTGAGCCTTTGGCCAGCACCAGGGCTGAAAGGATACAAGATGCTGGTATCCTCATGCGTTATTCTCCTTCTCGCATGCACCTCTTGCTTTCCCGCATTCCCCTCACCACAACTCCAACCTTGTGCCTTCCTCATTTCATACACCCAAGAAATGCAGCCTGCCCAACCAGTGGATGACCAAGAAGAGGGAGAGGAGAGTGAAGAAGAAACACTGTCACTCGATTTCACACTCCCAGCCACCAGCTCCTCAAGGTCGACCAGCAAGGCCATTTGCAGTGCCCCCCACTGAAAGTTAGCAGCCTTCCATCAGCCATGCTGCAGCCACTGGGGTAGCACTGTGTGACATCAGTAGGATGGGCAAAGACACACACAAGACAGTCACTAAGGGAATGCATAAGGATGATGAGTTTATTTCTTGATGTCATTTTGGATGGATAGATGTATAAAGTTGGATTGGAAAGTTTGCTTTGTGGTGGCTTTTATTTCAGCATTGTGGCCAAGAGGATGCTGTGATGGTCAATAACAGAGGGAAGGTAAGGTGTAGGACAAATGTTGAAAGGGGAATTGGGTTGTGGTCACTGGTACCGCAGGCAGATGATTCCATCCTGGATATCCCGGCCAGAAAGGGGCTGTCTGGGTTGCATCCTTCTTACTGCTTCCTCCTCTTCTGCGTCTTCCTCTTCCGTCTGCGAGCGGATGCTGTAAATCTGAAATAAAAGCATAAAATGCTGGAAATACTCAGCAAGTCAGGAAGCATCTCGACCTGACACATGAACTCTGTTTCTCTCTCCACAGATGCTGCCTGACCTGTTAAGTATTTCCAGCATTTTCTGTCTTCGCAGAGGCCTTCCTTTACCATCTGAGGCCTTGCAAGCGTCCACCTGCACTTCCTGCACACTTTAAAAACATTTAACATGTATTGCACCAAGCCACTACTTCAATAAAAAAAAAAATCCAGTCTTAAAGTTTAAATGCAAACTTACCTGCAAGATATGTGTGTTCCTTTAAGAGTTGCTGACCGCGTCTCTGTCTGTCTGCTTACCGCTCGATTTTCAGAGCGAGCTTAAGACCCAGCGCTGAACTCAGCGGTAAGGTTGAAGTTTGCTCAGGCGACGGTAAGTCGGCATTGCACTCCGACTGACGTCACCCTCTCTCCATTTACATTTTCAGAGCCAGCGCTACCGATGGCAGCGCTAACGCCCTTATCAAAATGGCGGCTGCCAAGTCCCACGCTAATGGGAATGGTAGCGTAATGGTTATGTTACTGGACTAGTAATGCAGAGGCCTGGACTAATGATCCAGAGACATGAGTTCAAATCCCACTATGGCAGCCCTTCATCCAGTTTTAGCCCTTGCTTTTCTTTCCTCTCTGCTCCACTGCTGCTTGAGATGTTGGGAAGGTTGCTCCTACTGACGAGCAGTATGGTCAAATGGAGTTTTGCAGTATAGCCTCCTTATTATTAGAGGCCTGAACCCATAGATCTTTGGCAAGCTGCCCCATCAGTAAGTTTAGTTGCACTGCCTTTTTGTAACTTGATAAATGTGTTTTAATATTCCTGGGGCCCACAATAGACCACAAGACATGGACTATGGGATCTGCAAGAGGTAGCAGCCCCACCTTCTTGCTTTTTCTTCTTTCTATCAACACTAAGAACAATAGGAAAGAACAATCTAAAGTTTCAGAATATACCTTTATGAGGTACGAAAACAATACTCATGATATCTCGTGTTTTCTCTCCTTATTTGTTTGATCTGCACTCTGCAATAAGTTTGGCAGATATTTGAACCTCAGTTCTGTCCATTTTATCCCCGATCAACTTCTCTAGAACATTTTAACTTTTTGTCCAGCAAAATAAAAACCACAACATGAACTTCTCCCCTCGCCCCTGCTGAAATAACCATTGTTGGTGACTTCATTGTTCGCCATCACACCAGCAGTGTTCTCTTCTTCCATTGAGCAGGCTGATACTATTCTTTTGCTATCCTAAATGACATTTAACAACTTGTCAGTCAACCTACTCTTATTGTTGATTGTCCTTAATTCAGCTAATCTAGAGCTTTCCCTTAGCTTCAATCCTAAATCTTAGACTGAATCTGTCTCCTTACCAATGGTCTCTTCTGACCATTTCTGATATTTGCCTCATGCATGATATCCTGCAACAGATTATACACTATAACCCAATCCTGTTTTTTAGGCACTATAGGGCTGATTTTGCGAATGTGCTTTCCTGGCAGGGAGCCTTGCCCACTGAAGCATACGTCAGGAACTCTCGTGCATGTTCACAACTATTTTTCAGCCATTAAAATTAATGAAGAACACAATTTTGTAAGATTGATTTTATAAATGATCAAACTAGCATTATTTTTGAGATTTCTTTGCTGTATTTTCCTGGCCTAATTGCTGCTTTCATTATTCTAAACTTTCTATCTGTGCCAAGGAGATAACTAATAATACTCTAGCATCTTGCTTTAATCATGCCTGCCATTCTGTTGCCTCTTGTAAAATGATTCCCTATGCCCCCCAGCATTTTGATCAGTCTGAAGCATTCCCAGCCAAATTTATCTCCTGTTGTAACTTTTATAAACATTGGGCTGGAATTTGCGGTGGGTAATAATGGCGAACTAACAGCGTTTGCCGTTATTACCCCTCTGAAACTGACCGCAACTTCAGCATGTAACGCATGCGCATCTAAACACAGAAATCCTGAAGTTGTGGTCGGTCATTCACTGCTCCGACACTGGCTGTGCTGTGGCCCCCGCCACAGCCGGAAATCAGTGAAATTGGCGAAAACTTGGGCTTTTGCACACTAATATCACTGTTAAATACCCCATTAAATGTTGGATTAGGTGTAACTGGGGTTTTACCAGCTTATTTATTGCTAAAAAACGTTATGAAAAACTAATTTTAGTTTTGTGGAGTGTCATATTTCTCCATTATGATAAAATTACAATTTTTAAGAAACTTTGAAATTTTTTTTTAAAGTTTGTTTGTGATATTTCAAGTTTTACCTTATCCCCAATCTTTGTTTTGCTCTCTTTAACGTTTTTTAAAAAGTCCAGATAAAAGAAGCTTCTCAGTTCCTGGTTCCGTGTCTGTGTGAATTTTTTAAAATTTATTCCTGGGTCGTGGGCGTCACTGGCAAGCCCATTCCCTAATTGCCCTTGAGAAAGTGGTGGTGAGACGCCGTTTTGAACCGCTGCAGTCTGTGTATTGCTTTTCGTAGCGGTTTGGTACAACCGAGTGGCTTGCTAGGCCATTTCAGAGGGCAGTTATGAGTCACATAGGTCAGGCAAGGACAGCAGATTTCCTTCCCTAAAAGACATAAGTGAACCAGATGGGTTTTTACAACAATTCAATAGATTCATGGTAGCTTTTTATTCCACATTTGTTTAATTAACTGAATTTAAATTCCCCAGCTGCTCATGGTGGGATTTGAATTACTAGTCCAGTAACATAACCACTATGCTACCGTACCCGCTAATGTGATTGGCTACTTAGACAGCTTGTTGATGTCACAGTAGATCGCACTAGGAAATTCCCACTACACTGTGCTGAAATCACTTGAACGTCGAAAATGGCAAACTTCCTGTGGGCAGCTTTTTTCGGGGCCATTGGTGAATGCCTTTGCTTCGCCGCTGACCGCAAATTCCAGGCCATAATATTGGAGCGTTAAGCATAAATTTGTTAACAAAATGCAACTGCTATGTTACTGCTGCTCCTTGTCCCATGCCAAATTTGTCTCTGCTAATTTTTGTGAATCTTCCTTTCTGTCCTCATCCTACAGTTATAGAATCATAGAAGGATTATAGAAGCACAGAAGACTATTCGGCCCACAGTGACTGTGCTGGCTCTTTGAAAGAGCTATCCAATTAGTCCCACTCTTCTGGTCTTTTCCCATAGCCCTGCAAATTTTTCCTTTTCAAGTATATATCCAATTCCCTTTTGAAAGTTACTCTTGAATTTGCTTCCACCACCTTTTCAGGTAGTGCATTCCAGATCATAACAGCTCATTGCGTAAAAAGAATTCTCATTTCCCCCCTAGATTTTTTGCCAATTATCTTAAATATGTGTCTTCAGGTTCCCGGCCCTCTTGCTGTTGGAAACAGTTTCACCCCATCTACTCTATCATAGAATCATAGAATGGTGACAGCACGGAAGGAGGCCATTCAGCCCATCGAGCCCGTGCCGGCTCTCTGCAAGAGCACTTCAGCTAGTCCCACTCCCCCGCCCTTTCCCCGTAGCCCTGCAAATTTCTTTCCTTTAGATACTTATCCAACTCCCTTTTGAAAGCCGTGATTGAATCTGCCTCCACCGCCCTTTCAGGCAGTGCATTCCAGATCCTAACCACTCGCTGAGTAAAAAGGTTTTTTCTTACGTTGCCTTTGGTTCTTTTGCCAATCACCTTAAATCTGTGTCTTCTGGTTCTCGACCCTTCTGCCAATGGGAACAGTTTCCCTCTATCTACTCTGTCCAAACTCCCCATGATTTTGAACACCTCTATCAAATCTCCTGTCAATCTTCACTGCTCCAAGGAGAACAACTCCAGCTTCTCCAGTCTATCAACGTAACCGAAGTCCCTCATTCCTGAAATCATTCTCGTAAATCTTTTCTGCACCCTTTCTAAGGCTTTCACATCCTTCCTTAAAGTGTGGTGCCCAGCATTGGACACAATACTCCAGTTGGGGCCAAACCAGTGTTTTATACAGGTTTATCATAATTTCCACACTTTTGTACTCGATACCTCTATTTATGAAGCCCAGGATCCCGTAAGCCTTTTTAACTGCTTTCTCAACCTGTCCTGCCACCTTCAACAATTTGTGCACATATACCCCCAGGTCTCTCTGTTTGTGCATCTCCTTCAGGATTGTACCCTTTAGTTTATATGTCCTCTCCTCATTCTTTCTACCAAAATGTAGCACTTCACAATTTTCTGCGTTAAATTTCATCTACCACGTGTCCGCCCATTTCACCAGCCTGTCTATGTCTTCCTGAAATCTATCACTCTCCTCCTCACTGTTCACTATACTTCCAAGTTTTGTGCTATCTGCAAATTTTGAAATCGTACCTCTGCATTTTCATTCCTTAATTCCCTCAGCATCCTAGGATGCATCCCATCTGCTCCTGGTGACTTATCTACTTTAAGTACATCCAGCCTTTCTAATACCTCCTCTTTATCAATTTTTATCCTATCAAGTATCTCCACTACCTCCTCCTTTACTATGGCAGCATCCTCTTTCTTGGTGAAGACAGATGCAAAGTATTCGTTTAGTACCTTAGCCATACCCTCTGCCTCCGTGCATAGGTCTCCTTTTTGGCCCCTAATTGGCCCCACCCCTCCTCTTATTACCCTTTTACTATTTATATGCTTATAGAAGACTTTTGGATTACCTTTTATGTTGGCTGCCATTCTATTCTCATACCCTCTCCTTGCCCCTCTTATTTTCTTTTTCACTTCTCCTCTGACCTTTCTATATATAGCCTAATTCTTAGATGTATTTATAACCTGACATCTGTCATACACACTCTTTTTCTGCTTCATCATATTCTCTATCTCTTTTGTCATCCAGGGAGCCCTGACTTTAGTTGTCCTGCCTTTACCCCTAGTGGGAATGTACCTCAACTGTACCAGAACTATTTCCTCTTTAAAGGCAGCCCATTGTTCCATTACAGTTTTGCTTACCAATCTTTGATTCCAGTTTACCCTGGCCAGATCCGTTCTCATCCCACTGAAATTGGCCTTCCCCCAGTTAAACATTTTTACTCTAGATTGCTCCCTTTCCTTTTCCATAGCTAATCTAAACCTTATGATACTATGATCACTGTTCCTTAAATGTTCACCTACTGACACTTGCTCCACTTGACCTACCTCATTCCCCAGAACCAGATCCAGCAATGCCTCCTCCCTCGTTAGGCTGGGAACATACTGATTAAGAAAGTTCTCCTGAACACACTTCAGAAATTCTTCCCCATCTCTGCCCTTAACACTATTACGATCCCAGTCTATATTAGGATAGTTGAAGTCCCCCATTATTACTACCCTATAGTTCTTGCACCTCTCTGTAATTTCTCTGCAAATTTGCTCCTCCATATCTTTCCCACTATTTGGTGGTCTATAGAATACACCTAGTAGTGTAATGGCACCTCTATTATTTCTTCACTCTAGCCATATAGAACCTGTCCTTGACCCCTCCAGGACATCCTCCCTCTCCAGCACTGTAACATTCTCCTTGACCAATACTGCCACACCACCTCCTATTTTTCTTTCCCTAGCTTTCCTGAACACTTTATAACCAGGAATATTTAATAGCCAATCCTTCCCTTTTTGAGCCATGTCTCAGTTATTGCCACAACATCATACTCCCATCAAAAGCCCTCATAATTTTGAACACCTCTATCAAATCCCTTCCTTAACCTTCTCTGCTCTAAGGAGAACAATCCCAGCTTCTCAAGTTTCTCCACATAACTGAACTCTCTCATCCCTGGTACCATTGTGATAAATCTCCTCTTGTTACATTTAAAATAGTACTTGCTGGTTTTTGGAAAAAAAAACTGAGGGCAGAGGACAGAGGCTGGCAAGGAGAACATTGGGATAATCGAGTCTAGAGATGACATGT
This sequence comes from Squalus acanthias, assembly GCA_030390025.1. NCBI lineage: Eukaryota > Metazoa > Chordata > Chondrichthyes > Squaliformes > Squalidae > Squalus > Squalus acanthias. The sequence goes on from CM059432.1 coordinate 90,556,921, forward strand.
ATGAGAGTTTTAGCGGTGGATGGTCTGAGGAGGGCAATGTAATGGAGGTGGAATAGGCAGTCTTTGTGAGGACAGAATATTGAATCGGAAGCTCAATTTGGGGTTAAGGTCGCCAAAGTTGCGAGCTTTCTGGTTCAGCCTGAGATGATGGCCGGGAGGTTAGAATCGAGAAAGCAGTGTTTGCGTTTCCATGGGGGTTGAAGATGATAGCTTGAAAGTTACAAATGTGGTTGAGCGTGGAGATTTTGAGGAAGGAAGTAAGGATGGCAGTTTAGAATGGGAGCGGTACAGTCCCTGAGCTCCTCACATTTCTTTTTAGGGCAAAGAAAGTAGGAGAGAGGGATTTTAGGAGGCAGCCGGTAGTATAGAAAAGAAGTTTGGCGTTATTTTTGTTGTGCGTGTTTTTGAAAGAGGAGAGCTTGATGTAGTCAACCAAATATAGCAATGAATGGCTAAGCCAGTAGTGTGCAGGAAATACCCGTCAGATTTGAGGTCATGAAGATGGGTGACAAGGGAAAACAATGGGAATGGGCGACAGTGAGGGTTATGCTGGGGATGAAAGCATCTAAAGTAGAGCTGAGGGAGTGATTGAGCAAATCAGCAGCTGCAGATATATCATGGTGAGTTGGCTAGGCAGTTTGGAATTAGTAGGGTTGAAAGAAGGTAGGGTATGTGGATGGTGAGCGGTACAAGGAAATGGTCAGAGACAGCCTTGTCAGGGATCAAGGCCATGGGAGTAAAAAGATCATGAGAGATGGCACGATTAAGGAGGTGGCTGTGAATATGGTTAGCATTGTTTATATGCAGAGAGAGGTTTAAAGAGGGTAGGAGAGCAGTGAATTTGAAGGAGAGAGGGTAAGGGCAGTTGAGGTGAAGATTGAAATTGCCATGGAGGAGTTATCATTTGGGGCAGAGGCTGAGGGAAGGGAGAGGAGAGGATTCCCAGTGAGGAACTCTGGGTGGGATTTGGGCTGCAGTAAATTATGAGAATTTTAAAGGAAAGGTGTTCAAAGGAGCAGAAAGTGCTGGTGGACTAGGGGGAGAGAACGACATGTGACAGTAATATATGCTATGATGCCAGTGTGGTGGTATGATCAGGTGGGAAGCCTTCAATCAGGTGGAAAGAATTTCCACTAGTGAGTGAAGTTTCGATTAATACCAATATGTCAATATAATCGCCTAGAATAAGGTCATGCATGGCAAGGCTTTATTCGTGAGCGAGCGGATATTCTGGAGGGAAATGCAGAGAGTGAGAGGATTGTTGATCTGCTGACAGAAGCCAGAGAGGTGGTGGTGCTTGAGATGAGTGGAATGGGAAGGAGGTTATTTTAGCCCCCAATGCGCACATTGGGCGGGAAGTTCAGCAAGAGTGGAGCATGGCTACTGGTTTAGCCATTCAATCGCCATATTTGGCATGTGGGGTTGCTTAATCTAGCAGAGATCTGTGCCAGGATGGGCCTGTTGAAGAATGCTGAGTTGCATAGAGGGTAGCCATGTCTTGTGCAAAGGTCATTCAAACTTGGTGACAGAAGAGAAGATATGCTATAGAGTAGTGATGGTTGAAATAGGGATTGTTGGGGGGACTACCTGAGAGAGGGGAGATGAATGGTGGCATGACTGGGTGAGAGGAAGAGTAGGAAGGAGAGCAGGACCCAAAATGGGCTGTAAAAAGGGAGATAGAAGTCATAGGGGTAGAAATTAGGTCGCGCCCCATTTGGGACGCAAATATCGTCTGGACGCAAATATTAGCGCCTGGCGCTAATTATCGGCACTGACTGGAAACTTCACTTTTACCGCCCCGGGAGGTGAGTGGAGCGCTAAAGCAGGCGCTGCACACCTGTCTTAAGGCGCAAAGGCCAAGGAGTGAGGCGCTAACTCAGAGCGCTGGCGAAGCTCATGTAATGTCAGACAGCAATGGAACACACACACAATGGCACGGGCCAGTTCTTAAAGGGGATGGTTAATCTTGCTTTCCATCCACATCCTGTTCATTGCAGCCTTGAATCTCGGCCTGGAGAGACTTGCACATCAAATGTGCTGGAAAGAACAATGGAGAGTACCAGGCAAAGAGCTCAGAGTGCAGCTCCCACAGTCTCTGCTAAATCGATACAAGGAATGGCAAATCAAAATGAACCTGCAAAGTGCTGCTCAGTACCCAAAACTCCTTCACACAACGTTGAATCTCTCCAGAAGTCTCTCCCTCTCTCTCTCTCAGAATGCGTAGTTCAAAAATGCCACCAACAATAAAAGACAGGAAGAGGCCCCCTTTAAATAGCGCCCCTCCCAGCCCCACAGCGATTGATAGCGTTCCAGTCTTCTGGTCGTTGGATGCGCCAGGCGGTAAGGCAGGGGGCGCCACTCAATTTCCGCTCCGGGGCGCCACAAGGGCGTTGCACCATGGAATGACGTCATAATCTGCGTGTGCAGGTGGTCGCAGCGGTAAGTTTTAGCGCCGCCGCACAATGTCAAGTTAAGTTCCCGAGCGGCGGAAACATCGCTGTGCCCGGGCGTTAGCGGCTTTGCGCCCCATTAGCGCCCTCTTAAGGCGCTAACGGGAGGCGCAACCAACTGAATTTTTACCCCATAGAATCATAGAAGTTTTCGGCATAGGAGTAATGGGCTTAGGTCTGGAGTGGCAGCTAAAATGTGCACATGAATGGACACAAAGGGAATTATGGATTACATCTGCATGGCGGAGATTGCATTAAGACCTGGGACCCTTTACCCTCTCTTTCATTTCAGGTGCTTAAAATGTGGAGATACCTCTGCCAGAGGAGGCCAGCCTTCCTGATGATGCAGCGTCATTCAATCTCACCATCGCAAGCACCAGCTCAGATACCAGCACCACGCATACTTTAGAGGCTAGGCTAGAGGAGGGGTTTTCATGTGGTGAATCACTGAGCAGAAGTGTGCATCAGCTAGGCCAGGGGGATAGGATGCCACAGGGGCCAGCTCATTGGAGGGCGAGATCGCATGCTGACTTTGAGGGCTCAGCTTACCGAAGAAGGTTGATGGGCATATACAAGGAAATGCTAGTTGCACTGGGTAACCTGCTAGCGAGCTTGTGCACAAAGGCTCAGACCATGGAGGAGTCCAACTCCAACTTGTGTCAAGGATTCACACAGAGCACGGAGACCATTCTGTCCAATATGGACAAGTGGTCAGCTCCATCAACAAGACAGTGGCGCCCACCATGATGGAACCTCTACTGACAGCTTCCATGGCAGCGTACACTGCTGTCATGCAAGCTCAGACAACTACTGTGGCAACTCACACAGCTGCCATGGAAGCTCAGATGGCTGACATTTTGGCTCTGAGGGCCAATGGTGATAGGGGCCTCCAAAGCGACACAGCAGTCCTGCACTCTGTTCTCATGCAGAGCTGTAGGAGTACTGAGGTGTAGTCCCAGGACAGTGGCCTTGGCTCCATGGGAAAGGCACCTGCTGTCCTTTCTCAGGATGACAGCTTGCCTGCTCCCCCGCTAGCCACCCCAGCAGTTCCCTTGTTAATGCCACACAACCAGCTTGGCTAGATGCTGCAGCCGGGTTCCCAAGACCCAGGTTGCCCACCACGGCCATCTGAAGTGTCTTCTATGGAAGCTCAGCAGCCTTTCACCTCCAGAGCTGTAGCTACTGGGGAAATACTTGGTAGGAGCACTAGGATATGGAAAGGATCACACAAGACAGGAATTAAGCCCTGGTACAAGGGTGATTCTTAATTATTTTTGTTAACTGTTAGGTAGAGATGGAATTATGCTGTTTTGTAAATTTGTTCTTTGTTCTGGATTTGGTTTTGATGTTTATCTTTGTAGTGAAGTGGGGGCATGTCCTATTTGGCTGGACTAAAGGAAGGCAACTGGATGGTGGTAGTAAGGACGTGGTAAGGATTGTGGGATGGGAGGGAGGAATGGTTTAAGTGAAGCGCTCTTCGATGAGCTGGTCTCTGAGAGCTCTGGCAGCTAGGGGCACTGGTGGTTATAAGAACATAAGAAATAGGAGCAGGAGTAGGCCAATTGGCCCCTCGAGCCTGCTCCGCCATTCAATAAGATCATGGCTGATCTCTCCTCCTCCTCGTCTTCATGCTCCTCTTCCTGCACCTTGTGCTTCTGATGCACTTCTTGTTGCTGAAGTGCTGGTAAGGGCTGGCCCCCTCATGTTGTCAAAGTTGTGGAGCATGCAGCTGATGATCACAAATCTGGATACCCACTCAGAGATGTACTGCAAAGCTGCTCCAGAACGGTCCAGGCAGTGGAAGCTTTGCTTGAACACGGTAATTGTTTGCATGGCTCTCGTTGCAGCCATCTCTGCAGCTGTGCCTGGGCTCCTGACAGAAGTCATCAACCATGTCTGGAGGGGATGTCGATTGTTGCCAAGTAGCCAGCCTACAATTTGAAAGCCGGTTGGAATAAAGGTGGCACAGAGAACTGGCGCAGGTTGACTCGTGAGTGCTGCCAGGATAGCGAGCACAGACCTGCATGATGCGCTGCGTGGTCGCAAACTAGCTGTACATTGAGGGAGTTGCATCCATTACTATTGATAAAGATGCCAGGATAGAGCATGCAATGCAGTGTGGGTGCAGTCTGTGGCACCTTGCACCCCGGGGAAGCTTGCCACGTGGGCAACGCCTAGTGCCCTCTTGCCCGGCTTCGCTCTGTCCATGGGGTAGGAGCTGTAGGTGTTCCTGCTGGTGTAGCGAGCCTTGGTGACCTGCCAGATACAGCGGTGCACTACGAACTGGGATATGTCGCTGATGTCACCTGCTGCAGCATTAAAGGAGCCCGTGGCATAAAAGTTAATGGTCACGATGACCTTGTCAGCCACAGACTGTGCTGTCCATGCCCTGGTGAGGTTCGAGTTGTGGTTGCAGCAGGTGACTTAGCTCGGTGACAACCTCCTTTGTAATGCAAAGGCACCTCAGACATTGCTGCTCAGTAAAGTTAATGTAGGAGAAGTGATCCCTGACTACCCGCTGTGGATATGGCCTCCTGAGCAGTGCCCTCCTATTCCTGCTCCTCCTCCATCTTATGGCAGCTGCTCCTTGCTGCTCCCCCTCAGCCTCTAGTCCCAAAGGTAACCCTACCAAACAACCCATGACTGCAGTCAAGCTATCTGTGAGGCAGACAACAACAGTGCAACACCAGCAAAATCTTGTTCTTTGCAGAAAAAGTGAACTTTCCAGAGTGGTAAAGCAGACCCAGAAGTTAACCAGTAGCCTGAAATAACCATCCAGTAACTAATCTGTAAGTTCTGCATGATCTCTTTAAATAGGGCTGTTGAGGGGTCCTTCCTGCCGATTAGCGCACGTGTTGCTGGGTGAGTCAGGCACTGGGGCATACCGAAATTAGAAAAGGGTCTGCAAGAGGTGTAGGAAACTCATTTAAATAATTTATTAATTCTTTTAAATTCTTCTGGTGTGTGCTCTTGACATCACCGGAGAAGCTCAATGCAATATAGCAGGTGGCGCACTTCCAGCTGAAAATGTACACGCGCTTCCTGCCTGCCATATTGGATGTTTAGCAGGCTGAAAGATGGGCACTGCGCGATCGACTTTCTAGGCCATGATGGTTTATCCCTTTCACCTTTTATGTCTTTGTTGGCTATATGTTTGCTTAATTTATTTTGTCCTCATGGGTAATGTTGGCTGGCTGCATGTATTGCCCATCTCTTGTGTTGATGAAGGTGTTGATGTGACTTCTCTTTGAACCGTTGCAGTTCTTGCAGTGATGGTGCTCCCACATGTTGTTAGGTAGGGAATTTCAGAATATTGACCTAGCGACAATGAAATAACGATGATATGTGTCCAAGTCAGAATGGTGTGACTTGCAAAGGGACTTTGGGATAGGTGTACCTATGATATTGCAGCTTCTGTCCTTCACAGTGGTGGAGGTCCCGGGGGAAGGAGGTGCTGTTGAAGTAATATAGATTATACATACTGCAACCACAACGCACCAATGATGATGGGGTGAATATTGAGTCCAGGGGGAGCGATGCTATTTGGCTGAACTGCTCTGTCCAGGATGGTGTCGAGCTTCTTGAGTGTTGTGGCTGTACTGATCCAGGTGAGTGGTGAGTACTCCATCACACCCCTGATGTGCCATGTAAATAGTGTAAAGGCTTTGAGGGGTCAGGATGTGAGCCACTCATTGCAGAGTACAGGAAACTCTTTGGTATCCGGCACCGACGGGACCGGCATGGTGCCGGTTGATCGAAAGTTCCGGATAACAGAGAGTTATATCTACCGAGGCTATTTTTAACAAAGAAAAATAAAAAAATCAAGAAATGTGCAGTATACAGTATTTGGGTACTCACCTACAGAATGTTGTGTTAAATGGATGGTGGAAGATGCTTGATTAAGTGCAGTACTGCCAGTTGAGAGTAATCCATAACTCTTTAATTACTTAACAGTAAGTGAGACTCCCGGCAGCGCGGGAGAATCAACTCCTGCTACTGCAGTGTTCGGACTTCCGACAGCGCCAGGAGGCCGAGTAGTGGCACTTTTGAAAACTACCCGTACTGACTAAATCGGCGTTCGCAGACTCGGGATCGGCAACATTGCCGGTTATTTGAGAGGAGTTTTCAGAGTACTCGGCGTTCGCGGAAACTCGGACTGCGACTTGGCAACATTGCCGGTTATTTGAGAGGAGTTTTTGGAGGATGATTTTTGCCAGTTAAACGAGAATTCCGGATATTTGGGTGCCGGATAAACAAGAGTTTCCTGTACTTAGCGTCTGTCTTGTTCTTGCAGCCATGGTGTTGATATAGCTGGTCCAATTCAACCTCTGGTCAATAGTGACCCCCAAGATATTGATGATGGGGCACTTGGCGATGGTGGTTGAAGGTCAGGAGAAGATGGCTTGGCTTTCTCTTGCTCGAGGTGCTTATTACCGGGCACTTATGTCATGTGAATGTTACCTGCCACTTGTCAGCCCAAGCCTGGATATTTGCCAGGAATTGCTGTAGGCTGGCATGGACTGTTAATGCTGTGATGGGATCTGGAGCCAAGAGGTTCTGGCAGAACCTGAACTGAGTGCCGGTGATTAGGTTATTGATGAGTAGGTGTCACTTGATGGTGCTATTGATAACTCCTTCAGTCACCTTATGATGATTGGGTAGAGGCTGATAGAGCAGTAATTGGCTGAATTAGATTTGTTCTGTTTCTTGTGGATAGAACATTCTAATCATCCATGTTCTGGGTCGATGCCTGTGTCATAGCTGCACTGGAACAACAACCGCGATGTTATCAAAGCCTATAGCCTGTGCTGTATCCATTGCATTCGACTGCTGCTTAATATTACATGGAGTGAACAAAATTGGTTGTACACTGTAATTATGTTGCTGGCAATCTCAAGAGGAAGCCAAATAGGGTCATCCACTTAGCAACTTTAGCGAAGACACTTTCAAATACTTCAGCCTTGTCTTTTGCATTCATCTACCTTGTTCCTCCATGGTTGAGGATGGGGATTTCATGGAGTCTTCTGCTCCTGTTAGTTGTCTGGTTTTCCATCACCATTCTCAACTGGATTTGGTAGGGCTACAGAGCTTTGCTCTGACCCATTGATTGTAGGACCTCACGGCTTGCTGCGTTTGGTATTTAGCATGCAGGTAGCCATGTGTTGTCACTTTATTAGGTTGCTCCTTCATTCTAAGTTATGCCAGCGGCTGCTCCTGGCATGCCCTTCTACACTCTGCATAGAACCAGGGTTCGTCTCCTGGCCTGATGGTGAGGTGTGAGGGATGTGTTGAGCCATAAGGTTACAGATTATAACAGTATATAAACATAGACATAGAAACATAGAAGATAGGAGCAGGAGTAGGCCATTCGGCCCCTCGAGCCTGCTCCGCCATTCGATGAGATCATGGCTGATCATCCAAACTCAGTACCCTGTACCTGCCTTCTCCCCATATCCCTTGATACCTTTAGCTTTAAGAAATATATCTAACTCATTCTTGAATATATTTAATGACTTGGCCTCAACTACCTTCTGTGGTAGAGAATTCCACAGGTTCACCACTCTCTGGGTGAAGAAATTCTTCCCCATTTGTGTCCTAAATGGCTTACCCCTTATCCCTAGATTATGACCCCTGGTTCTGGACTCTCCGACCATCGGGAACATTCTTCCTGCATCTAGTTTGTCCAGACCTGTCAGAATTTTATATGTTACGATGAGATCCCCTCTCATTCTTCTATATTCCAGCGAGTATAAGCCCAATCGACCCAATCTCTCCTCATATGTCATTCCTGCCATCCCAGGTATCAGCCTTGTGAATCTTCGCTGAACTCCTTCCATGGCAAGAACATCCTTCCTCAGATAAGGCAACCAAAACTGCACACAGTACTCAAGGTGTGGTCTCACCAAGGCCCTGTACAACTGCAGCAGGACATCCCTGTTCCTATACTCAAACCCTTTCGCTATGAAGGCCAACATACCATTTGCCTTCTTCACCGCCTGCTGCACCTGCATGCTTACCTTCTGCTGATAATTCTGCTGATACCCCACAGAGCCTCATGCATGCCCAGCTTTGGGTTTCTAGATCTGCCCTTAGTCTGTCGCACATAGCACAGCAATAGTGCCACACTACATGATAGAGGATGTCCTCAATGTGGAGCTGAGATTTTATTTTCACATAGGACTATGGAGTGGTCATGCCCTACCAATACTATTGTAGACAGATGTGTCTGCGATAGGTAGGTTGGTGATTTTAGACCTTGTTGATAATCTGGTGCATCCAAATTAGGGTGGCCTGTTTCTGTGCCCTTGCTGGTTCCAAAGATCACTAACTGTCGCTAACTATAGACAAAAAAAACTAAATGAGAATGAGTCAGAAGATGTAAGGGGTTAATTTTGACTTTGGCCAATAGTGTAAAATGGGTGATAGTGAATTGGCAGCCTGTTTTACAGCGCTCCTGATTTTCATTTCCACTGAAGTCAATGTAAATAAAATCGTGAGAGATGTAAAACGAGCTTCTGATTCGCTATCACTCGTTTTACACTATTGCCTGAAGTTAAAATTACCCCTCGTGTGAAAATTTAAATAGACAGCATCCCTTACAGTTATTTTCTTCTGAGATTCTTACTGTATCTAAAAGTTGAGTACTCAAAATAATGAGAAAGATTTCAGCTATGGTAAAAAGGGAAAAAAAAGACTTGCATCTATATAGCGCCTCTCACGACCTCAGGGCGTCCCAAAGTGCTTTACAGCCAATTAAATACTTTTAATTTTAAGTGTAGTCACTGTTGTAATGTAGGAAACACAGCAGCCAATTTGCACACAGCAAGGTTCCACAAACAACAATGAGATAATGACCAGCTAATGGCCTAGAAATTCGAGTAGGCTGGAAACCTGCTGGTAACAATGCCGGCCAAGGTTAACGGCTGCCCACAGAGAGAGCGCAGGCAGCACCGGTATTTTGGTGCTGCCTGCTAATTAACTTTAGCGGTGCGGAGAATTTGTGGTGTAACGCACTCTTTCCGGCACTAAGCTCAGCAGGAGGCCAAAGGTAGCGTCTGTGTCCCGCTTACAGTTAAAGAGAACGAGGAAGAAACGAGTGAACCTGTAGCCCATGTACGGAACAGTTGCCGTATTTGTTACAACAATTTACCTGCCACCTGCTCACCAATCAATGTTACAGCATTTCATTCAGCTCTTGTGGAGCAAGCTCTTGTCATTTAAAGCGCATCAAAGTGACACAAGCAAACCTCCGGAACCTATCTATGGAAGTCATCTTTTAAATCAGCTCAGGCTCCAGCTCGCAAAATTTCTACAGATGGAGAAAGGGTTTGGCAAATTGTTTATGCGTTTATGGGGAGCCTGTCGACTGTGCCGGGGAAGTCTGTGGTTTGATTGGACTTCAGGTTTTAAGGCATTGGAGGAGAATGG